>OU426979.1:14217761-14677761 GCA_911387785.2 Aelia acuminata
TATTTTGAGTGGGCTTAAATGGGAACGGGGACTAGTTTGTATATAAAATGCGTTTGTTTTTGTTTATGTGAAGAAATTAACTGCCTCTCGTTAGCCTACAAATAAGAAATAGCTAAATATGAAACATGACAAAAATCGAGTAAATATATACAGGAGAAAAAAAGATAATATTCTAACAACTCATAAAACACGTTGAGCCCACTTACGCGCAGTACGCCTCTGATGACAGACCATTGTTTATAAATAAAGGAATGCCTCGAAAATTTAAATAGCCACTATGTAAACATATACAAAAATAAAGCATTAAACTCAAAATTCTATCATATTTACAAGGATTTAAACCACGATATTAAGAATTGCCACTATATCTCAGGCGGGGAAAAACTGCACTATATGGGATTAATTATGAGAGCTAGAGGGGAGATGCTGGGTTTGAATTATGCGATCGATAGAGCAGAAGAACAACTAATGTGTACATTGTGTAATTTAAGATTGGTCGAAGACTGCTACCATTTTGTAGGTGTATGCCCAATTTTAAATGAGTTCAGGGTGAGATACTTTGGGAAAATACATTTGGCTTATAATGAATTCTTAAATTTACTGAATGGAAAACAGTGGGACAACCTCTATCTATACCTAAGAACGGCTGGGAACTATAGAAGGCAGTTAATAAAAGAATATAACTCCTAGAATGATAATAACGGTAGTAAAAGAGAATGTATATAGATTTTGATTGGCATACATGTATGTATGTAAGTATGTAGCGATATAGATATGTTAATATCTAGATATATGTGTGATAATGTGTAGATATGTGTGTGTGCGTGGATATATGTAAATGTGTGTATATATATAGATAAGTTTCAGTTACCAGCATTGTTATTTATTATTGTGATTGCTCAGCCAGTTGTATTATTATTTGTAATCTGTTGAGACCCTATAGCTAAGATTACTGTTTTCTTTTATTTATATATTTTGAATTATATACATATATTATTCTATATTATAATTAATATTTCTGTTGGCCGCCTCACCAGCAGACGGGCGGTGACCCATGCTGTAATCATGTTTGTTTACATATGTTTGTATATTGTTCGTTCAAATAAACATGTTTATCTATCTATCCATTGTTTATAATTAAAGGTGTTCTGTTCATTTAACGACAATTATTTGTTTCACGGTAACTATATGAATTTTCAACAACTACATTTCAAAAACTTTTATTTAATAATAAAACAATTTAGCGTACTTTAAACAGCAAATACAAACAAAAATAAGTAAATAAATGTGGAAAATTGTGTGACTTTGAGAAATTGCATTTAACGAAACACGTCTATTTCTAATTAAAGTAAGTTAGTAAGTAAAAGTTGTGTGTTGCGCGCATCGCACCAGATATTTACTTTCACTTACCTACATAATAAATATAAAGTAAGGGAAGGATGGCGATCGAGATAAATTTCGCTTTCCGGTTTTCAACGGAAATACACGTTTTGAGGTCCCCTGAGTCCAAATAAAAAAGTCCCCCGAAATAGTCTGTATGTGTGGGTGTGAACAGGCTATCTCAAAATCTATAAATCGTACGAACCTGAAATTGGGTTTTTGGTGTAAGTACATATGCACGCGATGTGACAGCAAAAAATTCATCAAAATTGGTCAAACGGAGGGCGCACTTTATTTAATAACTTTTTAAGTTTTTTTTCGATTTTCTCAAAAACAGCTCTAAAGATTTTGATTAAACTGAGTATTTGATCTATTTATATGCCTGAGATATGACTGTAAAAATTTCATCAAAATTGATCAACTGGAGGGGGGACTTTACTTAATAAATTTTGTATCATTTTCACGTGTATTTTTTTATTTACTCAAAAACGGTGTTAACGATTTTTATCAAACTGGGTATTTAATGTATGTAAATGCCAAAGATGCGATAGCCAACATTACATCAAAATTTGAAACTAAAAATATTTTAGAGGCGAGTTAAGTTCAAATAACAGCGTTAACGTGAGCATGGTTTTAGTCAGAATTTTAAGTCATATTTTCTTTAATTGCAGAGCCAACGTTTCGATCCAAACATGTTCATCTTTGATCCATAAATCGTCCAAAAAATATTAATATTTAAAAATCCAAATTTCACACTAAAGGAAATAAATTGTTGTTTTTTTTTTTGGCACTCCTGAAAAAAAAAGGTTTGTTTTTGGAGATTCGCTCGTTTACCGTCCACCCGACAATAAATTTCAAGATCACGACATAATCTTATTCCATTAAAATGTTCTCTCAAAAAATATATGTGAGGTAAATATCAAATCTCTTAGACTCAAAATGCACCTCGACTGATTTAAAAACAAAATAATATAAATTTATATATAGAACAACTGATATAGAGGCAGCTCAAAGGAATATTGACGTAAATATAAAATTAATCTTAAGATCAACGTTTAATTTGGAAGAGCAAATGATTTTAAAAACAGATAATGCACGATGGTGTTATTTTTACTCGGCATCTGGCGATTTCTCAAGAGATGCTTTAGAACTTGGATAAATTTATACGACTTTTCCTTCCTTTTTTTTTTTTTAAAAATATTTTTATGAATTTATAAATAGATTTATTAAGTCTAGACTAATAAAATAAGCATCAATAGGTACAATTTAAAATAATTTTTAAAGTTTATAATGCTTATAATTAGAGAATCTCTTAGGTACATTAGGATAAATACTTAAAAAAAAATAGTTTTAATATAACGTAGAACTGAATCAAATAAGAAGAATGACGTCATTTAATACGAAAAAATCATGAAACAAAAAATGCAGAATTATTTAATTATAATTGAATCGGTCGGTTGAGAATTTCTACAGGTTTACAAATTCAAATTTTTGGGAAAGTGAAAGAAAGTTTGTACTTTTGCATTAGGAGATTTCCTTAACTTAAATTATTCTCTCCGACACATATTCCTACTTAGAATGCATTTTTCATGATTTGATAAATCTGTGTTTATTCGATATGCGTGAAAAATGAATGTGTTTCTAGACATGTAGGGTTTCACCTGATTATGGTAGACAAACTATTGTTACAAACCATATACAGTAGATATCGTTTATAACCACATTGAAGGGACCGTAAAAACTTTGTCGTTATAGGCGATCGTCGTTACATCCGACATATCGCTTATAGCGACGCCGGTCGTTATATCAGGTCTGGGCCATTTTTAACAGCTGATTGTAATAATTGCATTCTTACAACTACAAATTTTCTATTATGAAAAGTATATGTTTCAAATCCAGTCATATTAGCTGCCACCAAAACCGTTATTCCATCCTTGGATAGTTTTCCATTAGAACATTTCTCCCCCATAAAATGTAGTGTCCGATCAGGCTGTTGAAAAAGTGAAAAAGTTCAGTTTCATCTGCGTTAAAAATATCTGAATCATTGTAATTTTCGAAATTGATGGCCATACTGACGGAAGCCAATGGCTGGTTATCCCTTAGGGGACGCTAGCAGTCACCGCTTAAAAAATAATATTATGGCGAGTACAAAATTTTTGAATCCATCCTCGCGAAATACTACTTTTCGAGTCGCTACTTATTTGAATCAAGTTTTGAAAATTATTAGCTTTTTCGAGTAAAATTGTCCCTGATATTGTCGAAACCATGTTGACTTTGCCGCCCGTAGCACTCCTTCTTTTTTGGGTTTTGAACGATTCACCGCGTTCAACTAGTCCCCGAATGCTGTCCCTATTTTTCATATTGTTGAAATAGTTTAATGATTTACATTCAGTTCCTCCGCAAGACTTCTGTTCGACTCCCCATTTTCCTGCCGAAGGCAAATGTGCATCGAAATTTTTCTTCTAACGAAAATACCCTTTTCTTTGACATGGTATGACCACGCCCAAGTTTATGGAGAACAAAACCGCAACTAACATCCAAACAAACAACCAGACATCACCACGCAAAAGTGTCTTATTTGAGAACTAGGCCGCAACTGATTCGAATTCGTTTGAAGGAATAAAAACACAAACAATCAGGGGAGGGAGTTTCGTAGAAACGGTGATAGATGTGCCTTTTGTCCCCAAAGAAATATCCCGCAAGCCGGGATTGAAGGGTTCTTTCCGGAAGCCGGACGTTATTACCGATCTTTTTGTTCCCTGGGGGACTCAAAATGGGTTGCTAAAGTCGATCAGTCGCAATAGCCGTGGTCGTAATAGCCGGATAAAAATTCATTAAACTATGACCGTAGGGACCAGGGACTTAAGATTTCCGTCGTTATAAGCGGTACGTCGTTATAACCTATCAAATCTTGCTTTTGGTGAAGACTACCTAAGGTTTCGTTGTCATATAAATAAAATCAGAACAATCTCTCAGGTTAGGTTAGCAGGAAATAAATTTCAAAGATTAATTATCAGCGGATCAATTTTTAGTTTTGATCCCCATTCAAAATGCCCACTCTGTAATAGTAAAGAACCTGACAACCTTAAACATTTTTTTATTTCATGTCCCATATTAGCTCCCATATGATCCCAATTTCTACAATTTTAAATAAATCTAGTTCTCAGTCCCGATTTAATGTTTGAGGATTTGTTCACAATTGACAATATAAAGAAAATTAATAATATATTCATTTATATTAAACAAAGTACAAAAACAAGAAGCTTCATCATGTACGAATAACTTTTATTTTTAGGGTTTTTGAAATTAATTCAATGGAAATTATTTTTTTTATTTTAAGCTTATGATGGGTAAATACTTGTGTAAGATGTATATATACTTTTTAAATACATCTTTATAAATGTAATATTACTTATATATAATTATGGAAGGAGAGGAGCAATTTTCTGAAGAAGATGAATGTTTATTTCATTACCTAGTTATGTATAATTCTGTTTTTTTTTTCCCTCTGTATTATTTTTTTATTCCGATACGAATCAGTGTAAAGTTAATTTTGTTCATTTATATATACTTTTATTTATTTTATTATTATTATGTATATATTTTTATTCTTTTTGCATGTAAAACTTATTAATTTATTTGCATGTACAATTTATGCCTGGAGAACCCCTTGCTACAAGATGTAAAATCTTAAAAGCAATAAAGAGAAATAAAAAAAAAAAAATGTATAACCGATGTCGTTATAAACGATATCCACTGTATTTTGAAAATTACTATATAAAACACTTACAGTAACCTTACACCTTACATATATTGCCTAATAAATGAAAAATAACTGAAAAGGTAAATACATAAGGTTATATAATTAATACATAGTTTGATTAACTAAAAAAGATATGAAATAAAGGCATAAATGAATGCCCTAATGAAATAATTGCATTCGGCTTAATAAATTTGGAACCTGGAAACCAGGTATGTCCATTTTTCGTGATGAAGCTGCTTAAGCGCCTTTCAGATTTTTTAAACTTGCTTTCGAAATTTCCCTTCTCCGAAACTGTCGACGAACACGTCCTTGGAAATCCCAACACACCTTTCGATGATGATAATGCACTTCGGGGAACTCCCACAATGTCTAAATCAGCAGGAAAAAAAGACAGGATAAAAATAGGCCATGGCCCTGGAAAAGAAATCTTCACGGGATTCAAAAGTTTTTTTGGTTTTGTTTTTTGTTAATTACTCTGCATTACCTAATACTACATTAGAATTTCGAATCTCGTGTATGGTTAATAAGTATTTTTCACCATACTACGATGTAATCACCTGTTTTACACACCTAATTTGCGGTCCGAAAGCTACACTTTGCCGCCCTAGGGCCGAAAATGAATATTTCGCCCTAGGGCCGCAAAATCAGCTGTTTATTATTTTAATTCATTCATATCATTATATCATACGTAAAACAATCCATACATTAAATATTCATCGTGTCCACATAACCACAAGATAACCTTCTAACAAAGAGGTACACTTAACCAAAAGAAAATCTTGTTTTTGATTAATGTTATATCGTATTAATATTTATTGTAGTATGGTGAAAAAAAGCGTTCGTGCCTCGGGCCAAAGTGCTTTTGCAGGCCCTCGAACTTTTCATGACCTCGACTACGTCTCGGTCAAAAAATATCTCGGGCCGGCAAACGCCCACTTTCGGCCCTTGGTACGAAATATACTATAACATCTTACAACGCTAACATCATATCTTGTAACAAAGTTCCAGCCATCTTCACTTCCTCCAAATCTCTTACTGCCCTTGTTGCTTCTTCTAAGTTCTTGTTTCCGTCTCTTCTTTAGGCATCCTTTTCCCTTTTCTCTTTTGGGACATAGGTACTTTGAACATGAGCATGTGCCTCAACATGGATTGTCATGTTTATTTTCTGTTATATATAGAATCCTCTTTTCCTCGTCCTTTTGCTAAGTTTTAATCAACTCTCTATATACGCCTCAACTATTTTCCTTATCATACAGCTGGGGCTCTTCATCATTATATTAATTTGGAAATCTAAAAACCGAAGAAACGAATCAAGATATAATTTCTATATGTATCCTCATTCCTTTTTGTCCCTTCTCCCAAATTCTCAGTGTTTTTCAAGGCAATTCAAAGTATCTTTTCAACAGTGCTAGGTGATTGCCACTGTTTCACGATATTCCTACAAATATTTATGTTTCAAATATGTTTTTATTTATTTTTTTGCTTTAATATATAAAAAAACATATCACGAATAATAACACAGCATTTCTGTATAATACAAGAAGGTTAATACCTCACTTGGCCGACATCCATCCTACACAATAGATAACGATTATCGAAAACAATTATCTATTTTTTCACGTGTCGATCTAAGATAACTACATCATCCGTTATTCATAAATAACGAGTAATTAACATTTATCTGTCATATTTTATCTTTTATCATAGATAGTCATTTGAATAAAATGCTTTCGACGGATTTCGACGGGTTTTTTCCTTTTGTATAATATTGCGTTCCCCTTAATTTTCTTTTGAAATCATAATTATACATATGTTTAAATTTAATCATTTTTTATTTTTAAATAATTAATTTATAATTTACAATTTTATAATAATAGAATAGATTCAATCATGGCTGGTTATCGAACCCGGGTCCTTTGCATCTCTGATTGTAAGATGGTAGATGATCTCGGTTGTTCAGAAAGCAGCAACGGAAATGCAAAGGACCTGGGTTCGATTCCCGTCCTTGATTGATCAAATCTTTTCTCTTCCAATAAAAGTGTTTATAATTATGGATAATTCCAATTAAGTTATACTCTTTATACTTTATGGTTTAAACCAGATCCGGACAGTGTTTCAAATACCACATTTTAAATATTCAAATACAATAATTATATGTTGCAGTTTAAGATATAAAATTAACAATTCATTCCATGTAATTTTGTTTCATATGCAAAATACTTAAACATATGTTTATATTATCTTTCTTAATAAACAAAATTCTAAAAAAAAGTCACTTTTTCTTTTTGACTTTAATTATTAATCCGCACCTGTCAGCAAGGTGCTGACAATCAGCGAATGAGATGGTGGTAATAGGTTATAATGACATGTCAGGCATGAGGAGGGAAAGCACCCAGCAGCACCCCCTTTCTGGCTTCAGTCAATTACCTCGGTAGTCTAAGAGAGCAGATCTCTCATCCAGCGCCTTTTTAGTCTTCTCGTACCCGTGCTTATGTCAGCCATATTACTGATTAAAGAATTTGGATGTCCGTTTAAATTAGCAAAAAATCGTTTGTATAGTGTCATTATGTGCTGCTCGACTGTTAGTACATGGAGGTCTGTATGTAAAGTTTTGTTAGTTACGTACCAGGGTGCTTTTGTAATGAGTCGTAACAATTTTGATTGGAAGGTTTGAAGTTTTTGTAAGTGAGTCTTTTTAGCAATACCGAAAATCTATGAGGAATATGTCCATATGGGTTTGAGTAAGTAGGAGTACGTATTTAGTTTTTGTTTCAGTTTCAGTTTTGATGATTTAGAAAGTAGTGGGTAGAGAAGCTTGAGTCTTTTGTTAAGAGTCCTTTTTTTCATTTTAACATGTGGGCCCCATGTCATCCTTCTATCGAAAGTGAGCCCCAAATAGTGTACTGTGTCCGTCTGTGGAATTTGGTTATTGTCAATATAAACTGGGGGGCAGGTATGTTTTCTAAGCGTGAATGTAATGTGTTTTGATTTGTCATGATTGAGTCTAATTTTCCATAGTTGAAACCAATCGTGTAACTTGTGTAAGTGTTGTTGTAATGTCAAGGAAGCCTGTGTTGAGTCCTGATGTTTCGTGATAATTGAAGTATCATCAGCGTAAGTTGCAGTCAATGTCTGGTTGGTAATAGGTATGTCGTGCGTGTATATGATGTAGAGTAAAGGTGCTAGTATTGAGCCTTGGGGTACTCCCGCCAAGATTGGATAAATTGAAGAAATTTCCGAACCCTGCCGGACAGAGAAAAATCTATCGAAGAGGAAAGATCGTAGGATAAGTTAATAAGTGTACGGTAAGATGGTCTTGAGTTTAAAGAGAAGACCCTGGTGCCAGACTTTGTCAAACGCTAGAGCAACGTCCAAAAATACTCCAGTTGCATATAGTTTTTGTTCTAGAGCTCCTGAAATGTAGTCAGTAACTCTGTGTAGTTGATGCGTCGTCGAATTGGTGATCAGGTAACACTTTTTGGTCTGTTAGTATGTCAACTAATACTATTTATTATTTATTAATTAATTACTAATAGTAAGTCACTTTTAAATACTCAAATACAATTGTTTTCAAAAGAGTTTATAATTTAGTTTTTTCTTTTTTACCAACACGCGATGTTCTGGGAGTCATATAATGATTGAGTCAGCTGTTTGAGAAACCAGCAAAAATCGAATTTTGTTTTATTTTATTTTTTGAGAAATGTAAGCCCAGTGATGATCTATTGGCTTTTATTGACAATTCAAATGATCATTGTCAGGAGGGCCTCGAAAAAATCCAGGACATTGAAAAATATCCTCTTTTAAGCAAAGTAGTTGGTACGTTTTGGTATAAAATTTAGCTTGACCTGTCACCGTCAAAGTACCTTTAGAAGATTTGAATCAACGATAAATTTGAACCTTGCCCATAACCTTATGTATTTATCCTTTCAGTTATTTTTCAATTAATAAGCAATGTATGTAAGGTTGTGTTGTGTTTCGTATAGTAATTTCCAAAATATAAGGTTTGTAACAATAGTCTACCATAATCAGGTGAAACCCTGCATGTCCAGAAACACATTTATTTTTCAGGCATATCGAATAAACAAAGATTTATGAAATCATGAAAAAAGCATTGTAAGTAGCAATATTTAATTATAAAAAAAAATAATTAAAGTTAAGGAAATCTCCTAATGCAAAAGTGCAAATTTTTTTTCACTTTCCCGATAATTTGAATTTGTGGACATGTAGGGATTCTCAAACGACCGATTCAATTATAATTAAATAATTCTGCATTTTTTGTTTCATGATTTTTTTCGTATTGAATGGCGTCTTTCTTTGTATTGTCAAGCTTATTGTGCAATCAGCGTGCATAATCCAGAAGTTTACAGGATTTATGTACCAAGAATAAAGAACAAGCGGCAGAGACATGATATGTAGAGTCTAATGCAAAATGTTCTAATTGCATAATAACCGGAAAGGTCACCGAGATCGCTCCAGGAATCATTTAATTGCTCTCAATTATTTAATTACTCATTGCAATGATCACGGTAGCAGTGCTCAATTCATTCGTTTATCGCAACATTTCCTAGGACTTGTTTATTCAAAGTATGTCTGTTCGGTTCATACTATGCACTTTATTGAACTGGATTCGGTTCATCCGAAAGTAGTCAGTAAAATAGAATTAGGTAATTATCAAGTTATTTTAAATTTTCGAAGGGTTTATGGTCCGGGCTCTGGTGCGATGTTCGCAACACGCAACTTTTGTATTTACTCTCTAAAGTAGATTAAAAAATTGTATTGTTGAATAACAGTTTTTACTTGAGATAATTCGTCAATGCAAGCAAAAATACTTCATCGCATGTGATTTTATAATTCTCTATTTAGTTGTTGAAAACTTAATTTAGTTACCATGGAAACGAATAATTTATATTAAATATGTACGTTTCAAAACACGTTGACAACTCTTTCACATGAACAGAACGTCTTTACTTATAAACAATGGTCTGTCATTAAAGGCCTACTGCGCATGCACGAGCTCCAGTTGTTTAATGAGTTATCGGAATATTTTTCTTTTTACTTTCACTTACCTATATATGAAATATATAGTAAGTGGAAGTATTGCGATCGTGAAAAATTTCGACTTCCGGTTTTCAACGGAAATACACGTTTTGGGACCCCCTGAGTCGAAATGACCAAGTCCCGCGAAATGGTCTGTGTGTGTGTGTGTCTGTGTGTGTGTCTGTGTGTGTGTGTCTGTGTGAACAGACTAGCTCAAAAACTATAAACCGTGGGAACCTGAAATTGGATATTTAGTGTATGCATATGCCCGCGATATGACAGCAAAAATTTCATCAAAATTGCTCAAAGGGAGGGGGTAGTTTATTTAATAACTTTTTAGGTTTTTTTCGATTTTCTCAAAAACGGCTCTAACGATTTTGATTAAACTGAATATTTGATGTATTTATATGCCCGAGATATGACTGTAAAAATTTCATCAAAATTGATTAACCGGAGGGGGGACTTTACTTAATAAATTTTGTATCCTTTTCAGGTGTTTTTTTTATTTACTCAAAAACGGCTTTAACGATTTTGATCAAACTGGGTATATGATGTATGTATATGCCCGAGATACGACTGTAAAAATTTCATCAAAATTGATCAACCGGAGGGGGGACTTTACTTAAAGAATTTTATCTGATGTTTACGTTTTTTTTTATTTTCTCAAAAACGGCTATGATGATTTTGATGAAACTGGGTATTTGATGTATGTATGCCCGCGATGCGACAGCCGAAATTTCATCAATATTGGTGAAACGGAGGGGGTACTTCATTTAATAAACTTTTTCTTATGTTCACGTGTTTTTTTTATTTACTCAACAGCGGCTGTAATGATTTTTATCAGACTGGATATTTGGTGTATGTATATGCTCACAATGTGACAGACAACATTTCATCAAAATTGGTCAAATGCAGGGGGCTCTTTATTTTATAATTTTTTTTTCTAATTTTTACATTTTCTTGGAATATCTCAAAAACGGCTTTAATGATTTTGATTAAATTAATCATTTTTAATCAAAATCAAGTCATCTTTTTTATATTATTTATAAAAATGACAATTAAAAAAACATGCCGATTTCTTATGTAAGTAAGTTGGTAAGTGAAAGTTGTGTGTTGCGCGCATCGCACCAGATTTTTTTCTCCTGTATATGTTTATTCGATTTTTTCATATTTCATATTTAGCAATTTTTCATTTTTAGGCATAACGAGAGAAAGTAAATGAAAGTAAATGTCTTCATATAAACAAAAACGAAGGTACTTTATAGGAAAACAAAAAAGTCCCCTTTCCCATTTAAGCCCCCACAGAACATTTTAATGATCATAAAACTCACCTGATACTAAACAATATTTGATTCTCATTAAACATGACGCGTTTAATCAAAATCGTTAAAACTATTTTTGATAAAATCGGAAAAAAACGTAAAAATGATAAAAAAGTTATGAAATAATGTGCCCCCTCCGTTTGATAAATTTTGTGTCATATCGCGGGCATATATACACCAAATACCCAATTTCAGATTCATACGGTTAAAAGGTTTTTGAGCTAGTCTGTTCTTACACACACACTCAACCATTTCGCGGGATTTGTTATTTGGAATCAGGGGACCGCAAAATGTGTATTTTTGTTGAAAACCGGAATTCGAAATTTTTCACGATCGCAATACTTTCTTTTAGTATAAGTATATGTATTTCATATAAGTATAGGTAAGTGAAAGTCAAAAAAACGAGAAGGGATTAGAAGGATCACCGCAGCTTCCGGCAAAATCCAGGTTTAAATTATTTATGGTTTGAGGTATAAGGCGAAACGTCTTTGGGAGGATACATAGTTAGCTCTCTACAGGCATCAGCATCCAACATTGGTGATAACGAAACCTTATTATCATTAACTCCGATAAACAGTTTTGGCAATTTTCTAGAGCATAAATCCAGAACTCAACAACCATCTTGATATTAGATGCATTTAAAATTATTAGCCTACTTGTTTGAAGATTAACGGGTTCATTAATGGATGGTTATACTCAACAACAAGATGGACGGCTTGAAAGGCGATAGCTGGGAAGCAAACAACTTACGTAATCCCATCTTCAAACAATTACTTCCAATAGATTGATAACGCCGTGGATTAAATGTCTCTAAACTACAATAAATTATACCAATGCTGCATCCCATTTTAAATCCATCCATTGGTTATTAATTTCCTTTTAAGAAATATAAATCTTATTTCTATATTAAAAAAAAAAAATGAAAAAATCCAGCAAGAACATCATATCATAGAATCATAGAGGAATAAGGTTGGTTATTCCACGCCACTGCACACATGATAATACGATCCTACAAGCCGTGAATTCAACAACCGCTACAGATTAAAGATACATATAAGGAAATTAACAATATTACACAGGTAATGTAATAAAAATAAACATTAATATTAGTCTTATTACTAGAAAGATGTCTAATTAACATTAAGTAGGGGAGAGCGGGGTTGGTTGGCATAGAGGGTAGGTTGGCCATTGGCTTATAGTTTCCGTCACAACTGTTGTGAAGGCCCCACCATTGTACCATGTGACCCGCTAAACCTCGGGAGTCTTGTTCAGAGTTTTCAATCCGATGCTAACATTGTAGAGAAGAGTGTGCTTCATTGATTGATTTTACAACATGTAAGTAAATTTTTATATTTTCAGTAAATTTGGTTTGAAGGCATGGCAAAACATTTGACTCCGATTCTGTTCATATAGCCCCAAACTCCTTTGAAAAACCTAACCTTTCGAATAACCAATTTCTTGTTTGATTGTTCTCCCCTGTCCTGGCAGCCATCTTTCATATGATCTCTTCTGTGGGGTTAGTTGGCTTTCTTTAACTGTGGTTTGATGGCGCAGTAGCAATTCACAAAAGCAAGGTATGTGTCAGGCAGTATTTGATTGAGATGACTAAACAACCCCACCTTCTAGGCCAACCTGCCCCACTTAGAGGGTTAATTGGCATACTCTGGATTGACGAATTCTTCAATTTTCTATTATCTTAGTAATAAATATTATATGGTGAAAAGTGGTATCATCCCTATTGGGATTATATTAACAGGAACGACTCAACAATCAAAAAAGTGAAAACTATTGCCAACCAGTACTTCCTACTTCCCCTGTGAAATTTCTAGCACAAAGTCCATTTTAAAGTAGGGGGAGATGGGGCACAATGAAACACAAAAGTTTTTCTTACCCATAGCACTCCACCTGAGACTTCATTTTCAATTTTTTATTTTTTTCATCATATCTGACCGCGAGCAGCTATTTTCCAAAAAAAATAATAATTTTGTTTCATGGTGCCTCATGCCCGGGATACAATGAAACGCTGAAAAAACAACCCCATAATTAACAAAAAAATTAATTCGGCTTCCAGTCGGTTTTCGTTCTTCCGCTTTATGATCTTCCGAAATTCTTCAGGAAAGAGGAAAGTTTGACTTTGGAAGAAATTTGTCATAAATTAAAAAAGTTTTTTTGGTGTTCCGCACTCAATTTCGCACCAAACTGTAAGAAAAAGAAAAAACCGACTGCTTATTGCACAATGAAAAACACATGCGGCACGATAAAACACTCGTCGGACTCCGTGAAGCGTTTCATTATGCCCCGGACGCCCTTGTTTCAAGGAACCCCATACTAGCCATTTTGATGTCTTTAACTTCCTATGAAGAACGTGAAGAGGTAGGAAAGCCATAGTCAGGCAAAATCTTAAGAGATAACCGCACTTTAGCACGTGGAGTCTGTCACAAGTAGAAAGGGGAATATTGCTGACATTGTTTGGAGTCATCCTAACCGATCGCTGTCTGAATTTGGTTGCTCTAGACCTTTTGGTTCGCCTTGCGCACCGACTGTTTACCTGTGCCCAAACCCCCCCCCTATATTTAAATCTTAAGGTGTGTTTACACTGCTCCGAACAGCGGACAGAAAGCCTGTTACCAGTCAGTGTTCGGCTCATCTAAAAAAGAACACAAATAGCGCAAGCGTGGCTTTTGAGCTAGTTTAGCTCTCATTCTGGCTTTAGCATTTTTAAAATAGGTATTATATTTATATTTATAATACTGTATAATTTCGCTTCTGTTCAATGCAGTTTTTTACATTGATAAGAATCGCTGAAGGCAAAGGCGAGAACAGTTACTGTTTCAATTGCAGCCGTCTTTGTTCTCTCATCTACACGGTTCACCCTAATAGTGCTTTTACACTGTGCGTACCTCACCCTTCGAACAGATAATCCACCAAACCGTACCGTACCGGCGTACCACGAACAGTTATTTACGCGAATGTGAAGTCGAGCGAACAATGATGCCTGACAGCACCTACACATGCACCTTAATTCAAGACGGCTGACATGGAACTAGCGCCTGTCCTGGCTTTTGCTTTGATTTACGAGTATTGAAAACGACACTAGCGCTATTCCCGAACAAGCGGCTGTTCACATAAAGTACCTACCTCTATAGGTTCGAGACTTATTTAGATTAACCGAACAGCTGTTCGAGGAGGACGTTCGCACCGTGTTAAGGCACCTTTACGTTGAATTTTCTGTTTTGCCCACTGCACCAGACAGCGTAAAGCCACTTTTACGTCGAACTTCGGCGAATAAAAGTGCGTAACAGCTATACGAACAGGCTGCTTGTCTTTTGTATATTCTTTGTTTTTTGTTTGCTGGGTCCCCATTACCAGCCAAGTGTGTTAAATGGAGGATGGGTGTAAACCAGGGGCGGATTTAGCACGAAATTTGGGGGGTCAGGACCCCTGGAGTGTTTTTCGTTTAATCCCCGCATCTGTAATTTATTGTTCAAAATATGAACACGTAATTACATTAACCATACTATTAATAACATATGAGTAGGTATATTTTGTATTTGCATTTTGAATTATGACTTTATTTATGTAATACGATGATTTTAAAGATGTGGAACAGATTATTAAATTATATGAGAGAGAGAATGGTTATAGATGGGGATGTCACCATGCAAGTTGTCGTTTGGAAATTGGCATTAGAGAAGGTACGTGGTTCACCGGTTCGAAACTTCCTTTAAATTTTTATGCGAATGCGAGACATAGGAATAGTTAAAATGATCTTTTTGGGGTAATCCTGAATGACATCGACATTTTGGTCATTAGAGTAACTTAATAAATATAATATTTTTTTATAAACATGTGTTTATATGTACTTGTATAACAGAATAGATGCGGGGATTAAACGAAAAAGACCCGACCCCTGTCTTATAAACACGTGGCTGACCATTTCTTTTATGAGATTATTACCTTTTATTAAGAAGGAATGCGATTTAAAACATCAAAAGTGTTATGTTTTGGACATCGTAAATACCTAATTGAATTTTTCGTTTAAAAATACAAAAAAAAAAAAAAGAAAAGAAAAGTCAAAATATTTGAGGGTGTCATGACCTCGTGACACCCTCTGGACCCGCCCACGAAGTAAACAGCCCATTCTAGCCACGGTAGGTAGGTCGAGGTTTTATCTGTGGATCCGCCATAAAACTAAAGTGAATAAAAGCGACTGGGTCGGCTCTACCGTCACCCAAATACTTCTCTATCTCCTTCTTTCTCTTTTTTGTTGTCATCCCCTTCTTAACCTTTCAGCCTATACGGGGTTTCCTCGGCGAGGGGAAAGGGTGGAGGATTTATGCCGATTATTACTAAATGTCCCCTGGCTCCGGGGTTCGACTAGCTATCTTTGGGTTATCACTCATAATATATTTCATCCACAAATATAGTACTTACTGGAAGTCAGTTGACCCCTAGAGACTAGGAATTCGTCGCGGTCTAGTACATCTCCCCTCTCTACACACAAACTTTCACCTCTGCTAGGAAGTGCCTAGAATTACCTGCGTACCACCTAGGTACCTGTGTACAGGTACCGTTGTTAACAGGTTCAGTTGAAATACTGTTATACTGACATGAAAGTAACAGATGTACCTTCTAGTTAAGAAATAGAAAAAATGTTAAAGGTTTTTGAGATGGAAATGGTTGGGGGTGCGGTCAAATGAAAACACTATATGTGAAATAACATATATATTGTGCCGACGTTTCGACCCGATATTCAGGTCTTCTTCAGGGCTAAATATAAAACAAGATAGCAACCGATAAATATGAAGAAAAGAAAAATAACAAATAAATAAAATAATGAGTAATATATGTATCTATATACATATATATGCATGAAAAAATGAAAATGAGTAAATAATTGCATAATAGAATAATATAATTTTTTTTTTTTTTTTTTTTTTTTTTTTTTTTTTTTAAGTATAATTTTTGTGCGTGGAATTAGATATTTAACAAAATAATATGAATAAAATTTTTGGATTTAAAGTAATACAATTGTCAAATATGGAAAGCTATACAAATCAAAAATATGTCTATAATATACTAAAGAATAACAATATTAAATGGGATACGGAATAGATGTAACGAGGGGGTTATATTTGTTTACCAAACCATCCGGTGTAACTGCCGAGTGCTTTAACGTATTTTAAATTATAGCGAAATTTATTTTTAATATTAAGGAGTAATGATTAAATAGCGATTGAATGAAATTGTTAGAATATTAGTATATAATTTAATTAATCAAGGAAAATATATATATTAATTATTATTAATATAATTAATTAAGAAAAAAATTATGGATTTTTTAAAATTTGAAATATTTGGGAATAGGTTGAAGATAATTTTTGTTTGTCTGTTTTTAAATTTACGGGATTTTGGAAAGTAGAAACTTTCCATAATAAGTCGTTTGTCGTGATTGGGAACAGTGGCAAGTATGGATGTTTTTTCAAAATCAAATGTGTGGTTAAGGGATAAGGAGTGTTCTGAGAGTTTTGATGCATTGTAGTTATGAGAGGAAACAGAATATTTGTGTTGTGTGATTCGGTCTTTGAGGAGATTTTTGGTTTCTCCAATGTAACAGGAATTACAATTTGGTGCAGAGCAAGGAACTTGATAAACAATTTGAGAGCGGTGTGAAGGAGGGATAGGGTCTTTGAGAGGAGTGTAGAGTTTTGAAAGTGTGTTGTGTGATTTGAAGGCTAGGCATAAATTAGGGTTAGTGGAACGTAAATGTTTTTGGATGTTGTCGGAGAGGTTGATGATCTGTATATAGAGGTGGCAGTGGAATGTGGAGTCACGGTGGAGTTTGTTTGAATAGAAAGGGGACGATTAAAGTGGTTTTTGATGAGTTTATTGATGATGTAGGGAGGATAGTTATTGGAAGAAAGGATTTGTTTGATACGCTGGATATTGGTTTTATGAAACTGGGGATCAGAAAGGGAAAGACTTCTGTGAATGAGATTTTTTGCAACATTTATTTTTTGGTGTTATGGATGTTGGGAGTGAAAGTTTAAGAGTCGGCCTGAGTATGTTGGTTTAGTGTACCAGTCAGTGGAAATACTGTTGTTGGAGTTTCTTATTAAAAGGAGGTCTAGGAAAGGTAGGGAATTGTTGGTTTCACGTTCTACGGTAAATTGGAGGCGCGGGTGATAGGAATTAAATGCGGATAGGATATCTGGAATTTTGTTTAGATTAAGGACAAGGAGGAGGTCGTCAGCGTATTTACGGATAAAAATTATGTCTGTTGGGAATAAGTGGCCTTATATATATATAAACTTTAGAGTTTCTATTTCTATTTTTTTTTTTTTTTTTTCGGATAACAAAATACCTTAGAAAATACTCAGCAAAGTTAAACTGAATTGTCAGAGTTGGGGGGAGGTGAGAGGGGACGGTAGATGGAAATAAGAAATGAGCAGCGATTGGTAGAATCGGCATTGAACCATCGGGATCACAAAAAATTCATTGTTATTTTAACACACCGTAGTTGTAATTGTTCGGAAAATCGAGCAGAACAAAGACCTACGTCCCTAAAACAAAACAATAGCGAAAAAATAAAATGTTATTTGAACATTTATAGGTGTACAGCCTCTACTTGTAGTAACAGAGAATAATGATGCAAAAATGACAGGGGCAAGCTTAGAAAATGGAGGTCCTGAGCCTGTACGATGTCAGTTACTCGTTATCAGTTACTCCCTATCTTTATTATACCTACATAGGCAAAATTTAAGACCCACTGTATCATCGTCCTACTAGCTTAGATTCGCCCTAGAGGCATAATGTGACGTTAATTAAAAGAAAAGGTAAAGGCACTGAAGAGCAGCTGATGGGCGTGGCCTGTTTTGAGAGGTTATGTGACCTTCATGTTATCGAACTCCCATCGCCTTTATTTCTGTTAAAAAGTGCCATGATTGGCTTTAATAGATTCTAGCTTTCGACTCCTGCTCGCTGCGCTCGCTCTTCAGAGATAAATAAACCCCCAAAAGGGTCCTTATCAGTGGAGTTCGTGACTTACTTTGAAGGTCGCCTTAGTGAACGGCGCATAAGCCACACTTCAGTACTTGTACTAACAAATTCCAAACAAATATTTCAATTATTATACCAGATGGTAGAAAGGTCTAGGAAGTCCCTTCCCTCTAGGTCTCAATGTCCCTTCCATTTCTGAAGAGGAGTGTAATATTATCTTTGTATATAAGATTTAAAATATATCAGCGAAGATTTATAACCCTTTTTTATTCCGCAGTAACCTTAAGTAGGCTGCTTTATGTAATGATTGTTTGGTTTGGATCCGAATGCATTTGGTTTGGATCCGAATGCATTCATTTACTTACCATCAACTTACATCTACAACCATCAACAATATTATATTAAACCACAACAAATCGGGGCCGGGTTTAGCTAGTATATCGTAAAACCAAGAAAACACGGTACAAAAAGTATATCTATAGTACTAGGATTCCCCGTCGCGGCTTTGCCCGCGAGCCTTTAAAATCAATTTTGTGATCATTATCTTAGTATTGATTTAATATAATATGTTAACTAATGTTGAGGATATTTAGTAGAATCGGAGCTTCCGGTAGGTGGAATGTTGGAGGGGGAAGTTGCCCGGCTCGGTAGAAGAGAGGGAGACGCGCAATGGAGAGAGTTCAATAAAACCTCTTATGTAGAGATATACGGTCCCACAGGTATAAGTTTTTTTCTCACTACAACAGCAAAAAGTTATGATATGCGGTACGTCGAAAATCTTTTTGATACGTGATACAACATATTTCATTGTGACATATACAGCTTCTTCAAGAGAACAACCTTAGCGTTTGAAGACCGGAACTAAATGGTTGACAAAGCAACACTTCCGAAACTAGAAAGCCAATGCCTCACACAGCATCTCTGTCCAAAGTGAAACAGCTGTTTATTTAAAATTATTTTATAGCTGTAGTTTGTTTTTAAAACTAGTATTAATAATTTATATATTTTTTAGTATTTTATACAATAATACAAAAACTTCCACCAGACAACCTTTCTTTATTTTCATGAAGTGTCTTTCTCTGCATTTCATTTATCCATGTAGAACACCGATTCTTTGTAAAAAATTTATAGCTATTTTATTTGTCTTCAAAACTGAATATAATTCTAACAGATTAATTTTTAAAATACAGAGCACAGATTAACATTATACACCAACTCACACTACGATAATAACCTTTGGAGAATTTCAAATATGAAATCTTATGATTTTATCTGATATAGATAAATCACTGTTTAAATTCATAAAATAACCGTTATCATAACTTAGTAACAGGTTGCCTAAAATGAAAAAGACCCCAAATTTTAATCAAAACAATTATCGTCGATGTTCATTACATCAGGTGATTTTCGAATTATCAAACTTATAAATATTCATTTAAACAAAAAAGTAAGTAATTAAATCTTCTACCGAGAAATATTGAATTAAGAAATAATTTTACTCTGTAGAATGTCGTCTTTGATTTCTTAAAAAAAAAAAAAAAAAAAACAAGAAAAAAAATTCTCATATTTATTTAATGTACAACAATTATAAAGATGGAATCGTGGGAAATGAAACGGAAGAATTCGCAGTTGCCTTGGTGACGGCATCGTGCTAATTACGAGAAAGATCATAACAAGAATTTAAGAACATCTCGACTCTGCTTGCAATAAAAAAAAAAATAAAAATGCAACCCAAGATTTTTCTTTTGAATCATTAATTTAATCTTTATTTTGAAGAAAAATATTAAGTAAAATAGATACAGAAGAACAATGGTTTGTAAGGAAAAACAGAAGAAAAAACAATTTAAAGTAAACCTCTTCCTGCTTGGAAAAAAACATTTCGTAAGAGCCACTTCCGGTTGCGGTAAAATCTCTGCGGCGTCAATAAAATTCGACCTCCCCCCAACATCAAAATCTCTTCAGGTGAAGCAATGAAAGCTGCCTTATAATATTGAACTTTTGGGTTAGCTAAGAAAGAGACTTTATTGAAAAAGCAAGGCGTTGAAACGATTTAGCAAGTAGGAATTACATACCCCATTAATTTACTGGATTGAAAAGCAGAGAATATAAATTGTAAATATGAGTTACGTATAAATATAAATATCATTTGATTTCGCCCATTGAGGTTTAAATTATTATAAATAGAGACCGGATTCTCGTGCAATTGCACTTTTTTTTCGGTTGCTTATAATCGATCGGGGACAAGTTATTTACACGAATTAAGGCATCCGGATTAACATATGTAAGTTTTATTTTGCACGAAATTGCACATTTTGAGGGTTACTGCACAAATTTGCACATTTTAGGTTTTCAGTGCACGAAAGTGCACTTTTTGATATTTCATTAAAAATATTGATTTTTTTTTTTTTAAATTTTTATTATAGAGAATAGTTACGATTTATTTTAAAATCACCAACAATAATACCGATGTTTTTATGTATTTATAATTTATTTAACTACCTAATTTTCTAAGATAGAAAAAATGATTCATGATTTCAAAATATTTCTTCGAACTCGTTAAGGAAATAATATTATGTCGAACAACGTACCTTTGTATTAACTTTCTTAGAAGTTCTAATTTGATTTGACCCAACCTTCCCACCTACTCCTTTATTTTCATTTCATTTTGAAGTTGAGTTTAGTTCGGTAAACAAGTACAATAGTGAAAATGCCTAAAGTGACAGCCAGCCAATCTTCCAAAATCAAAATTTGGATAAAACCATACCCAGAATTGAAATCAGACGGGAAAACAATTTTTTGTTCTTCTTGCAATAAATCAATTGGTTCCGATCGAAAATCTCATGTGGATGCTCATTGCAACTCACGTAAGTAGATTCTATCTTTTCATAAGTAGCACACGATAGCATTTGACTATTCCCAATATCTTTTTATTTTTATAGGTGGGCACACACAGTTAACTGCAGCACAAAAATCCAAGCGAGCCCCAATTCAACAGTTACTCACACAAAGCTGCTCGTCGTTAGAAAATAAACAAACATTTTTGCCGATTTATGTTACGCCATGGTCGCTTTCAATATTCCATTCAATAAACTGCAGTCCAAGCCCTTTAAGTGTTTTTTGCAAAAATACACAAAACAAAACATTCCTGACGAGAGCACCCTAAGAAAAAATTATCTCAAAAACTATTTTAAACATTCTTTTGAAGAAATGCGAAAAATAATTGAAATTAATTATATTTACATCATGGTAGATGAAACAACAGACCCACGGGGACTTAATATTTGCAGTTTATTGTTGGAATCCTACACCCGGAGATTGAACCCAAACCATATCTAATTTCATGCAAGCAGCTTCCAAAATAAACTACGAGACTGTCTCTCGATTTGTGAACGACTGTTTAGCAAATTTTTTCCGTCAAACATTTTACCAAGATAAAATCCTTTTATTTTTTAGCGATGCCGCTCCGTATATGGTAAAAGCTGGAGAAGCATTAAAAGTTTTTTATTCAAATATGGTACACGTAACTTGTGTTGCGCATGGTTAAAACCGTGTAGCTGAAAAAGTGAGGGAAATTTCCCCAAATGTCAACAAACTTGTTAATAATGGGAAAAAAATATTTTTAAAAGCTCCTCACCGCGTGACAGCTTATAGAATCAGTATGGACTGCCCCCTTCCCCAGAACCTGTGATAACTAGATGGGGAACATGGATCGAAGCAGCCCTATTTTATTCAGATCACTTTAATATTTTTAAAGAGTTTGTTTCTACTCTTGAAGATGACGCAGTATCTGTGCAAAAAGTAAAATCTGTTTTAAATTTTACATCTGTTGCATCAGATCTAGCATTTATAAGATCCCATTTATCGATTCTACCTTCGCAAATAAAAAAGCTTGAAGAGCAAAACTTAACGTTGACGTCACAGATTAATATTATAGAGAAAGTTGGAGATGAATTAGAAAAAATCGAAAACGAAAAGGGAAAAATAATTTTTGATAAATTTAAATTAGTTATAGAAAAAAACACGGGTTACAAAATTTTACAAATTTACAACAAAGCTCTCAACTGAGAAGACGCAGATGTGGAGGTGGATCCAGTAATATTGAGTAACTACAAAAGATGTCCCATCACAAGTGTTAATGTGGAGCGCATGTTTTCACAGTTGAAATACATATTAGATGACCGACGATATAACTTTACGGAACATAATCTGGAAATGTACATGATTGTAAATTTTAATAAAAATTTAGAAATTTCTATTTGATAAAGTAATATAGTTAGTAGAAAATTACGAAAATTTATGTTTTTCTATATATATATTATTAGTTTTGTTTAATTATGATTCCTAGCAAACATTTTTTTTGTAGTTTTTGTAAGCACATATGTATGTTACAATAAAAATATAAATATGTTAAATTAATATTTGATTTTTTCAATTATTACCACCTCTTTACACAGCAGAAGGTTGAATTGCACGTTTGTCAATGTTTTTTATTTTTATTGCACTTTTTGTCAGTGTTTTTTATTTTTATTGCACGTTTTTGCACGTTTGGCTAATTTTTATTGCACGTTTTTAAAAATTTTACTGCAAGAAATCCGGCCTTTAATTATAAATAAAGAGAATAGCAACATACATTAACACGTTAGGTGCGGCATCGGTCCCCGGGGTCCGATGGCTTACATTCCCTTCTTAACAGCCGATTATCACATGAAAATGTCCGAAAGGCCGAACACTTCAAACACTCAATTTAGTTGATTTTTAATGAGATAATTGCATTTTAGTGCAGAAAATGTTACTAACAGCTGAACTTCTGTTGTTTTTTAGAATCGGACTCCGAGGTCCGATTTTCGATTAAGAATGGCGTAAGTCATGTATCGGCCGGTCCTGCGCCTATTATGTCTAGTTCCAATCCTTACCAAGAGATAATGCCCTTGAGGCGTTCATTTAATTCATTTTTAAACAAAAGACAACGCTTTCGTCAAAGCATTCCCATCGGACCTCGACGCCTGATATCGTCTGTGGCTCATCCCAGCAGTCGGACCCCGGGGTCCGATACCGTTCAATTCAAGATACACCGGAAATACGCCGCCGCACCTAACGTGTTAAAGATCATTTAGCTCTGAGAATTATCAGAAGCCATCGAATTGTGTATGAACTCAAATTAAAGGGCAAGGGGATGGATTATCATCGCGATCCTGTTGCTTCTTTAACTTCTCTAAAGAAGGTGGTAAGAAAGACATTACGGGGTCACCTGTGGTCAGTCAAGAGGTTAGCATAGCAACCTACAATACTAAAGGTCGTGGGTTCGCGTCCCGTGGTGGCCCTAGGATTATTTAAACCGAGTAAAAAATCCTTCTCTATGCCGTCCCTCGGATAAGACGTAAAATGGAGGTCCCGAGTCTGTACGATTTCAGGTACTCGTTACAGATCCTTTTCCTAATTAAACCTGGATAGGCTCCCTAATTAAACATTTAGGACTTCCACTGTAGCATCGTCCGATTACCCTTAGTGGCATAAAGTGACAAGTTAAACAAACACCGCTTCTAGACCGCGATAGTGATGATTCCAAAAAAATATTTACAATACGATAAAACAGGCGCCTGATATCAGAGGAAGGGAAAAGAAGAAATTTTAGTTAGCAGTCCTGAATAGAAAATCACTTTTTTCGAGTTAAGGCCTGTTCACATGGTTACATTTTTGGAAACAAGTTCGGAAACGAACGTCAAATAAAAAAAGTAAAAATTCAGAAATCCAAATTCTTCGCCACGTCTCCCTAAAATTGATTCTCTTTCATTTGATAATCATTCATCAAAACACATGGCTTGTTAATGTCAGAAATGAGATCTTGTTAGTGAATATTTTAACACGACTGGAGATTATGTTAAAATCAGAGTTTTTACCACTGAATATAACCCCCTCAACTAAAGTAGAACCTCGAGAAGAGCCAGCAGCAATCCAGACAGACCTGGAACAGCATCGCCTGGAGGGGAGTACGGTCCTGGATAAGAGAACCGGTAAGGATATAGCAAAGAGCCGCTAGAAGAAAGGTCTATTCGCTCGTGAGGAGAATTCTGATTAGGTTACGGAGGCAGGAGTATTGCATAACTCCGGCTCTATGGTTAGTAGCGCTGCGTGCCATGTCTCATCCAGATCCTGGTGCGTTTTCTCAGGAAAACAAGTAGTAAATAATAGTACTAATATGCATCCGTAATAGACGTAACTGAAAAGCTGAGAAAGCAGAGGAAAAATCTAACAGAAAAAGTCTTATGACATACTAGCTAGGGTGCCCGGCTTCGCTCCGGTAGTTTTGTGGTAGTTTTAATAACAGCAAAACTTTAAAATTAAAGGAAATATAGAACAAAATTAGCACCTTCTTGAAACTTGGTTTTTAACTTGGTATCAACATTAAGATTCGAGAACTGCTGAGTCCGCCCAACTAAGGAACCCTATATACTTTATTGGGGGTTGAAAATGGTAAATGAACAATTAATTTTAATGCAACTGTCGAGCTATTTAATGCAACTTTGTCGAGTTATGCATAATTTTTTATGGTTTCTGTAATTCTGAATCGTATAAGCCAGCAGATAATAAGTTATTAGATTATATTGAAAAATCTGATATCTCAGTTAAAAATATTATATTTCGAGTACAACTTAAGCGCCGACTGCTGTGATGGTCCTATTAGACCCAGAAGGATAGAAACTACCGAAGATTCATAGAAACTTTTTTTCAGACGTTTCTTATATTTTAACCTCCCTTAAGATATCCCACGTAATTTGAGTGGACTCTGCAGATCTCGAAACTCACTATTACAAAGTGAAAACCAAATTCTTTTTCATAATTACATACAATACACTTCATACTTTTTATTTTCGATTTATATTCAATTAATTTATCTCTTTTGTATATCTTTAATACAAAAGATGTCTGTTTTTATACGCTCACTGTACTATTAAGAAATGTTCACTCATATTGCATTAAATTTCTAAAGTATATATTATATATTGATTAAATGTAATGCGTTGATCAATTAGCCTTCTTATGAGAAAATTAATTTTTTAAGGAATCCAGTCGGTTTTCTAATAGATTGCAGAGATGCAGACTCATTATTTTATTTTGAAATAAAAGGATAAACTAATTATTATCGCTTAATATTTTAGTAATTTAAAAAGAACAGCTGAAAAAATACATAACCTAAATAACCTAACTGGATGAATGAACAATAAACATCGAGTAAAACGCACCCTAGCGCTTTCTGGTAGCCTGGAGCTCGAACTAAATTTTTCATTCATAAACTCGTATCTCAATCTCAGAGATGCTAATTAAATGTTGCGAGAGGCTTAAAATTCCAGTCCTTTTCTCTTCAATTTTACACCCTTAAGAGAAAAACAGAAACCTTCTTCTCTATTAGGGGTTATATAGCAACACGCTAACGTAACTTCCTTAATCCCACGTGGAGTCGTTTTTGAGCCTTTTCGGCACGCACATTGTACACTTTGCTTTATAATATATATTGATTAGATGTTGAGAAGAATTCTTTTTACTTTTTTTTTTTTTTTAGGAAGAAGGTTTATTAGTAGATCTTTTTGGCAGATTTTTGGCAAAGGCCTTCCATTTCTTTATAAGAATAGTGTGTTCAATTTTTTAACTTAATTAAATAAACAAATGAAATTATTTTTTTAAAAGCTTGAAACTCTTATTAAATAATTAATTGATGGTAAAAATCTATATTATTTGGAAGCAATTACAATATGGGGCATCTGATTCTACAAATAAAATTACTGGGGAGAAATAAAGTTCTGAAAGCAATATAAATCGATTTTAGAGGAACAGTAATCGTTCTCGATTTCCGGAAAGACATAAGAGACCAACTTTACAACGAGACGTAAACGCACCTATCGATATTTACAAAAAGCAACTCATAGTGAAAGATAAGCAAGCAGTAAAAAAACCTTGACTGTTGATGAAATTAGGTCCCTTAAAAAAATAAATAAGCAATAATGAATCGAAAAGTACTGAGAACTTCCAAATTTTGCTATACTGATACCAAATATGCTATAACTTATGGACGTACACAAATATAATCATATAAATGTGGAAAATGTCTGAATAGCGTATACAAATTATCGAAACACGTCGATTTCTAATCTAAGTAAGTTCGTAAGTGAAAGTTGTGTGTTGCGCGCATCGCACCAGATATTTTTTAATATAGAAATAAGATTAATATTTCGTAAAAGGAAATAATTAACCAATGGATAGATTTAAAATGGGAGGTAGCATAGGAATAATTTATTGTAGTTTAGAGACATTTAATCCACGGCGTTGTACACTCAAAATGATCGAACAGAACTTCAAATAAGATGATAAGACGTAAAACATCAAGGAAAAGTTTTCGTAGAATTTTGAATACGTTGGCATTAGACGTTCGATTATTTTTAAAACAACACGTAAAGTTCGTAGTTGATTTTCCAAAATTATGCAGATTCTTTTCACATATTCATCATATTCCTTCCATATTGTACACAGCCATAACGGAAATGTCAATTTATGACTTTTTAAACAAAAAACAAAACCTGAGAGACCCTCCTGGGGCACACCCAGCCTCTTTAACCTAAGGTGCCTTTATACTCTACGAACCTCACCCTCGAACAGGTTCTCCCCCGAATCTTGCCGAAACGGCGTTCTACGAACAGCCATTTATACATAACGTGACCTTGACCGGACAAATATCGCTGACACACCCAACGCTAGCTTCTGGTGAAGAAAAAATCTCCATTATCAATGTACAGTCGAACCTGGATAACTGGAATCTCTTGGTGACAGGATCTTTATTCCACTTACAGAGGTATTCCTCTTAAACAAGGTTTCACTTATCCAGGGTGCTGGTACCATTAAAAGAGGTTTTCAAACAACTTGTAATTTTTATAAAAAACTAGCTTGGGTGCCCGGCTTCGCTCTGGTAGTTGTGTGGTGGTTTTAATAACAAAAAAACTTTAAAATTAGCACTTTCTTGAAACTTTTAACATGGTATCAATATTAAGATTCGAGATCTACAGAGTCCGCCCAAATAAGGAACCCTATATACTTAAAAGGGGGTTGAAAATGGCGAATGAACAATTAATTTTGCAGCAACTTTGTGGAGTCATGCATCGTTTTTGATGGTTTCTGTGATTCTGAATCTTATAAGCCCATTCCAAACAGTCAGCAGATAATAAGTTATTAGATTATAGTTGAAAAATCTATTAGTTAAAAAAACTATATTTCGAGTACAACTACTGTGAGGTGCTATTAGATCCAGAAGTTTAGAAACTACCGAAGATTCATAGAAACTTTTTTTAAGACCTTTTTTCCCACCTACTATTACGAAGTGAAAACCAAAATATCATGAGGGCACAAAGTTTTCATCATATTTCTTTTTATCCTGAACTATGAGCGGTGATAAAGTCTTATTCAAAAAATTGTATTATTGGAGTCAATTCATCATTTTGTCAACTGGAATGCTCATCATACATAGTAATAAAACCATTTTTCATAACTACATACAATAAAGACACTTCAAACTTGTTATTTTCGGTTTATAATCAGTCTTCAGCTCTTCTTTTTTGTTTTATGTCTGTTTTTATTCGCTCACTCATATTGCATTAAATTTACTTAAGTATATGTTAGATATTGATTAAATGTAATGTGTTTATCAATTAATCTTCTTATGAGAAAATTAATTTTGTAAAGTATCCAGTCGGTTTTCCAATTGATTACAGATATGTAAAATCATTAATTTATTTTAAAAGAAAAGGCGAAACTAATTATTTTCGCTTGATTTAACGGAATGAATGAACAATAAACATTGAGTGAAACACACCCTAGCGCTTCCTGGTGGTCTGCAGCTCGAACTAAATTTTTCATTCATAAACTCGTATGTCATCTTCAGGTAGGGTAATTACATGTTGCGAGAGGCTTAAAATTCCAGTTCTTTTTTTCTTCAATTTCACACCCTTAAGAGAAAAACTGAAACCTCCTTCTCCGTTAGGGGACATACAGTTACACGCTGACATAAATCTCTTAATCGTATGTGGAGTCGTTTCTGAGCCTTTTCGGCACGCACATTGTACACTTTGCTTTATAATATATATTGATTATTAAAGTACACACTTAAAAACTGTAAACACATAAACTATTGATACAATCATTACAAAGTAGAATAATGCAGATTAAAAGATAATTATGTACAAATGTATTAATGAAAGTAATCGCTTATTTTTTTCTGCACTTCACTTGGGCGCTTAATAATGTTTTTTTTTATATGTCATTTAATCTATCAAAGAAATTCATATTCGGCTCCTTTATTCATTTCAAAAAAAGTCTGCAACTTCTCAACACAATTTAGTGCATCATTTTTCGTGAATGGTATTCTCTCTGAATCTTCTGAATTTTCTTGGTCTTCTTATTTTTGTTGGTCCTGATTGTCAAAATTTTTATTTTCGTCTGGTATTTCAAAGATTTCTTCATCAATCAGCTCTTCTGCTGTTATAATTTGGTCATACATGTGGACATACTGCTCAAATGATGGAAGCTTCTCATCGGTATCTCCTATCACCTTTTCTTAATCGTGCGGCTGAACAGGATAACCCTCCACGTTTTTTCAGAAATTCGAATTCCACATGTAAAGGTGAATATAAAAATCGTCCCACTTACAGAGGTAACTTCCATTAAAAATTGATTCCACTTATGCAGGTAAAAACATTTCAGATAAAGAGTTTATTTAAGGGAAAAATGATGTGACAAGTTCTGTACCACTTATCGAGGTATTCCACTTAAGCAGGTCCCACTTAACCAGGTTCGACTGTATTTTATTTTATCTTAAAAAAAAAAAAAAAAATCTGGTGGGTGCGCGCAACACACAACTTTCACTTACCAACTTACTTAGATTAGAAATTAATGTGTTTTGTTAATTGCCACTTCTCAAAGTTATACATTTTTCCACATTCATTTCTTATTTTTGTTTTCATTTGCTCAAAAAAAAAAAAACAACAACACTAATTTATTTTATTATTAAATAAAAGTTTTTACTTGTGATAATTCAGCAATGCAAGCATAATACTCCAAGTCGTCTGATTTTATAATTTTCTATGTACTTGTTGAATATTTCATTTAGTTCCCATGAAACAAATAATTTTCATTAAATGAACAGAACATCTTTAATTATAACGCATTGGTTTGTCATTAAAGGCGTACGAATGCGTGAGCTCAAGGTGTTTTATGAGTTGACGGAATATTTTTCTTTTTTTCTCCTGTATATGTTTACTCGATTTTTTTCATATATCACATTTAGCCATTTCTTATTTTTAGGTGTGATGAGAGACAGTTTCTCAATATAAACTAAAACAAAGGTACTTTATAGAAAACAAAAAGGCCCCTTCCCCATTTAAGCCCCCTCAGAAAATTTTAATACTGATAAAGCTTATCTGATATTATTAACCACCTAAGTTTCATTAAACATGACGAATTTGATCAAAATCATTAAAGCCGTTTTTGAGATAATAGAAAAAAAGGTAAAAATTGGAAAAAAGTTATGAAATAAAGTGCCCCCTCCGTTGGACCAATTTTGATGAAATGTTGGCTGTCCCATCTTTGGCATATACATACGTCAAGTACCCAGTTTGATCAAAATCTTTAAAGCTGTTTTTGAGTAAATAAAAAAAAACGTGAAAATGATGCAAAATTTATTAAGTAAAGTCCCCCCTCCGGTTGATCAATTTTGATGAAATTTTTACAGTCATATCTCGGGCATATAAATAGATCAAATACTCAGTTCAATCAAAATCGTTAGAGCCGTTTTTGAGAAAATCGAAAAAAACGTTAAAAGTTACTAAATAAAGTACCCCCTCCCTTTGACCAATTTTCGATGAAGTTTTTGCTGTCACATCGCGCGCATATACATACACTAAATACCCAATTTCAGGCTCGCACGGTTTATAGTTTTTGAGCTAGTCTGTTCACACACACACACACACAGACCATTTCGCGGGACTTGGTTGGACTCAGGGTACCCCAAAACGTGTATTTCCGTTGAAAACCGGAAGTCGAAATTTTTCACGATCGCAATACTTCCACTTACTATATATTTCATATATAGTTAAGTGAAAGTAAAAAAATAGGAGACGAATTACAAACGGCGCACTAATATCAAAAACAATTCCTGTCATTTGGGAAAACCCTAATCAAAAGTGACACTGGAGCTACCTCCGAACACAGGCGAACAGATAAAGTACCTAGAATACCCGAACAGTCTTCATGATGTGTAAAGGCACCTTTTAAGGTACTCTTAATCAAAAAATTAAGGGAGAAAATCATATCGAGTTTTCGCGATCACGGTCAAATCACCTTCTTCCACGCTCGCTAACTAAGAAACACTACATCCTTAAATAGTATTTATATATTACTTTTTTTTTATTTTGTTTACTAACCCACCCTGCTTGTTAAGAAATTAACATCAACTGGTTTAAGCAAGAGAAAACTTTGATAAGTTTTGTTCAAATCACCAAATTTTGGAAAACAATAACAAAACGAAATAAATGTGGTAAACCTATTTGTAATAAATATATTTGTTTCACCGAAAACTGAAAATCAGCTGATCAAAACAGGTGTTGTGACCGCTAAGACTGGAAACATGTTCTTGGGTCAGCAACCCGAACGACTGAGACTAAATATAGGACCCAACTAAAGCATATAAGGAATCGTCGCCGCATCATTCATTAATATGCTACGGTCTTCTCAATTATTAATAGAACAAGCGTTGAACTAATATTATAAATTATAATATTATTAACCACGCATTTAGTATGTGAAATACAACATTTATTTATGTGGACAAATCGATAGACCCTGATTTCTTAATGTATAATAAAAAATATCTGTCTAGTTTGGAAGAAAAGGAGTCAAAGTGAATTTTTTTTTGGGGTAAATCGTTGAGTTTACGTTTGAAAAAATATTTTTAATCAGATTTAAAACATTCATTTTTTTTCTAGTTTTATTTACTCTAAAATCTAGCCAGCCAATATTTCAGTATTTTTATCGAAATTTCATAATCTGATTTTATAAAAGAAATGTTCAAACTTTAAAATTCGCGCCCTGAAAAGTTAGGACATTCGACTAAAGGTCTGGCCACACATGTCCGCACCGGATCCGCACCGTAGCATTAATATAGGTTATGTTCAGAATATTTTTAATTTAACTTACATATTACCTTTAGTTATGCCTAAAGTTCAGGCCACACATGTCAGACAAAGGTCACTTTAGGCATAAATAAAGGTAATATGTAAGTTAAATTAAAAATATTCTGAAAATAACCTATATTAATGCTATGGTGCGGATCCGGTGCGGACATGTGTGGCCAGACCCTTATAGATAATGATTTATACATAATTGCTGATCAATATTATAATCTGGTCGTATTTCAACGGTAAGGTTATACTATATTGATGCAATTTGCTTCATCAATCAAGCTGTGAAAGGCTGCTAACGGTAGCTGACTAGATGGAAACAAACAGCTGATGACAATGCACCCCTCCACAACAACACATTCTAAAGGACGAATTAATTTAGTCTCCTACTGTCCTCACTTTCCTCCTTCTTATATATATATATATATATATATATATATATATATATATATATATATATATATATAAAACAATCGAATATTGGTGTTTAGAGGTCTGAAAATCTGGGTGTCTTAACAGAGAAAATCTGGTGCGATGTTTTCACTTACCAACTTACTTAGATTAGAAATCGGAGAGTTTTGATAAATATGTTAACACCATTCCTCAAATTCACACATTTTCCCACATTCATTAACTTATTTTTGTTAGTAATTGCTCTCTAAAGTTCATTAAAACTTTTGATTGGTTAAACTCATATTTTTATTTAATCATTTATATTAGGGGGGATAGCCCCCAAAAATATTGAGAGGGACGCCCCTGATTGGCGATGCCATAAGGAAATATCCAAAGAAATCCCACTTACAATTGACAAGAAGATTATGGACCGGGCTCTTGCAGGGAATAAAAATGCACTAGACATGAAAGATTGGCTCATCAAAATCTCAAGATCAATATATCATAAAATATAATAACTATAACATTGTTGATAATAAGATAAATTAATGCGTTAGACCAATAATAAAAAAAAAATCGTTAGGTTAAGGTATGTACCCACCCGGTTTAAGATAAAAAATAAGTAACACTTTCAAAAAAATTAATGAAGACAGTTTCAAAATAAGTTTTAAACCAAAAAACCCGTTAAAAACTGTTTACACTAACATGAAAGATAAGATTCCAAGTATGGAAAAAACAAATATAGTATACCACGTTCAAATTGTAAAAATCGTATTTGGGCCACACAGGGTGCAGCTTGGAAACCAGACTAAACCAGCACATAAATAGTTTAAAACCAAAATCGAAAATCAATTCAGCACTTGTTGAAGACCATAAAATTACGAAAATGAATTTAATTTCCCTAACACAAAAATAATTTGCTCGCAAAGGCATAGGAAAAAAAGGGAAATTATGGAGAGCATACATATAAATAGAAACATCAACAATTTAGTCAACTCTAGAAAGGAATGCTCGGAAATAACAAGTTATGTTAATATTATTAATAGGTTTAAATTGATAATAGGATCTTATATTTTATTTTTGATTTTATCTTCAATTTCACAATCATAAATATGTTTCTACTTACGATTATATGTTATTTATAAATCAATGTAAAATGTCAATTATAATGATTAGATTATATAAATTGTTATGCATATTTAGACCTCTTTTAATTTAAAAAAAAAAATCTGTTATATTGCTGTTTCTATGAGTTTTTTTATTAATTTAGGATGATTTTTATTTGAATTTTCTTTTTCTTTTGAAATATCTCTATTTAGTTAGACACCATCTGACATCATTCCCTGTTTATAGTTTTAATACCACCTTGTGATTATTCTAGCTCAATGCATTAGCAAGATAATAATTGCAGGATAGTTTTTTTCTCTACCATGTTACTACCGTATTCTTTTTTTTTTATATACCAGTTCTAATTATTGTTACACATACGGACATACAGTTTTTTAAAATCGTGAACTTTTTATAAATTTTGTCGAAAAATTATTAAGATTAAGTTGTAAAATTGTGAAAAAATTTTAACCACAAGACTGTGATTTTCCCCTTTTTAGGTCTTTTTAGCTTTGAAAATGCTAGCAGACGAGCGAAACGTCAGCAATACAATACAATATCACTGTGACTCTATAAAGGTCAATGCATACATTTTTTTTTGAAACCCTACCTGCTTATAATTTTTGGAACCTTCCTTCATTACTATAGTGGTGTTTTCAGTCTTCTTCTAATTGTAGATAAATACACTATTTTCTAAAAATTTGTTGCACCAAATACGAGATTATTAACATAAGAGAAAATTATTAACAAGAGAAAGAGTGTTTTTTTTAACATAACGGATCTCCCATAAATTATAATAACTTGATATTGGTAAATAGTAAACGTATTACTAGATAAGATACAAAATAAAAGGTATACATGTTTTTAACAAGAACTTAAAATACGTTGACATCAACGTACTGCGCATGTCATTTCCCCAATATTTTTATTCTAAATTCAATTGATTTGTTTTAGAAACAACGCTTGATACGGGTTCAATGATCGATGATTTGGAATAGGAAAACCAAACAATCAAATGCGAATTGTTAGTTGCCAACGTGTTTTTAAGTGCAGTTGGATAGATGAATTCGGTGAAAACTAACTTTCAATGTTTTTAGCTAACTACCTAATATTTACAAAAAATAACCATTCTTTCTAACTTTCGTAAGGAAGTCATGATCACTTCTTACAAAGTTCCAACTTAAGAAGAAGTAAACTAGATTACTTTTTGTGTTAAAAACTTGCTTAGAAAGGAAACGTTTTTGTTGTAACGTGCCTGTACGAGTGAAGTTATTATTTTATTTTTTTAATAACATCCGAAACTTTCACATTTCATGTCGTAGAAATATGATCTAGCTTTCTCAGTTTTTATATGACTATTATTTTTATCGAGAAATCTCCAACTTTACTTTTTTTATCCATTTTTTGAAGTTAAACAATAAAAATGTATTTTCATAACATCAAAAACTTCTTTCGACTAGAGTTTCCTTTTCAATAGCACAATCGATTTATTGATATAAGATGAGAGGGAAATCGATTCAAACAAACTCTCACTATATAATAACTTTTGCGGTGTATAAAACCCAACAATGATAAACCGGAAATGAAACATTTGAAAGTATTTTATATACGTATTACGCGTTAAATGTTTTTTGTTTTTTTTATATTAACAGGTTCAGTCCCATGAGACATGTTTCTCGTCAGGCCAAACATCCGCCACAACCCGATATTTTCATCCTAATGGTAAAAAATTTACTTTATTTGTATTTATATAAAAGAAATAATTTTATCCTTTATCCATATAAAGGATTAAGGATAAAATTAATTCTTTTATAGTGAGTTTATCAACAAAATCCAACTGTTAACCTTTAACTACTCACCCGAATCAATGTTACTTATCTTCTCACCTCGGGTCAATATGACCCTGAACACAAAAAAAAAATTTAAACAACCTTAGGGTGTTAGATATTAGTTTAATATTTTAAACAACAGGAGAAGGCTTGAAAATATATATTTATTTATGTACACAATAAATGAAAATTAAAATATGAATAACATGTTGAATTATAGGTCTGAAATGAAGTATTTAAATAAAGGAACTCCGTAACATTACTGTTATTAACACAATTTCTTTTGATTTAAAATTCAAAAATTTGGCTACAAACAACCTTTGCAGTTAAAACAAATAAGAAATGAGCGGTTTTTTACAAATACCCGCATTGGACCCAAAAAAATGGCTTGCACAAATACTCACCTCGGGTCATAATATCGATTTCGATAAAATAATCACCTCCCCCATTTTCCAGACACCGGCAAGATGTAACTGGATCCAAAGCAAAGGATATGTCAAAGTTTGGTGATCATTCAATGCCAAACAGGTATAAATAGAATGAAATGAAATTTGGTATGGGTCAATATGACCCGACGTTTAGGGTTTAACGGTTTAAAACATTTAGGGGTTAAAGGCACCATAAATTCAATAAACATGAATTTATTATTATTTTTGCTACTGATTTGAATATAGTAATTACCGTGGCTGTCCTAAATCACGATTTTTGCATTTCATAAGTGTCCTATTAAATTTAATCCCAATTTCGTATGTTATTCAGAATTTAAGAACTGAAATTATTAAAAAAACCAAAGAAACCCTGCATTTCGATTTATTTCCAATTGTAGACCAACGTGAGAGGGTCTCCACAAAAATATTGCAATTACCTTGCCAAAAATGTCTATCTGATAAGTTCATGATATGGGGTGTGTTTCTAAAACAATGAAAAGTATTAGCTTTATAGCCCAATTAAAATCCAGAAGGTTTTTAAAGGTTGGAATCAGTTGAGGGCCAATATTCAACAAGTTATTTAAATTTAACTTTAAACAATTTTTACCATTTCGTATTGTAGTTTTTCCTTTAATTTATTATATTTATTTATTATTACTGCCACCTATTTTGCAATCTATATTTAGAAGTTCATTATGATTTATGATGGTCAAGATATTTTAGTTAAAATGGTAAGAGGTAATCGCCATGCAAGACCATCTCTGTTGGGATAATTTTTAAAATTTATTGTTTTCGAAACTAAAAATGAGGTATTACTTCGGATTAGGAGCTCCAAGATGGCGGCCGGCATGAGTAAACAACAAGGTATTCCGATCACGCCCTACACAATATTCACGATTCAGTTCGGGTTACCGAGATGCGATGTCGGCTTTATCCACATTTTTGGAGGGGAATTCCTTCGTTGCTTACTTTTATTAGGTTAGGGCCGATGCAGCTACACAGTTTGTACCTGTATCAAAATGGCATATTTATAGAACTAATTTCCAACAGCTCGTCGAAACTTGGAAGTATTAATCAAAAAATGATTGAAATATATGGGTAACTTTTAATTGGGTTAGGGCAGAATAACATTAACAAATATAAACATTTAATTTAATTAACATTGCGCAGAGGCAATATCGTAACCAATTAAGGTATACTCAAGTGCGATTATTGCTAGTTGAAACGTATTTAATTAAATTAATTCTATTTAGTGGATTACAATAAAGTTAGCCGATAATTATAGTTAAATTGATTGTAATAGATACAATTTCTTAAACCTTTTACTCCCTTACTTCAATCTAATAAATTATGTATAGTTTGTTCTTTTTCCTTTGGTGACATATAATTTAAAATCATCATCAATCAATCATTTTTAAAAATATCCTTTTTGGTAATTTAAATACATTTTTCTTGAAATATAAAAAATAATAATCTGGTGGTTAAGAATGCTCGGATTCTTATATTATTAAGTATTTGTACCTTGTGCATTTAACTCGATCCTATTTAATAATTTAAACAGTACAATAACTTATTTTTTTTAAAACAAACAAATAAATTTACAAAACAAAAGATTAAATTATTCCTTTTTGGTTATTTAAATACATTGTTTCTTTAAAAGACAAAAAGATATCTGTTGTTGTACTTTAATTGTACTGAAGAAACATTCATTTGTTTGTTTACGTAGGTTGTTCCCATTTTTGAAGCGGGGAAGTTGGTTTTCTGGACTACATCTGCTCGGTAACTCTCGGTTAACCCGAACTGAATCGTGGATATCGTGTAGGGCGTGATCGGAATACCTTGTTGTTTACTCACGCCGGCCGCCATCTTGGAGCTACTCATTCGAAGTAATACCAAAAATGATGATTGGGATTTGGGAACTGTTTCTGTTTGTTTTTGTGTCACGTCCCTTTATGCTACTAAGACGAATCGGACGATGCTTCAATGGGAGTCCTAAATTTTGGCATGGATGTCGATGTTTCTGGAACATTTTGTGAACGTCGATGTTAACATCGCTGTTAAAATAGTTGAAGCCTTTTCGTTTTAATTTTTATTAAAAGAGTACTGTTAAAAAAGATACAAGGCTTAACATTTAACCCGATAACACAGTGTTTACACTCAGTAAATGCAACCTTAAAAGGGTAACCAATATCCTAAGCTAACCAATAAATATATAATTTTTTTTTGAACATAGATGTTTTGACAAAAACAAAGATATTTTTAACATCGACATTTAACTATACATATTGGATGTATAACATCTGTTAGACCTACCATTTTTTGTTTCTGAAAAATGTTCAACTTCAATAAGTAAATAAAATATGAAAACGCAAAACCATAGTATCATTTAAATTACTTATTTAATGCAGTTACTAGCAAAATCGTTTAAAATATTCACCAGAAATTCGATTCTCTGTACATAACAGTGAAGCGACATGGATGTATGAATATGTTTGGGTCCTAACAGGTTAACATTAAAAAATGAATATAAAAAACCATCAATGTCGAAACATCGATGTTTTTATACATTAATTATGAAAAAGAACATGTTTTACACTTGAAAATCGATTTAAATACGTTGGGGCACTAATATGTTGATGTTTAAGAATGTACGAGTATATATTAAAAAACCATCTAAGTTCGATAACATCGAACTTTTAGCCACATCGATGTTTCTATTGAAAATTTTTATAAGTTATACAGGATCTGAATCAGGAAAGAGATAGTTCCTCCGCAGTTAGGAAATCAGCCGCCACGAAATTAGGTCCGAAGGTGAAGCAAAAAGGAAAAAGATGAAGATAATAGAAACAGCAGGAAAACTCCTTGATATAAAAGGAAACCAAGATTATATTACAATAATTGGCACAATTATTTCCAGATGTATGATAAAAACAACCATAATAAGAATTAAAATTAAAAACATCTGTTAGTAAGCCCATAGAAATAAAAGTTGTTGTTCATAGTTTTCAATAATTTACCAACTAACTTCCATATTTCACCATCATGATTTCTCCAAGGTTGTAAAACATCTTATTAACATTTTTCTAAGATGGCATGCTGAATAATAACGCAACGGATATTTAGAAATGACAAACTACAGTAATTTATTCGAAACAATTTTCTTTCAAATATATCCTACTGGCATTATTTTATGGTAGGGTAAACTATACAGTTATTGACGCTCTCAAGACTACATTTCTGTGGTGAAATAAAAAAAAATCTGGTGCGGTCTCGCAACACACGACTTTCACTTACCAACTTACTTAGATTAGAAATTAATGCGTTTTATTAATTGCCACTTCTCAAATGAACAGAACGGCTTTAATTATGAACAATGGTCTGTCATTAAAGGCGTTTTTGAGTAAATAAAAAATATGTACACGTGAAATTGGCACAAAATTTATTAAGTAAAGTCCCCCCTCCGGTTGATCAATTTTGATGAAATTTTTACAGTCGTATCTCGGGCATATACATACATCATATACCCAGTTTGATCAAAAAAGTTAAAGCCGTTTTTGAGTAAATAAAAAAAACACGTGTAAATGATACACAATTTATTAAGTAAAGTCCCCCCTCCGGTTAATCAATTTTGATGAAATTTTTACAGTCATATTTCAAGCATATAAATAGATCAAATACTCAGTTTAATCAAAATCGTTAGAGCCGTTTTTGAGAAAATCGAAAAAAACGTAAAAAGTTATTAAATAAAGTACCCCCTCCCTTTGAGCAATTTTGATGAAATTTTCGCTGTCACATCGCGGGCATATACCTACACTAAATACCGAATTTCAGGTTCCCACGGTTTATAGTTTTTGAGCTAGTCTGTTCACACACACACACACACACACAGACACACACACACACACAGACCATTTCGCGGGACTTGGTTATTTCGACTCAGGGGGTCCCAAAACGTGTATTTTCGTTGAAAACCGGAAGTCGAAATTTTTCACGATCGCAATACTTCCACTTACTATATATTTCATATATAGGTAAGTGAAAGTAAAAATACTATCCTTTATCTATCCTTATAAAGACTCAAGAGGTTTTTTTGGGTCAAAAGTTCAGAAGTTTTACCATATGGGCAATATTTACTGTAAAAAGTGCAAAAACTAGTTATTGACACCCTGTGGATTAATTTGTTAAATCTTCCCTATGGTTAGTTTGTTAATGTCTTACTACATAGATGACTTAGAGGACCGTTCAAACATTAGATTCATGTATATCTTGAAGTAAAATTAGGACTTGTTTACTTATTTCATTAAGATAAAGGTGGGATGTATGGTTTACCCTATATTTCCAAAAAAAATCGCTTTTTTCCGTCCATTAATGCATCTAAATCGATAGGGGTGTATTTTAATTCCGTTTCCTAGCACTTGGAACACGATTGTGGATGTTTCTGGCAATGTATGTATACGGATATAATGTAATATTAAAAAACTAGATTCAGCAGTTTTAAAAATAACACTATATTTTCTATAATATAAAAAAATTTATGTTTTATTAACTTAACATTACCCTCAAAACACGTCGTAGATCTTATAACAACGGTTTTCCCACAGCCAGCCTTAGAACAGCTACACCGAATACAGGATATGAATTGAATAAACATTTGATGTCCATTTGAACATCCTTCTCCGGCATGCTTCATCGCGACGAAGAAAAATTCAAGAACGAAAGGAATACGAGTATGACGCTTATTACAGACTAGCATTCCCCGTCGCGGCTTCGCCCGCGAGCCTTTAAAATCAATTCTGTGATCATAATCGTGGTTTTGATTTAATATAATATGTTAACTGATGTTAAGGAGATTTAGTGGAATCGGAGCTTCCGGTAGGTGGAATGTTGGAGGGGGAAGCTGCCGGCTCGGTAGAAGAGAGGGAGACGCGCAATGGAGAGAGTTACTAAAACCGCCGAAACAAAAAATTGCTTCATTTTTCGGCTTTAAAACATGGTTTTCGATGCCCCGTAGGGCTTTCGAGTTAAACTCGTCGTATCAAGATCTTTAAAATGAGTCCAAATTAGATATTTTTTCTTGAAGTGCAAAAATAGATGTCTGTAAGAGTTAAACGACAATTTCGCCATTTAAACCCCTTAGGGGTTACCTTCATCGCGTTTAAAATCTAAATTCCGAACTTCAAGTTTCTCAAAGCCTCTTATATATATAGAGATGATAGAGATCGAAATAAACACGCACCATCTCCAATCATGGGAATCACAGTGAGCATAATTTGATTACCACTAATATTTAAATAATCAGTAGCCATATTTTAATAATATTGTAACGTTAAATCGATATTCAAATAAAAAACATATGGTTTAAAATCTCAAAAATAGATTTTCGTTAGAGTTAAACGACAATTTCGCCATTTAAGCCCCTTAGGGGTTACATTTTTGAAATTCCTTTCTTAGTGGTTACCTACATCGCGTTTAAAATCTAAATTCCGAACTTCAAGTTTCTATCATAAGTAGTTTTTGCTCTGCGTTGATTCTGTCAGTCAGGACAAAGCCTCTTATATATATAGAGATATTACTAGTGGATCATATGGCAATAATTACTATTACGTCGACAAGAATATGGTTATAACTCAAAATTTGTTTTTTGTATTTTTTGGACAATCACATGTGAAGTTTCAACTGAATACTCAATTTTACTATGTATCTACAAGCAGCGACTAGAGAAAAATTTTGCTACTAAGGCTAATCGGACGATGCTTCTTTGGGAGTCCTAAATTTTACCTATCCATGTATAATTAGGATAGGGATCTTTAACGAGTTCCTGACATCGCACAGGCTCGGGACCTTCATTAAGGTGCCTTTACACTGTGCGAACCTCACATCGAACAGGTGATCTTTGCGTACTACGAACAGTTATTTACACTTAAGCGTGAAGTCGAGCGAACATTGATGTCTGACCGCAGCTATGCACCTTAATACAGAATTATATATTTTCATAAAAAAGACGGCTAACTTTGAACTAGCGGCTGTTCTGACTTTTGCTCTAAATTATTATGGATAAAAGCAATGTCAGAAAAATGCTAAATGAAGATCTACAAAGCTTATTATTATATTAACTAACTCAAAAGCGACACTAGCGCGATTCGTTAAATCGATTCGATAACTTATTCAATCCAACAATCGACTTTGATATAATAAATTCATATCATTTCAAATAAATGTGTAGGGGAGAGCGGGGTTGGTTGGCAACAGTTTTTACTTTTTTGATTGTTGAGACGTTCCTGTTAATCTAATCCCAATGGGGCTGATACCAATAATAATAATAATAATAATAATAAGTTTATTTGACAAAATATACAAAATCATACAATTTATATGTAAATAAAATAAACAATTAAGGCATGGGAACCGTCTGCCGGAGTTTAGTTAGAAAATATTGATATTTTTAAACAACACACACCAAAATCAAACAAAATGTGAGTAGTTAAAAGAAACATATTAGTATTCAAAATAAGATTCATCTACATTACATTTGTACTATTAACAAATAGGAAATTAAATAAAAATTAAAATTAAATTAAGCTCCTAGGCGAACTCATTACAGATTAGTTTTCTATAATTCCAAGCATCTTTTGTGTATGTAATAAGAAGAGACCAATTTTTACCGTTAAGTAGTTCAATAATGAATTCAAATGATAAAAGCCTTTCTCCAAAAACTGCAAGGCGATAGGGGGCAAGTATTGGGCATACAGCTAGAAAATGAAAAATGTCCTCTTTAACTCTATAATTACATAGGGTACACTCATCCTGAGTGCTGGGTGCTGAGCTATTAAATGGCTTACAGTTCAAATTTAATAATTCGCCCCTTAGTTTAAATATTAGACGAATATCGCTGAGACCTATATGAGTGTTTGCACCACCAGTCAAGTCAGCAGGTTTGACATTGAAGTCTAATACTTTATAAATATTATAACGGTGAGTCGCTTCAGCTCTTTCAATCAACTCATGTTTAAAACCCAGCCTCAACCCCTCTATTATTCTCTCAAGTTTAGAAAAAAACCATTCTCTCTCATCCTCAACAAAACTAATGGAGATACCAGTTTTCTCACCCAAAACTTTCCAATTATGAGCACAAAAAACATTTTTTTTAACAACCTCTTCAGCTACTAATCGGGGGAACCTAGAGAAGTCCATACTAAAAACCTTGCGTAGGTATCTACTTTGTAAGGACAAAGTATAGAAATAAATTGATTCTAAGCCAGTTTCAAGATGCAAGATGTAAATTGGATTAAACGGCGGCAAAGCAAACAATTTCCTTATAAAGAACCTTAATACCTTTTCGACCTCTACAAATTCTTCCGATCCCCAAACCTGTGCCCCATAAGTCAATATTGAACGGGAAAGCGCGTTAAATATTTGAAGCTTAGCGGATAACGGTACCAAATGATGCAAAATGGCTCTTCGCCACACTACATTTAAGGCGGTTTTGGCCGACGAAGCCTTATCCATAAAGTGAGGTTTCAGGGATAGAGATAGTCAGGGCTGATACCAATGTAAACTCCAAGTATTGGAGTACTTCAAGTATTTTTTTCACAACATAATATTTAATACTAAGATCATAGAAAATTGAAGAATTCGTCAATCCTGAGTATGCCAATTAACCCCCTATGTGGGGCAGGTTGGCCTAGAAGGTGGGGTTGCTTAGCCATCTCATTCAAGTACTGCCTGACACATATTATTGCTATTAAAAGCTGCACTATAATGGTATAATAATTTTGAATCGGTTTTTAACGGTTTTTAAGGGAAAATAGAATGAAAATAGAAGAAGATAGAAGTTTAGACTGTCGTCACTTTTTGCATAAGAAAAATTGCTCTCATCTTCCTCGCTGGAACTAAAGACAATTGGTAGTTTCACCTTTATTTATGCTTACCTTGGTTTTGTGAATTGCTACTGCTCCAACAAACCCCAGTTGAAGAGAGCCAACTAACCCCACAGGAGAGATAATATGAAAGATGGCTGCCAGGACAGGGTAGAACAATCAAATAAGAAACTGGTTAGCCAAAAGTTTAGGTTTTTCAAAGGAGTTTGGGGATATGTGTACAAAATCGGAGTCAAGTGTTTTTCCATCCCTTTAAACCAACTTTACGGAAAATATATAATATATAAATTTACTTACATGTTGTAAAATCAATCAATGAAGCACACTCTGATCTACACTGTCAGCATCGGATTGAAAACTCAGGACAAGACTCCCGAGGTCGAGCGGGTCACATGTTACAATGGTGGGGCCTTCACAACAGGTGGGACGGAAACTATAAGCCAATGGCCAACCTACCCCCTTTGCCAAACAATCCCGCTCTCCCCTATATATTAAATTATTTCTATAGTCCCAGAGATTTAATAATTCCACAACAGTAATGTATATTGGGAAAAGCTTTCTTCGCTTTATGAAGAATTTTAAGAATCTTTGGGTGTTATTCACGATTGCCGGGAAGTAATCAACTTCTTCATGTGTGAAGAAGTCATAAGAAAAATTATCAAAATATACTTAACTCGTGTGGGCTATTTTCCATCTTAAGTTGCCTTTACACTGAGCGAACCTCAGCCATCGAATAGGTAATCTCCGGAATTTGACGTACCAGCGTACCACGAACATTTATTTACACTGAAACGTGAAGTCGAGCGAACCTATGCACCTTAATACAACGATTTTCATTATAAAGACGGCTAACTTTGAACTAGCAGCTGTTCTGACTTTTGCTCTAAATTATTATGGATAAAAGCAAAGTCAGAAAAATGCTAAATGAAGGTCTAGGAAGCTTATTATTACCTATATTAACTAACTCAAAAGCGACACTAGCGCTTTCTTTTACTCCCATTAAAAAATCTTCGAGCCACTGCGAGATGTGAACCCGCTAACTTGAGTCTGTTATGCTGACCACTACAACACAGATGAACCCTTCTTGGGGCAGTAAGTACCGCTGGTTTTTAATAACTAACTATAACTAAAAAGTAGTACTATACCTCCGTTAATACAGACCATCCACAATATAAAATAATATATTGCACTTAAATCTTTGTATTCATTCTTAATTTTAATTAAAGAATATAAATCAAGAAAACTTTACAACATATTCTCAAAAGTGTAGGTATTTTTCCTTCCTTTTCCTTTTTTATTTGTATTCTTTCCAATTCCTAGCTAAATGCTCTAACACTGTACGGTTGTCCACCCTGATATCAACTTTTAGGAAAGTAAAAACATTTTAATAACTTAAAATAGGTTATAATTGGAATCGTCCTTTTATATATGTGAAATTTAAAAAATGTCAGCGAAGATTTTGTATTGTATTATGTAAGTGCAGTTATTTGTTCATAGTGTTCCATCATTATATTCCTCTGGCAAATAGTTGTAAAATCTTTGAATTCATTCTTAATTTTAGTTAATGAATAAATCAAGAAAACGTTACAACAAATTCTCAAAAGTATAGGTATTTTTCCTTCCTTTTCCTTTTTTATTTGTATTCTTTCCAATTCCTAGCTAAATGCTCTAACACTACGGTGGTCCACCCTGATATCAACTTTTAGAAAAGTAAAAACATTTTAATAACTTTAAATAGGCTATAATTGGAATCGTCCTTTAATATACGTGAAATTTAAAAAATGTCAGCGAAGATTTTGTATTGTATTATGTAAGTGCTGTTATTTGTTCATAGTGTTCCATTATTATATTCCACTGGCAAATAGTTGTAAAATCTTTGTATTCATTCTTAATTTTGTTAAAGAATAAACCATGAAAAGGTTACTACAAATTCTTAAAAGTGTTGGTATTTTTCCTTCCTTTTCCTTTTTTATTTGTATTTCATTCCAATCACAAGCTAAACACTAAAACAATTTGCTGTGGTCCACTGGTCCATCCTGATATCAACTTTTAGGAAAGTAAACTCTATTATTCTAAATAAATATTTGAAAATTAACCTTAATCTTTATCATTGAATATTGGTTTGACTTTGTATTTATTTAAAGATATCGTTAAAGGTCCCTATCCTAATTATACCTGGATAGGCAAACTTTAGAACTCTCACTGTAGCATCGTCCGATTAGCTTTAGTGGCATAAAGTGATGTTAAATCAAACAAACAAACAAAGATATTAGGATATAATTAATCCAACGCATTATAGCTAATGAGCCACAGCAACGCGTGGCCGGGTCTGCTAGTAATATGATAAATTGCGCCTTGGAATGGAACTATTAATACTGTTCTGGGTTTGTTAGTTTTGTCATTCTGATTCCAACGGTATGCATAACTCAAAACTGATATATTTTGGGTTCTAACCATCTCCTTGCCGACGTGCGATATTATTTAAGTAAACGGGATTATTTATAGGTTGCTTTCGGTGAAACTTTTTGAGAAAAACATCTGGTCAGTAACAACTAGTCATAAAACAAACAAGATCCAACGACGCTAACTTCTATAAAAACACTCATAAATTTCTACACTAGTGGATTCATAATTGAACGTTGTGTTTGTTTGTTTTTTTGACGTCACTTTATGCCACTAAGGCTAATCGGGCGATGCTACCGTGGGAGTTCTAATTATACCTATCCAGGTATAATTAGAATAGGGATCATCTTTAACGTCGTACTATCCGAGGAACGGCATGGCCAATGATTTTTTATTCCCGTCAAAAATCCCTAGGGCCATAGCGGGACGCGAACCTGCGATCTTTGGAATTGTAGGTTACCAGGTTAACCACCTTAGCACAGGTGACCCCTTGAACGTTGTGTGATGAACTAAGAGATCTTAACGGTTTAACGGACGTATTGTATTATTTTTATATTTTTATTGCACCGAAAATCTCAAGCACATAATAAATGAGTATAGGTAGTACATATCGTCGTCACCATGCTAAAGTAACGAATGTGCAACTAATAATACTGCGATATATGTAACCATTTAACTAAGTTCTTAAAATTTACTTAAAGGATGTCTTTGACATTAGATAAATAATTATCTTACCAAACTTTACAAAATATGATACTTTTGTTATCTGGGATTAAAGCTATTTCGTATCAGCTTTAATCATCAGCTTGTTTCGATCTGATCATGATGCATTGGTCATCAAAACAACAGTTTTCCTCAAAGTTCGCGTAAGGGTCTGGCCACACATGTCCGCACCGGATCCGCACCGTAGCAATAATACAGGTTATGTTCAGAATATTTTTAATTTAACTTACATATTACCTTTAGTTATGCCTAAAGTGGCCTGTGTCTGACATGTCTGGCTTGAACTTTAGGCATAACTAAAGGTAATATGTAAGTTAAATTTAAAATATTCTGAACATAACCTGTATTATTGCTACGGTGCGGATCCGGTGCGGACATGTGTGGCCAGACCTTAACCCGCCACAGTCCGGTGGCCATGATAACAACCATCCGGTTCGGGAGGGGAAAACAATCCTTTGTGAACCGGACTAATAATAAACTGATTAGCTGTTCTATAATTCCATGTTAGTCAGCTCGGTTTGTCTGTGTTAGGGTGTAGGGGTCGCTCACCTGCGGAACAAATTCCGGATTGTAACTACAATTGATTGTAACGTATAGGGATTGTAACATATCCGGATTGTAACATATCCAACAACCATAAAGGTCTGTTTACAAGGTCAAGTTTTAGGTTAATAAACGAACTACATTGATTGTAAGGTGCATGGACGATGACGGGACAAAGTTCACTTTCTAAGGATACTATTTCATATTGTTGATGCTATCATTTTGAAGATTGCTTTCTCTTCTAGTGCAGTTAAACTGTCGAATTCCCCCCCCCAAAAAAAAAGAAACAATATAATATTTATGAATAGAGGCGTTTGCTATCAAAACCAGCTCATTCCATTTTTGGAAATTTTACAGGAGAGACAAAAAACTTCTCACGTCCATAGTAATGAAGCTAATTTTTGTTTAAATTTTCTAATTATAGGTATAACCGCCTAGAATTTGATTAGTTTTTCATTTTCATTCCAGGTGCATTACCTTAGGCGTAATTACACTAATTAGGTTGGAATGGGCTGATTTTGATGCAAAAACACGATTTTTCATGTTGTTTTTTCCAGTTTTTTGTTCAATTAAGTTATGTGAAATGGTTTTTTCCAGTTTACCAGATAATATTTGTGTCTTTACGAGTTTTAAATAAATGACATCCACTTAACGATCTGAAATTTAACAGTTAAGAACTGTGGTAAATGTGAAAAGTGTCATAATTTACAACGCCAAACGGAACAGAATGTTTTTTTTTTCATTTTTCGAAGAAAAATAATATTGTAAATAAAATGCAGAAAGAAAGGAGAGAAAGGAAAAAGAAGGCTCGTTATTTAAATGAAATTGTTGTCGTCATAATACATCGGCTCACATTCTTGGTTTTTTTCTGCTGGCCTTCCTTTGTGGAATGAGCTGGATTTGAGCTTTATCCCTTCGTCAGGTTATGAAGGACCCTCTAAACTTTCAAATTATGCAAAAAAGTGGAATTCATAAAAATATGGAATGAGCTGGTTTTGATAGCAAACGCCTCAATAAGAGAAGCGATAAACTCAAACAATATACATTTTTTTGAAAATTATAAATATATATCAAGGATGTATTTCTTTTTAAAGTATGGGAATTGGAATTAGGGATAATTGTTTTCAAGGGCGACCGCAGTATTTTGTCTACGGGGGGGGGGGGGGCGCAGACTCCTAAAAATTTTATCTAGGGTGGGGCAAGCAGGTAAAATACTTATGCCTGGGGTGTAAAGGTTCCAGGCATTGTGACCTTGTAAGGCTTTTTCATTTTTTAAATAAAACTTATTGATATTCAAAAGTTGAAATATTTGTTTATATTGTTACGTAAAACAAAACATATGGTTTAGAATAGTTCTAGACTAGTTGGAACGTGTCATAGTACATGTTTGTGACTACGATGTTCGAGTACCATCTACGCTGGCCTCGAACCTTCCAGGTTGTTCATCTTAAGGTGCCTTTACACCTTACGAACCTCACCTTAGAACCGTGGCGTACCGACGTGAAGCGAACAGCCATTTATACTTCACGTGACGTTAGGCGAACCAATATGGCTGACGCACCCAAAGCTAGCTTGTGATAAAGAAAAAATTTCCATTATCAATATATTGGACACTAGCGCTACCCCCGAACCCAGGCGAACAGATGAAGTACCTAGAACACTCGAACAGTCGACGTGAAGGCTTCACGAAGGTTGTTTGAGGGTGGTGTTCGAAGGTAAAGTTCGTAAGAAGTAAAGGGGCCTTTAAAACTAAATATTAAGAGCGATGGATTGGAGAGTTAGTCTTCTTCTAAAGCTCAAGTCATATGATTTTCTTTTGTGTTACAAAGCGATAATTTCTTTTGTTGGAATTGTAAATTATTATTTCCGTTCAATGAAAATTGTTTAACCCACATAAAAGTGTTACCACACATAAAAGTTGAAATATTTGTTTAAATAATGATTAAAAAGTATATACGAATACGAATTTATTTAATTTGTATTCTTTAGTTCTCATAATTTTTGGAGTGGTCAGCTACCCTCCCTTGCTCCCCTCTGCGGACGCCCATGATGGTTTTAGGTACTTACGTACCTCAAGGGCACTGCTTACTGTTACCCACCGGGCTGTTTATTACCCGTCATGATATTGCAAACCCCTAGATTTTTCTTCATATTTGAGGAAATTTAAATAGCTTTTACCAGGAGTGACGAATCTAAGGAGTGACGAGTAATCCAACTATATTTTGTATTTGCTAGAGTTTCACTAAGATTATATTATATTATGTAATAAATCTGTAATATAATATTATTATTATTAATAAGAATCACATAAATGGGGAAGCGGATTTTTTGGTTCTCCTATAATGTAACTTTGTTTTTGTTTATATGGAGAAATTATCTACGCCTAAAAATAAGAAATGGCTAATTATGAAATATGAAAAAATCAAGTAAACATACACAGGAGTAAAAAGAAAAATATTCCGTCAACTCATAAAACACGTTGAGCTCACGCAGTAAGCCTTTAATGACAGACCAATACTTTCTAATTGAAGATGTTCAGTTCATTTAATGGAAATTATTTTTTTCATGGAAACTATATGAACTTTTCAAAAACTACATGGAGAATTATAAAATCAGACGACTTGGAGTATTATGGTTGCATTAAGTCACAAGTAAAAATTTTTATTTAATAATAAAAAAATTGAGAGTACTTTAAAGAGCAAATACAAACAAAAATAAGCAAATGAAATGGAAAAATGTGTGACTTTGAGAAATGCCATTTAACAAAACACGTCAATTTCTAATCAAAGTGAAACAGTAAGTGAAAGTTGTGTGTTGCGTGCATCGCACCAGTTTTTTAGTTTAATAGTCATTCATCCTTCTAGTGTAAAATCCTTTATAACATAAATCTAATGGTTATTCTTTAATCATCATGTATCCATAAATCTCTTACCCTTCATTCAGTGTTTTATTATGATTTATTATATGTTATCCATCTTATTAAGGGTTCTTTTTTACATTGTTCGATATGCACACTACTATAATTTATCTTATTAACTTGGGCCTTATTGTTACTGACCATTGTAATCTTTATTATAATATTTTCACAACCCCAACCATTCCTTTTCATTACATCTACGGTCAACAACCTTCTATCATCGAAGTTAATACACAGTATTTATTAAAATTTTATGAGATTGCATCCAGGAGTGTTCTCGACGTTATCTTGGCGTATCGATATATCAATCCATGTAGCCATCTTGGAATAAAGATTCGATGCTCGCCTATCGTAATTATTTAAACAATTTAATTTTATATCATTCATCATAACTTAGAAATTATACTCAAAGGCAAAAATAAAGCGAAGTGAACATATTCCAGCCATTTTTGAAGGATACATAATAGAGACCTTAATCTAAGGAAAAAGGAAACACGGGCGTCGGTTTCTGGTAAGGTCGATGGAAGAAGTCCTTGAATTCGGACATCTGTAGCCGTAGCGAGCCCGTTGCGGTCTGTCTTGAAATAAATCTAGATGCACCCAGCATCCACTGCTACTAGTATTCACACATTTATATTCAATTTCTGATATTTTTATGAAGTATAATATTCTATGTTATCTTTGTTTTAATAAAGGTGAAATGTCTTCTTCTTATTTTAATAATGTTTAAAGAATTTAAAGAAGCGAGTTGCGGTGTAGGCATCGAACCTTAAGTTAAGTATTCGATTTTATTGACAATGGACTTAACTGTATTTTCCATGAACTTTCTTTAATTACGAAATCGGCCAGGCCATAATAAAAGCTAAAACTTGTATCGTTTTTTCATCGCGCCAATGGATGATTAAAACATGAATAATTTTTTTTTTATCCCGATGATTTCTGAAGATAAGACTCGAGGTCAACAAGTCCATTTCTGTACTAAGCAAACAATCGATCGTCTCTTCCTTGAACCGCAAATCGATTCGATAACTTATTCAATCCAACTTATCGACTTTGATATAATAAATTCATATCCTCTATATAAATAAAGATGAAATTCTGTTTGTTTGTTTGTTTGTTCTTTATAGAATTCCATACCGTTTGTCCTAAATTCTCTAAATTTTGCTCAGTGGTTCTTTCATACCAGGTGCGAAAACCTGTCCATATTAAAATTGCATAACTTCAGCCGATCTTCAGCTGATATTCTTTATTGTTATAAAAATCGTATTGATCTCGCTTTACAATGTTTTTTTTTTTACGAAATCGACCGTTTCATTAGAAAAATGAAATTCACCAGGTGAAACCGGGACATACAGCTATAATCTTTGTAAATAAAGATGAAATTCTGTTTGTTCGTTATAGAAATGCATACCGTTTGTTCTAAATTCTCCAAATTTCGCTCAGTGCTACTTTGATACCAGGTGCGAATACCTGTCCATATTAAAATTGCATAACTTCGGTCAATCTCTGGGTATATTCTTTATTATTATGAAAATCGTTTTGATCTCGCTTTACATTGGTTTTTTTACGAAATCTACCGTTTCAGTTGATAAAAGTCTCACTTTATAGATTTAAAAAATGAAATTCTCCGGGTGAAACCGGTATATACTCGTATAGCTATTTCCAAATAAATGTAAGCAAATATATTACATTATATCCTTAGACACAGGGAATTAATAAGTTGAAAAATATTCCACAGCAGTAATGTATTTAGGGGGAAGCTTTCTTTAAACTATGAAGAAGTTGATAACTCACAGCTCTAAACGTTTTGGTGTTCTTCATGATTGCTACATTATTGTAACTTCTTCGTAGTGTGAAGAAAGATGGCTTCAGAAATGATCAAAGTATACTTAACTCATGTGGACTCTGTTCCATCTTAAGGTACCTTTACACTGAGCGAACCTCAGCCCTCGATCAAGTGCTGCCGTACCGGCGTACCTCGAATAGCTATTTACACTGAAACGTGAAGTCCATTGCACCTTATAACAACGATTTTCATTACAAAGGTTTTTGCTTTAAATTATTATGGATAAAAGTCTTCTTTAGATTTGCCGAACAGTTTTCGGGACAAGCTTTTCGGGTGTAAAGTTCGTACAGTGTACAGACAGAAACCTTTACATAGATATTCCTTTGTTAAAATCATTCTGAGACCCATAATATCATTGAACTAAATGAGAACGAGACACTTGGAGCTAGATTAAATTAGCTTTGATAGAAATTTATCAATTTTATTATTTTATCTATAGATTAATATAAGTTATAACCATTTTTTAAGGATGGGACTGGCAATCAATACAGGAAAAACCAAATATATGGTAACCAGCAAGAAAGAAACAGGAAACAGACATATTGAGGGGGCTGGATACAGCTTTGAGAGAGTATCAAAGTTTAAATATCTAGGCACTGTTATCACGGAGGATAATAATGTTAGGGAAGAAATTAAGGCTAGGATAATAGCTGGCAATAGATGCTATTGGTCCCTAAGGAAAATCTTTCAAAATCGGGAGATATCCAGAACCCTCAAAATAAGAGTGTACCGTACAGTCCTACAGCCAGTGGTAACATATGGGAGCGAGTCCTGGACGCTTACACACAATGATGAAAGGCTGCTAAGCACATGGGAGAGGAAAATCCTCAGAAGAATTTTTGGCCCTAACAAAGAAGGAGATCGCTGGAGGATGAGAACAAATGCGGAGTTAAGAGATTTGTATGGAACTCCAGATCTTGTTTCCACCATCAAGAGTGCCAGGATAAGATGGTTGGGGCACATACAAAGAATGGAAGGTGGTAGGCTCCCGAAAATGATGATGGAGGGACACCCTGGTGGTAAACGGAGTAGAGGTAGACCAAGACTGCGTTGGCTGCAGGATCTGGAGGAAGATCTTCGGTCATTGGGTGTTTCTGGATGGAGAAGGGCAGCTGCGGACAGGTTGGAGTGGAAGAGGATTGCTGAGGAGGCCAGGGTCCTGCAAGGACCATAGCGCCGTTAGATTAGATTAGATAACCATTTTTTATCGAAATTGATTGATTAGTTTCTTAGATAGGAAATAATTCACAACCTCTTATTAATATAAAATCAGAGCAGATAAGCATATTTAACTCGTCACTGTTAGTAATGAAACTGATTATTATTTTTTTAATGAACAATGGAACACTTAATATATTCTTGGTTTGATAATGTTCTAACTGGCATTTTTTGGAGATAATAACGCTTTTAATTCTGCTCTAGACTATTTGATCACAAGAACAGAAATAATTTGAATTTTTCGGCATTTCTTTACATTTCTGTGTTAGGTAATAGGTAGGGTAAACCGTACATTTATTGGCAGCATTAAGAGTAAATTATTATTATTATTCTGTCACTACGGTCGTGCAAGAACCCGGGCCTCTAATACCACAGCCGACCAATCTCTGCGATCCTGTGCTACTCTTCTCCAGTTTAGTACACCCAGCAGTTCCAGGTCCTCCTCGACATCATCCAGCCATCTGATTCGAGGGCGCCCTCTGCTTCGTTTACCGTCCGGTTTCTCATAAAGTATTTTTCTTACTATCCTATGTTCCGATTTTCTTTCCACATGCCCCAGCCATCTCAGTATGGCTTTCTTTATTAACGCCACCATGTCTGGCTCTCCATATAGCTCCATCAGCTCCTCATTCTTTCTTCTTCTCCAAGTACCATTTTCGGACACTCCGCTCCAGATTCTTCTTAATATTTTTCTCTTCCATGCATTGACCATAATTTCTGATTTTTTGGTCAGGGGCCATGTCTCGCACCCATACAAAACTACCGGCCTTACTATGGTTTTGTACAGTTGAATTTTTATTCTTTTAGAGAATGATTTTACTTGGAACACTCTTTGTAGTGAGGAGTAACAACTATTTCCTGCTGCTAATCTTGCTTGTATTTCACTCTCTATTTTATTGTCAACTGTGACCACACTTTCTAGGTACTTGAATTGGGTTACTGCAATAAAACTGTGCTTTCCTAAACTCACTTTATCATATTCCATGATTTCTACTTTTGGGTTTTTCATATATACAGTTTTATCTTCATTCACCTTAAGACCTAATTGAATGGCTGCCTCTTCAAATTCTTGGAAAGTTCCTGATAATGCTGCTCGGGTTCTAGCGGCAATGACGACGTCATCCGCATATGCTAGATGTTGGGACTTGCGGTTAAATATAGTTCCTCCAGGATTAGTTTTTACGGTTCGAATGGCTGCTTCAAGGGTTAGATTGAAAAGGAGGGGGGCAAGAGGATCACCCTGTCTCAAGCCAACATTTACTTCAAACTCTTCTGACAGCGCATTTCCCAGTTTTACTCGACTGACAGTCTTAGCTAGAGTCATTCTTGTTAGTCTGACTAATTTCTTGGGTATGCCCAAATTTATCATGACTTTTAAAAGCCTTTCTCTATCTACACTTTCATATGCTTGTTTGAAATCAACAAAAATGAGATGCAGGTCTATGTTAAATTCACGGCATTTTTCCATTGCCTGTCTAAGAGTAAATATCTGATCTATTGTTGACCTTCCTGGTCTGAAGCCTCCTTGATAATCTCCTATAATATTTTCAGAGAATACTGTCAACCTTTTCTATAGAAGCACTGCCAGTATCTTATAGGTCGTACTTAATAGGGAAATGCCTCTGTAATTATTACATTCGAGCTTGTCTCCTTTCTTGTATATTGGGCATATTGCTGCTTTTGTCCAATCTTCAGGCATTCTTTCTTCCATCCATATGTCCCTACGTAAGAGTACATTTCTGTGGTTAAATTAAAAAAAATACTTTCTATAAAGGGGTCAAAGAGAAACTTCCTATAGCTCCTCTTTATCTATCTTCATAAACACTCAAGAGGTTTTTTTTGGGTCAAAAGTTCAATAGTTTTAAAGTGCCAAATCTAGTTGTTGGCACCCTGTGGATTTAATTGTGAAATCTTCCCTATGGTTAGTTTGTTAAAGTCTTACTTCATAGATGACTTAGAGGACCCTTCAAACATTAGACTCATGCATATCTTGTTATGAAATTAGGACTCGTTTACCTATTTCTTTAAGTTAAAGTTGGGGTGCCAATAACTGTACTGAGTGCCAATAACTGTATGGTTTACCCTATGTGTCAAAAAATATATGATTAGTAAATTTAAAAATAATCGCTTTTCGATAACGCTATTTTTTGAAAACGTAACTCTGGGACAAATAACATTTAATTTAATTAATAATAATTAATAAATAATAAATAATAATAAATAATAAATTAATAAATAACATTTAATAAATATAAAGCCTACAAAACGTGGTGGCCATAGGATTTTTTAAAGGGAGTGAAAAATCCTTGGCTACGTGGGATAGGGCATAAAATTGAGGTCCCGAGCCTGTACGATGCCAGGTACACGTTACAAGATCCCTATCCTAAATATAGTAAAATTTAGGACTCTCAGTGTAGTATCGTCCGATTAGCCTAAGTTATAAAGTGAAGTTAAACAAACAAAGCTACAAAATATGTTTAAATGTGGATAAAAATTTATTTTTCATGATATTCTTGAAACCCCAATAATCTAAGATGAATTTTAAAACTATACGTCACTAGAGTTATAAGATATTTGAAGTTTTTAAGTTTATGATAAACATACTTTAAACATTGAAAATATCTTTGGCATTTTTTAAAATAATTTAAAACCTTATAAATTAATTAAAGGTAGAAATAAAAACAAAAATTTCATAATTTTAGAAGGGTCGTTTCACATTCCATATAGGGTCTTATATCGGCATGATGTAAAATTTTGAAACATATTAGCTAAAGAAAAAGATAGATAAAATTAATAAATCAATGCCTAAAATAATAATAAATCTTTATGATGCAATTATTCCAACTACTTAATCAAATTATTTTGAAAACAAAAACATTTTGTATAATGTTCTTTCTATTTTCTATTAATTGGTAAAATTTAGAATGCCTTATAAACCTTTAGAAATATTTTAAACTAACAGAGGTTATAAGACAGCTGTTCTTATTTAAATAAGAAATCTGTCACCGTCAACAAGATCGTAGTATTTAACTCGATTCTAATCCCCATTGAGTTATTACATAACATTGATATACGTATTTTTTGTCATAAATCGTCATGTATTGATGTCAGAAAACAAAAACAAAAAAAATATACTTATAAAAAAAGGCATTAAAATTAACAGGATTATTTCCAGACAAGCAAGAATGTTAACGTAGATTGTTGAGAGAGAAAACGGTACTTGTATATTATATGCGCTCCACTTCTGCGGTAATAAATAACATAAATTAATAGGAGATTTAAAATATATGAATTTTGTTTACATTTCAATGTAATTTAAAATTTCTGAACCTATATCCAGAATTACTTCACATTAGTCCTGCTAAATAGGAAGTCACCATTATTTATTATTCAATCTCCTAAACGCCTACATCATATACAATAGGAAATTATTTCGATCAACTATTCTTACTTATGATAAACTTGGAAGTTTTTAAGAAAAAAATATTCTAGTAAATTCTCTGACCAACTGTATGCATTTGGAATGCAGGGCAGTTTCAAAATCTATCCGAAAAATTTTTAACCAAGTATCACTTTATTTTCTTTCTTTTTTGGCTTTTATTTTAATTTTAATTCGACCTTTGTTTTTTCCTTTAAGATTTGGAAAATCCTGTAAATGTTCTTTTGTTGCAAAAATTCCATTGCACTTTTCTCTCATTGGATTTCTTCCAATGAATCCAAAAAGTGTATACATTTTTAAAAATTGCGGAACAAGTTTAAAACTGATAATAGAATCACATGTTTCATTTTCATACGTGGGTATCTATAATACGGTAAGATAACTAAAAAAGAAAGTGGAGTCCTTATAATAAACAAGTACCAAGAAAACTTTTCGTTTTTTGTTCAGACGGCAGGAAATACGGAATTAATTAATATTTATTTCATAATTAATAGAAAATTTTTTTTAGATAGGTTCGTTTTGCTTTTTTAATATGAACTAATGGAAAATACAGCTAAAATGTTTTATAACTATAATTTTTCATTAATGCATTTCAATCTAGTTTTCTTTTAATTTTAATAGCAAAAGTTGGAATGCCGTTCATTTTACAATTTTAAAATTTTTCGTTTCACTTTATGTATGTTTATTTATTAAACTGATTAAACTACACTTTATTTGATTATTGCTATTATTATAGCAAGTATACCGGTTTATATTTTCATAAATAATTAAAATTAATTGAAGAGAGCATTAATTCAAAAATACTAAAAGTTATTTATAAGTATGTTTTTAATCGTTGAGTGAGGCGAACGATTTCTTTTAAATATGCTACTTATTTAAAAAACTTTAATAGAGATTTTACATTTTAATTATAACCGAAGAAAAATAGAAACGTATACTTAACGAGAGATTTAAAGATAAACCACTTTGTTTATAAGTAATGAAAAATAATGAATTATAAAACTTAGGGATGAAAATTTCTGTCAAATCGTATATTCGAAACCCAAAGTTCATTCTTAGAAAGTGGTGAAGCTGACTGAGAACCCGACGACAGATGATTTGTTAGTCTCACATTTCAAAATTATAATTTTAAATTAATGCTAAAATTTTTCTAAAGTGATTTTTAGAATGAATTAAAAAATCTGTTGATTGTAAACAGAATTTTATCAATTGAATAAATAATGGAATTATTTGAACTATGGAGCGGTATTTAAAGAGTACGAAAATTTACATGTTAAAACAAGTTGTAGATAATCTTTTTCTCGAGAAAAAAAAAAAAAAATGATGAGTAGAATCCACAGTAGAACTCAAAACAATTTAAGTCAAATTTCAAGTTTTAAAATTCACGTCTAACATTAAAAAGGAAAAAAACACATGTTAGGTATGAAAAATTTATAAATATGATAACAAAAATATATATTAAAATATTACTTACGTTTTCCATAACTTGGAGAAACGTAGAAACTGCCCAGCACAAAAGAAACTAAGACACACGACAACACCGAAACGGCAGCCATAGTTATACTGCCCACTTGTTGCTCGGTCCGGTCTGGGGGCAACTATCGATTCCAACTTCGATGCCTACTATCGATACTGAGCAATGTTGCCACTTGTAGCATGGCCTAGAAAAAATGTTCCTTTGATTCTTCTTCCAATGTACTCTACGTTGTTCTGTTTACAGTTTGAAATTTATAATTTTCTACACTACTATTAATTATAAAATAAACCTGAAAATACTTTATATCATATTTAAACAATGAAATAAATGACTATCAAAGTATTTCATTGATAAAAATTATTAATAATAAGAATATTTGCCTAATTCTTTGAAATTTTTAATGAAACTTTGTTTTCTTTTTTATGTGTATTTTTTCCAGATGTACATCTTATCAGGATATATACTTTAATAAGAAAACATGATTAAATATTTTAACTTTTTAGCAACCATAATTCCATTTCATTATTTTATTTGCTTATAATAATTTTTAGAATTAATATAAATTGTATACATTAAGTAATTTTTCACAGATTTTTGAAGATGGGGGGGGAAGCTCCAAAATATTAATACTGTTGATTAATCCGAATTAACATTTAAAAAAAAATTATTAAAAAAAATTAAATTCCATAGATGAATTAAAACAACGAAATTCAGACCAATTAAATAATTATAAATTTAAATACATTTATATCTAATATTAATATTTTAAATAATTGCCTGGCATTTAACTTTAAAATTAAATTTAAGCATGGATATTGTATATATTAAAAAAAAAACTTCGTTGATGAATATTAATAAAGTATATTCTTGTAGGGTAGTATTTTAAATAAATACTACTACTAAATACTAAATACTTAAATAAATGTTAATTACTTTTGAAAATGAATGATGGTTATCATTGATTAATTTAAACACCAAATTTATTTATTAAAATACAATTTTATATAAATTGCCTGTTTTGGTGTACTAACACTGTACTTGGTATGGTATTATGGTGGAGGTCCCAAAATGAAACTGTCATGAACTTGGTTTCTCAAAGATTGCATATAGAAACTCAGACCATATTCTTAAGATTTATAGCTATATAATAATTAAATATACATATATTAAGAAAAATCAGTATTTATTGAAAAAAGTTAAAAAACTATTCAACTTTTTCCTATCTTTTGCATAAATAAAAAAGTAAAAATAATTTATAAAATATCAGATTTTAATATTATCTATTAAAAAATTATATATTAGATTTCATTTTATTTTTCATCAAATAAAATGAAAAGAAATTAATTCTTAAATCCTTATTTTATAAAAATAACAGCCATGTGTTATTTATTAGTAATATTTATTTTATCAATGTTTTTCTACTAATAAAATACTTGTCATTGATAGTCTTGATTGATGCTACAAGTCATCTCTTATTTTTAGGTTTGCAAGAATATATTTGTGATATTGGGGAAATGAATGATAAATTTTATCAATTGTAAAAAATCATAAATTTAAATGTAAAAATAACTTCACTATAAAATAAATACTTCATCTCCATATGAAAAAACACAAAATCAAATTGATCATGTCTTGGTAAAACATATGGCTAATTTTATTTTTATTTTAGGTTTAATTTATTATTAGCCAATAACTTCATAAGTATTTAATATCATTCACATCTAAACTTACAAGCACTAGTGAATGCATTTTGATAATATAAACAACTTTATTTTACATTTAAATTTTGAACCCAAAAATAATTTGCTTTAATGTTATTCAGAAAAATAATATAATATATAAAAATCTGCTCCTGGTTGGTTTTAATGATTAACATAAAAGTTGAGCAATGTCTACATAGGATCTGGGTTTGTCCCAGAGGGGTTATTGGGAATTGATCCCCCCTCCCCCTGAAATTAAAAAAGAACATTAGTGGAATAAAGTTGCCTATCTAATTTTTTTTTTTTACAAATTTTTTAGAATAGTAGTATTAATGATTATGAATATAATGAAGTTATTCTTATTGTATCTACGTAAGTGTGCTGTCTTTATGCTTTATGCATGTTTTTTTTTTTTTTTGTGTGTGTGTTTTTCTCCAAACAATTTTTAACCAATAACAGTTATAATAACCAAAACATTTTTTTTTCTTGACCGTCCCTTTAGATATCTATATGTAGGATAAAAACAAGGAACAACAACTAAATAATATAGTTATTAAGTGTAAGATCCTTATATGAATTCCTAGACAAAGATAAGTTTGCATTGGATAGTTTTAGATTAAACCAGTCATGTTTTTTTTGTTGTTGTTTTTTTTATAAAGCTCGGTTCAATTCAATTCCATGGAATATAAGATAAATATGCAGTTTATCATATTCCAATATTTCCAAGTTTACTATTGAATTTAAATCACTCCCGATGTTGATAACACAACCCTTCCCCCTTTCCTAAGAAATTTGATTGCTATCCTTTTCTTAGAAATCATGACTTTTTTTTTTTCTTTTTTTTTTTTTTTTCTGTTGGCGCATTAGGCCTAATGCGACCTTTGGCCGCGCAGTGTGGTCTTCTTACAGACATTTGTGTTGCTTGCGGGAGAACAGACAGCCTGGAGGGGGTAGCCCAAACCTCACGTTGCTGCAAGCCATGGTCACCATGGTGCAGCGGCAGACTGCCCATAGCTCCATAACCAATCCCTTTGGGGCCAATTTGGCAGTGTCCTTCCCACCGATGGCGTCAGCTCTCTCGGGTTCAAGGACAGTGACAAACTGGTCTAGGTCCAAGGATTATGGTAGCTCAGAGCCAGCAGGCCCAGAGGACCTATATTTCTTTCCCTGGAGCATACCGTCCTTGAACCAAACCACCGGGGGGTGGGGGTAGACTTGGACTGCGTGGTGTTCATTGGTGGGCGGTCACCCGAATTAAGCGGTCACCCATCCAAGTACTAACCACGATGGACGTTGCTTAGCTTTCGATTACCGTATTACAAGCGCCCTTGTCCACTGGGCCATCCCGGCCCCCAGAAATCATGACGTTTAATGAACATTTAATAAAATTTTAGTTTAATAAAGAATAAACTATGGCTGTTCCACGTTGTCCCTTGTTCCTTGATTTTTTATCTTTATTTATTTTTCCAATGTGTTTATTTGGTATTTAGTGATTTTATTTAGTTTATTATTTAGTGAAGTTAACCTTTATTTTCATCTTTTGTAATATGTTTGTTTTCATTTGAAAATTTCAAAATTTACTTGTGATGTATTTTTTTCATCTGATTGAAACTAATAGTTCTGACTTTATATAATTGTTGTTAATTTCAAATCTATTATATGCATAACCCCTTTTTACTTTCACTTACCTATATATGAAATATATAGTAAGTGGAAGTATTGCGATCGTGAAAAATTTCGACTTCCGGTTTTCAACGGAAATACACGTTTTGGGGTCCCCTGAGTCGAAATGACCAAGTCCCGCGAAATGGTCTGTGTGTGTGTGTGTCTGTGTGTGTGTCTGTGTGTGTGTGTGTGTGTGTGTGTGAACAGACTAGCTCAAAAACTATAAACCGTGCGATCCTGAAATTGGGTATTTAGTGTAAGTATATGCCCGCGATGTGACAGCATAAATTTCATCAAAATTACTCAAAGGGAGGGGGTACTTTATTTAATAACTTTTTATGTTTTTTTCGATTTTCTCAAAAACGGCTCTAACGATTTTGATTAAACTCAGTATTTGATCTATTTATATGCCCGAGATATGACTGTAAAAATTTCATCAAAATTGATTAACCGGAGGAGGGACTTTACTTAATAAATTTTGTATCATTTTCACGTGTTTTTTTTATTTACTCAAAAACGGCTTTAACGATTTTGATTAAACTGAGTATTTGATGTAATAATATGCCCGAGATATGACTGTAAAAATTTCATCAAAATTGATTAACCGGAGGGGGGACTTTACTTAATAAATGTTGTCTCATTATCACGTGTTTTTTTTATTTACTCAAAAACGGCTTTAACGATTTTGACAAAACTCAGTATTTGGTGTTGGTATATGCCCGCGATGTGACAGCACAGATTTCATCAAAATTGGTCAAAGGGAGGGGGCACTTTATTTCATAACTTTTTTTCCGATTTTTACCTTTTTTTCGATTATCTCAAAAACGGTTTTAACGATTTTCATCAAATTCGCCATGTTTAATGAAAATTAGGTGTTCTTTAATATCAGGTAAGAAATGAATGTGGAAAAATGTGTAACTTTGAGAAGTGGCATTAACACAACGCATTCATTTCTAATCTAATGTAAGTAAGTGGGTAAGTGAAAGTTGTGTGTTGCGCGCATGCACCAGATTTTTTTCTTTTATTTTCATCCATTTTTCTTTTGCCAGTGACTAGTTTTTCAATAAATTGGTACAAAAATTATTATAATTTTCAATGAATTTACTAATATTTAAAATATTCCATAATCTTAAACATTAATTTTATAAACGTATATTTATTTTATCTAGCCAAATACTTTTTAGTTGTCATATACTGGGTGTCCAAAAAGAGTATTCGGAGTTTGAAAGTTGAATAAAATCTCAAATATAGAATATCAATTAGGATGTTTACGTTTTATATAAACACAATGAACTAGAAATTTATTTAGAAAAAACAATATTGTCTAGGTGTCCACCATAACGCTGCTGGCACTCCTCGAATCTCAAACGCAGATTTCTAAAAACGCGTTGACACATTGTTCCTGAGATTGCCATAATTTCTGTTCTGATATTTTGCTTCAATTGCGTTAGATTCGTCAGTTTCTTTTCGTATACCCTACTTTTCAGGTATCCCCACAGAAGGAAGTCAAGAGGACTGAGATGGGGACTCCTGGTAGGCCAGCTAATGGTGCTTCTACGAGAAATCACTTTGTTTTGGAATAATTCGTTCACCGTAGCAATTGATAAGTCTCAAGTATGGCAATTGGTAAGTCTTGCTGAAACCATGTTCTAGAGTTATATCCTTTAAACTCTTGAAGTTCTTGGGCCAAAAAACCTCTTATCATTTCACAGTAACAAAAACCCGAATACTCTTTCTGGACAACCTGTATAATATATTATAACTTGGAACACAGGGGCGGATTTTGCATGGAATTTGTGGGGGTCAGGACCCCCCTGTCTTATAATCATGTGGCTGAAAGCACTATTTTTTTATGAGATTATTACCTTGTATTAATAAAAAAATAAAAAAATGCAATCTAAACAACCAATGTTTAGGGCACAGTAACTATCTAATTGCATTAGTAGCCTAAATATACAAAAAATTGATATAGCCAAAATGTTGAGGTGGGGGGTCACGATCCTTGTGACCCGCCCTGGATCTGCACATGTTGAAATATAAAATAACTCTGATTTTTTCATTAAAAGATCTTGATCACTCAGAATACTTACTTTGGTCTGGCATTAGTTTCACTTTTCATTTGTTTTCTGTTTTTTTTAAATTTTCTTTTTTAACTGAATAATCCTAAAGAAGAAACTTACCAGGCAAATCATATTTCATAGTGTCATAAGATAAGGAAAGAACAATAAATAAACTTGTAAATGAAATTCAATATCTTTCTAAAATACGAAGAATTTGATCAACAGCATGGACGAATTCGATCAAACTCATCATGGTTAATGAGAATCAAGTATTCTTCAATACAGGTAGGTTTAATCATCATAAAAATGTTCTGAGGGGGCTTACATGGGGAAGGGGACTTTTTTGTTTGTAAATAAAGTACCTTTGTTCTTGTTCCTATGGAGAAATTAAATGTCTCTCGTTATGCCTAAAAATCAGGAAGACTAAATATGAAATATGAAAAAAATCGAGTAAACATATACAGGAGAAAAAAAGAAAAATATTCCGACAAATTATAAAACACGTTGAGCCCACACATGCGCTGTATGCCTTTAATGACAGACCATTCTTTATAATTTAAGACGTTTTGTTCATGGGAAACAGTTGTCAACGTGTTTTGAAACATACATATTTAATGGAAATTATTTGTTTAAATGGTAACTAAATGAAGGTTTCAACAACTGAATAGAGAAGTCTAAAATCAGATGCGATGGAGTATTATGCATGATAATCGACAACTTGCATTGCCGAAATTATCACAAGTACCTAAAAACTTTTTTTTTTAAATAAAAATTTAAGTGTACTTTAGAGAGCAAATACAAACTATTTAATAAAATAAATAAATGAATGTGGAAAAATGTGTGGATTTGAGGAATGGTGTTTTCATATTTATCAAAACATCAATTTCTAATCTAAGTAAGTTGGTAAATGAAAGTTGTGTGTTGCTTGCATCGTACCAGATTTGAATTACAATTTACAAATTATAGAATACGTTGAGCCCACGCATGCGCTGTAGGCCTTTAATGACAGACCATTCTTTATAATTAAAGACGTTTTGTTCTTGTTTGTTTTCTAATATGTGGCATTAGTTAAAATAACTCTGATTTTTTCATTAAAAGATCTTGATCACTCAGAATACTTACTTTGGTCTGGCATTAGTTTCACTTTTCATTTGTTTTTGTTTTGTTTTTTTCTTCTTTAACCGAATAATCCTAAAGAAGAAACTTACAAGGCAAATCATATTTCATAGTGTCACAAGATAAGGAAAGAACAATAAATAAACTTGTAAATTAATTAAGTAAACAAGTTTTTAGGAAGAGACTATTTAATTATAGATATAGAATGCAAGGCCTCAAAGTCTCGTATCAATCAAAGTATCAAAGTCTCTTGTAAATTAAATTCAATACCTTTCTAAAATATGCTGATTCTTGAAATATGGTTCTAAGAAAGTTGACCATGTTGTACTATAATACTTTTTTATTTTATCCTCTGACATATGGACTATTGAATTCACAGTATTGTTTCCTATATTCGTTTTAATATATTTATAGTCAAAACAAAGCAAAATTTTGCAGACAGCAACAATTCTCTTAGTCTGTTGATGAATTAATTGTGATTGAGATTATATCAAATTTAAGTCATTGATTTTCAAAATAGTAACTAAATCTTAACAAAAAAATTTTTAATAAGATTTTTAATATTTTAATAAATATTTCTATTAAAATTAATCGCTATAACTCCAAGTCGATTGCTAGACATACTTAGAAGTGAATTACATTCATAATTTTTTCTTTATCTTTCATATTTATCTCAAGGGCTGAGCATTATTTTTTTAATCAAGTGGATATGTTTTGTAATGACATATTGTAATAACCATTTTTATAGTTTTTCAAATAAATATATCTACTTAACAAATAAATATATCTAGAAGGCATAAAAATATGATAAAACCATAATCAAATCAGATAAGAGTCAGTAATGAATCAGTAAGTCAGTAGTAAATCTTTAAATTAATGAACAAACATTATTACCATTGTTTATTTACATATTTATTACATATATTTACAAACATTATTACATGATTTGAGAAATAATGAAAGGAAAATAAAAGAAGAAATATGCGTAATTTTAAATGGAACATTCCAGATCATTCTAGGTCCAGCAAAACATCCATTAAAAAGGATATAAGGATCATTTATGAAAATGCTATTCTGACACAAGTGCCAACTGACCCTTGCTTCCTATCTTAGTTGCTCAGTCGATCACATAATATTAAAATCTGGTTTCGATGCACGAAAAACACAACTTTCACTTACGAACTTACTTATATTAGAAATTGATGTATTTTTAATTTGTAACAGGGCATTTATTTTTAAATTGAACAGTAATTGAAAAAATCTGGTGCGATGCGGGCAACACACATCTTTCACTTACCAACTTACTTAGATAAGTATGTTTACGCCATTACTCAAATTCACACATTTTTCCGCATTCATTTACTTATTTATTTTTTTTATTGGCTCTCTAAAGTTTTTTATTGTTAAAGAAAAGTTTTTAGGTTGTTGTGATGATTCGGCAATGCAAGCATAATACTCCATCGCATCTCATTTTATAATTCTCTATTTAGTTGTTGAAAACTTCATTTAGTTACCATGTAAACAAATAATTTCCATTAAATCTGTATGTTTCATAACACTTTGACAAATATTTCCCATGATCAGAACGTCTTTAATTTTAAACAATGGTCTTTCATTAAAGGCTTACTGCGCATGCTTAACCCTTAACTACTCACCTGAATCAATGTTACTTATCTACTCACCTCGGGTCAATATGACCCAGAACAAAAAAAAAAATTAAACAATCTTAGGGTGTAAGATATTAGTTTTAAACAACAGGAGAAGGCTTGTAAATATATATTTATTTATGTATAAAATAAATGAAAGTTTTAAAATATGAATGACATGTTGAATTATAGGTCTGAAGAGAAGTACTAAAATAAAGGAACTCCTTAACATAATTTCTTTTGATTTAAATTCAAAAAATTTTCTACGAACAACCTTTGCAGTTAAAACAGATAAGAAATGAGTGGTTAAATACGAATTTAGTCCCCGCATCGGACAGAAAAAAATTGCTTACACAACTACTCACCTCAGGTCAAGATATCGATTTAGATAAAATAAACACCTCCCTTATTTTTCAGGCACTACCAAGATGTCACTGGAGCCAAAACAAAGGATATGTCAAAGTTTGGTGATCATTCATTGCCAAAAAGGTGTAAATAGAATGAAATGAAACTTGGTACGGGTCAATATGACCCGACGTGAGTAGTTAAAGGTTAATAAATAAGCCTACCATGCTTTTCTCAGTAAATAAAAAAAATTAGGTATTAAGAAAGTATGCTACCTCTTTATAGAACTATTTTAAAATTTATTAATTTACTAAATTGATAACACTTTTATAGTTATAGCTTATTTAAGTTTTTCATTGATGTATAAGAAAAAAAAATTGTTTTCACAAATTTCGTTGTTCCAGGTATGGGAGAGTCTACTGCAGTTGAATTTGGTTAAAGTTAATAATTGAGCAGATTGCTATTTTTTTTTTTTTTTATTAATCTTTTATTCCTTTACATATGCATAAAAATTATTTATTTATTATTATTTTTGTTTCTTGAGGTTTTATAATGATAATCAGAACAATTAAATAAAGTACTATAGAATTCTTTAATTATACAATAACAATTATCAATAGAAAATATACACAAATATAATCTTTGCTACGATGTATTAAAATATTTACATTTTCCTTAAAAGCTAATAAATATAAAATTATGAAAAATTTATTTAATAATACATTATAAATATAAAATATTTTTCTAATAGTTCAATATAAAAATTTTGGTAATAAAAATATACTTGTAATAACATTATACTCATATAATATTAAATATTTTATAAAAAAATTCTGATATGATAACATTATGCAACAGATCATAGCATTAAAACAATGGATACATTAAAATATCGATAAATTGAAACATTTCATGTCAGAAATATTTACTATTTCATAATTTATCAATTTAATTCGCCATTGGTGGCTACATGAGATTTTCTTTCACAAAAATCTACTTTTCCTAACATTTAAATAAATTTTCATTTCAATTTTTATACCTGGATCTGATTATATATCTCTTTTGAACGCTCGTTAGCAGGGATTGGGTTTTTGGTTGTCCTTTATAATTCACATAACACCCTTACAATGAACATTGTTATTTTGCTAAGAGATTTTCTCTCGTCACATGATTAAACATACATGTTTTTTTTTCTTATGATTGTTAATAATGCTTTTTTTTTACTAGGTTTGATTCTCTTGGGAAAAAAGTAACTAAAAGATCTTGAACAAACTTGGTATAAATCACGCTACGATAAAATTCAATCAATTTTCAAGTTCAAAAGTTCTCTCAACAAACGTATTTACATGCAAAGCTGATTATTCACAAACATGGAGAAGTTTAGATTAATTATTTTTAGTTCATAATTATTTGTTCAAATGAAAATTATTCTTACAACTTAATCATAAAAATAATAACTTTAAATTACAATTTCAATGACAATATAAGTAGTGCAATGACTAAGTATTTTAGAGATTGTAATAAATTTAATAATTATGTGGTTAACAAACTACTAATATTATTTTATTCTGGTTTAATGCATACAATGGTTTTAAAGGTAATCGAAAAAGATAAGATTGACGAGTGAGAGGAAATTTCATATGCGACCAACAATATTACAATATAGTTAGCAAAAAAAATCTATGTACACCATGCAAAAAATCAAATTTTAGTCAAGGAAAATAAGAAAAAATGACAGACTATTCTTTTAATTTTTTCTTTATAAATTAATCCCTAGTACTTGATCATTTTTAAACATTTTCAATTTCATAAACAATGTTTTAAGACATTTATAAAAATTATTTATACAAAATAAAAAAAAGTCTGTATACACTAATTATTTTTTTTTTGTAAACACATTGTTATTGTGGTGTTACTATTAGCTGGTAATCTTGTTGCAGCGCAGTGGTGCACTCATTGTAGGATTATCATTCACGTATCGCAAAATTGCAGGCCTGTGATTTCTCAAAATTTATTTGGGCCTCCCAGATCTAGGTTTACTTTGAAGATAACTGGTTTCTTGGTATTGCTTAATTATTCTTTTAACTGTAGAGTGATGTTTCTTAATTATTTCTGCGATTTCTCTCAAAGATTTTCCCTCATTTCTTAAATTAATAATCAATTTTCTAATTCCTACACAAATTTCCATTTTTAGCAAAGTAACAAAAAAACTCGCAAATCACGGCCACTATAAAGACTTAACTGACTAAAATAAAGCTTTTTGTTTATATTGAAAACGTTTGTTTATTATTGTAGTACAGTATTTGAAGGAGTTTATAATAAATGTACACAGACTTATTTTGTGATGGTTCAGGAGTTCTATTAGCAATTATCTTTACCTTATCTTTAATGTTATATTTATTTTTCTTTTGGTAGTGAATTTTATTTTTTTCAAAGTTACAGTTTAAAAGAAAATAATATAAAAAATGTAAATAGAAAATAATATAGAAAATAATAAAATAAATTTTATATTTTTCTTCATTTCCTTTGATGTCCTTGGCAAACTTAGAAAATTTTAATGTGGTGTACACAGACTTTTTTTACTAATTGTATATATAGAGACTAATACCAGTTTAAATTATTTAAAAGAAATTGATTTCAGGGCAAGATCGTTCGGTATACCCTGATGAATGAAGAGAACAAAACAGTGTTCAGAAGAGATTTGAAAACCAGTCAATTTAAAAAGTTGACAGTAAAACATGAATTTTTCAGTTTTAAACATGTTATAAAAATTACAGTACTAATAAAAAGGCACCATAATGGTTTTACGATGAGCAAATTATTAATAAAATATCTATAAAGATAACAATGCATTAAGCAATAAAATAATTACTTGATATCAAGATGTTCCAACTACGGCAGCTTTATAAGTTGATGCAAGGAAATCAACTTGTTCTATTTTTTTTAGTGTTGATGAATTGGCTGCTCGGATAGATTTGAAGCATTCAAAAATGAAAATGATAAAGCCTTATAATCATTAATAAATTTTAAGTTTGAACATCATTTTGAAAACTAAAGAATTATCACTAAACACCTTATGGCACTAACAATCAGTCTATAAGTATAGAAAAGGTCTATTTTTTATTATATTTATGAGGTTATATTTATAACCCTTCTTAAAGATGGGCTTTAGAATCACCTTAATAAGATAAAAGTTGCACAGGGAAGTTCATTAATAAACGTTTCCTTTAATTGCACACACTTTACTTAATGTAATATAATTTTCAGATTATTGAATAATCTTTAATGCTTTTAATCATTCAAGTAGCTGTGGTCATCAAGGTATAGTTTATAAAAACAAATATAGAGGTGAGAGATAGTCAACTGTTAATCTTTACGATAGGTTAAATGATAATCAAGATTTTCAGTTTGAAAATTTTTTTTTTTGATTATCGAAAGCCAACGTGTCGATCCAACTTGTGGATCTTCATCAGGGCTAAAAAAAAAACAAATCTATAAGTATCTATGCTAGAGGATGACAATAAATGAATATTTTAAAGAATTGACAATAATATAAAAGATGGTAAGCATTATACATGAATATTTAAATAAGTAGCTGGTTAGCAAGATAAAATAGAACTGATATTTACCTTCTCAGTCAAGGTGGATACAAAGACTGAAGGTAAAATAAGGTTGGCTTTCGATAATAAAAAATTGTTTTCAAACTGAAAATCCTGATTACCATTGAACCTATCATAAAAACAAATAAATAAATTACTCCTAAAATTTAGGTATTGAGCAACGTTGGTCTCAAAGTAAATTTAACTGTGAAAGAAAAATCAGTTCCACATTACTCATGACTAAATGAATAATGAAAAAGTAAAAGATGATTTTATGAATTGAAATTTTTTAAATTTAAGATAAATTTATCTAATTAAATTAAATGTTTAATATTGAACAGATGAATCTAAAAGTAGATTTAAATTAAACTTTTACTAAGGTGATCATAAGGAGCATTCCGTACGAACGTTCATAAATGCTAGCCTTAAAAATAATAAATTTAAACTTGTGTGATAAACTCTTCAACGGTACACTGGCTCGAGGGTATCCTTCTGTGCCTGTCTTTTACTTGGCTTATGATCGCAACGACCATATAGAGCAAGCCCACAGAGGTCACTCCAGCGTGGAGCCAGAAGACACCAAACGGATGCAGTAGTTCGATAAACGTAGGAGTCACGGCTCTAACAAGTCTTCTATCGAGTATAGTTATTGTAGTCGCTAAGCTGAATATGGCAAGACGATACCTCCGAGGGGTCAAAATAAGGCAGACAATCGGAGTAAGCGTCAACAACCCAGCTGTATAAGATATAATGAACACAGTGTTGACTAAGAATGGAACTATCGGATAAACAGGATTCCCCGCTTCTAGACCATGAAGAATTATTCCACTTAGAAATAAACAAACAGAAATTATTCCTGTTGTACTGAGGAGAAAAATTGAGAGTCTATTTTTAGTCCAGAAAGGGAGAGTCAACAGGACAGTTAAAAACAAAACTCCTGATTTTATGATATTTGTATCGATTGATAAATTGATCAAACGAATGGACCAAGAAGCGTAGAACTCGTACATTTGGAATCCAGTCATCTGAGACAGGAGGCACATCGCTATGCAGGACGTTGCCGGACACAGCCAACCTGACTCCTTCTGTAAAATACCAAAAAAACAACAATAATTGAATAAGAACTTTATTAGTTGAAAATTTTAGAGTGTCATTGTAATAAAAATATAATAATCATGTATAATAAAAATAGGATAGTAAATTAAAGTAATGCAAAAAAAGTTTGAGTTGATATGCAAATGAAATAATAAAATAATTTTATCAAAGAATGAGCGGCTACTTTAAATTTAGAGTAGTGCAATTATAAAAAGTCTTTGAAATTTTTTGTTTTTGTTTGTTTTTGCTTTAAGGCTTAAAACATTTAAAGTCATCAACGCCTAATAATTTTATTTTGACACAGAAATAAAAAATATGAATAACAGTAACACTTGTAACGCTAGTAAACAAAAATAATAGATTACGTGTAAATTATTATCAAACAAAATTACCTGTAAGTGTTGATATCACTAGAAAAAATACTACAATGTATTGAAAAGGTTGTGTTTTTTCAAAAATTTAAATACCAATGTTATAGAAATTTTGTTGTAGAGCTGTAGATAAATTTGGGGTCAATCCTATTTTATTTGTACTTAAGATGTAATGAGGGCATTCCTCAAATATATGTTTAATGGTCAAAGTTGATTTGCAGTGCTGACACAGCGGAGGAGGGAGTTTTCGTATCAAATAAGAGTGTGTAAGAGCAGTGTCTAAGAAATTTTTTAATTGATGCACCCAAATTATCATAAATTTTATTTTTACAGAATTGAAGATTTGTATTCATTCCAGTAGAGCAGCTGTGCCAATGTCAACCTGTCATCAATATTTCATGAACAATGATAAAAGGCTATTTGTTTCATTGATTTTAATTTTATTTCCGTGAGATATTTATTCTATTTTTATTTACCTGACATAATTTCAGTTTGTTTGTTTATTTAACATCACTTTATGCCACTAAGGCTAATCGGACGATGCTACAGTGGGAGTCCTAAATTTTGCCTATCCAGGTATAATTAGGATAGGGATCTTTAATCTTTATCATTTAGGGCATTTAGGGATCTTTATCATTTTTTACTCCTATTAAAAAATCCTTGGGCCACCGCTGTGCGCGAACCTGCGACCTTTAGTATTGTAGGTTCACATACTTTCAGTGTTACTACATAGTGCTCAGTGCTACAACATAATTTAAATGTTACTTTAACACTCTAGTGCTCGCACACACTTTTGCGATGCTGGTACTGGCATGTGAGTAAATACCCAATTTTTATAGCCTGTAATAGTTACATTTTTACAAGTAAATTATAATAATTATTGATCAGTTATTAATTTTACTCTCCTCTTCTTGAGACTCTCTGATTGATTTAAATTGAGGATTAGGGCAACCATTAAGTCTCAACACCTTTTCTTTCTTAAAACGTTATTCCAGCATACATTTCAGCCGTTTGGCTATCATCAGTGCTGAAATGTGATTGATAGTAAGAAAATATTTTCTCTAAAAATCCACATTCTGTGGTTTGTCCTGAAATAGTTATTAAAATAAAGGTATCTACTACATGTTTTTTATTTGAATATCGATTTAACGTTACAATAGTATTAAAATAGACATTCACATAAAATATGGCTACTGATTATTTAAATATTAGTGGTAATCAAATAATGCCCACTGTGATTCCCATGATTGGGGATGCTGCGTGTATATTTCGATCTCTTCTCCATATATAAAAGAGGCTTTGTCCTGACTGACAGAATCAATGCAGAGCAAAAACTACTAATGATAGAAACTTGAAGTTCGGAATTTAAATTTTAAACGCGATGTAGGTAACCACTAAGAAAGGAATTTCAAAAATGTAACCCCTAAGGGGCTTAAATGGCGAAATTGTCTTTTAACTCTAATGGAAATCTATTTTTGAGATTTTATACCATATGTTTTTTATTTGAATATCGATTTAACGTTACAATAGTATTAAAATAGACATCACATAAAATATGGCTACTGATTATTTAAATATTAGTGGTAATCAAATAATGCCCACTGTGATTCCCATGATTGGGGATGCTGCGTGTATATTTCGATCTCTTCTCCATATATATAATCTTTGTCCTGACTGACAGAATCAATGCAGAGCAAAAACTACTAATGATAGAAACTTGAAGTTCGGAATTTAAATTTTAAAAGCGATGTAGGTAACCACTAAGAAAGGGATTTCAAAAATGTAACCCCTAAGGGGTTTAAATGGCGAAATTGTCGTTTAACTCTAACGAAAATCTATTTTTGTGATTTTAAACCATATGTTTTTTATTTGAATATCGATTTAACGTTACAATAGTATTAAAATAGACATTCACAAAAAAAAAATGGCTACTGATTATTTAAATATTAGTGGTAATAAAATTATGCCCACTGTGATTCCCATGATTGGGGATGCTGCGTGTTTAAGCCCCTATTGGACGTCGAAAACCATGTTTTACAGCCGAAAAATGAAGCGGTCACGACGAGTAAGTCATTTTTTGTTTCGGCGGTTTTAGTGAAGTCTCTCCATTGCGCGTCTCCCTCTCTTCTACCGAGCCGGCAGCTTCCCCCTCCAACATTCCACCTAACGGAAGCTCAGATTCTACTATTCTACTATCTCCTTAACATCAGTTAACATATTATATTAGATCAATACCAAGATAATGATCACAGAATTGACTTTAAAGGCTCGCGAGCGGAGCCGTGACGGGGAATGCTAGTTAAGTATAAAACTAGTTATTTACATCACTAATACAGAAAGTGGCATTTTACAGTACGAGGTCTGGCTTGACGAGCGATGCGCAGCCGGCCCCTTATATATATCGTAAATAGTGGGGCCTGGAATCTTCTAGAACAATGTCGGCAATCCTCCGTCATTCCGGAATGATCTAGACAAAAACAGTTCGTTCCAACCGGTTATTTTGTTCCAACATGCGGTCCGGGAGGTTACGCCATATGTTTTTTTTTTATTTGCTTATCGATTTAACGTTAAAATATCATAAGAATTATATTTTGGGTAACATTTAATAAAACGTGTAACAAATAATGAATGAAAATCATATCGTAGGAGCGATTGATGAATCGTAAAAAATCTACATATTTATATTTATATTAAATGTACAATTAGTATTATTACTAATATTGAATCCTTCAAATGGTAATTGAATGTCACATTTGGAGTTAGAATACTTTTTATTATTCATATTATATAATGGATCGTCTCTAAATAGATCATCAACTTTTCTTTATTCCTATAGTTTATTATATTCAAATTCGTATCTGTGTCGTGATTTTGAAGGAAGTTCTTCGGTACCTTCATTGCATTGATCAAATATAGTTTTGGGAATATCCACAGCACTAACTTCAGATATATTTAAATTAAAGTGATAAAAAGGTTAGTAGGTAAGCTTTTTAAGAGTTTTTTTACCATGTGTTTTCTTTACACTAATAGTAGTGTAATGGATCACTTTTTAGGCTAGCTAACATGCTAGAAAGAAATACTTTCATAAGCAGTGTAATGTAAAATTAATTTTGCTTATAAAACTGTAATTATTTTCATCTAAATGAGATAAAGGAAACTCATTAGGTCTACTTAAATTTTTTTCCAGGAATATAAGGACTGGTGTAACTTTTTTCCCCCATTCAAGGTATAGACTGTTGAGGATTATTTTAAACTAAGCTCATATCAATTCAAAGATATGATTTCCTCAATTTCTTCTGACAATTATTTTGAGTGAGGATCTCCTATAGGATATATAAATTGGAATGCTTGCTTATATTTTAAAATAAAAAGTATAAAAAAAAAAAATGTTTCTGAATATTACTTCAAACTGTAGGTGCCAGAACGTGGCATTGTCATCCTTGTCGCAAACAGTTCCATCTTGAGAACTTTTTGGCAGGAAAATAAAGAAAAATACAACAATGAGGAAGACACCAGCAAAAATTCCAGCACCCAACGTAAGGAATCTAGAACACAAAACATAACAACATTTAATTATCCATATTATATTAAGTTTATTAATTTTTATACAGGTGGTAGATGGATGACAGTAGAAGTTTATGAGATGGAAATGGTTGGGGTTTAGAACGGCAGTTGTTCTAAACTAGTGGACTCGACCTTATAAAAACCTGGATCTCGGGTCAAAACGGTGGCATAATGAATGTTATTACACTTAAAGTATTGTTTTATTTGACCACACCCAAACTATTTCCTTGAAATTCTTTTTCCATCTGGAAATATGTCTAATTATTAAAATATATTTCAAGTTTTTGACCTGTTAATGAATTTTATTAAAAGAATTTTCTAAATTATAAATTTTATATAACAACAATGCAAATAGTTACATATTGGGAGTAATTGATATATATGGAATGTTTTTAGATTGTAATTGTAAGATTAGCCCAAAACATTGTAATATTTTGAGACTTCCAGGCAGCTCTCCTGACTATAGTACAGCCTGAAAATTCTTATACACTGGACATGTTAAAGTGCCAATACATTATCGAAGGGTCGCTTATTCGGGGTAGAAGGGTGATTTTCCAGTGGATACCAAGTCACTGTGGTCTTCACTGAAACTCGCCATAAAAGGATTAGTGTTGGAGCAGCCTGAAAACGAGATTTCATTCCACAGAGCTATGGAGGAATTCGAAAAGGCGAACTAGGCTATGTTGCTGCAATCCATAAAGGTGGATACTGAGGGGAAACAATGGAGCGAACTGGTCAATAAAAAAGAGCGTAGACCAAAGGACTTTCCGTGAAAAAATGCTGTTGTAGAGTTTTGTATTACTACAGGACACGACTATGTAATGAAACATCTGCTTAGAATAGGAGTGGCTGACTTTCTGCTAGTATTCTCTGCAATTATGGACAATGATGGATCCAACGCATTTGGAGATATGTCCAAGTTTAATGGGTAAATTTAATAAAAACACCTTTCAAATCTTAATGGTATTGTGCTGCCAGAACTCCTATGGTGGAAGCCGAAAAAAAATAGCCATAAAAAAACAAAACAAAAAACATAAACAATGAAATATATTTTAACAATAAGAAGCATTTCCAGATGGAAAAAGAATTTTATAGAATGGAGAATAGTGTTTGATTCTGTTAAAGAGTGATTGTACTTTTATGGTATAATACATTTTTGTTAAATTCTGAAAATAATAGCCATATTAAATTTTATACTTACAAATGGTGTTCCGACAATAACAGTGCAACAAATGCAGACATGTACATTGGTAGTTGAGTAGAAACTAGAAGCAGAAGGGTAACGGACAACTGCGGCTCCCTATCACAGATCGTTTCCATTACATAAATTGGACTTGCGATTTGGGATAAACAATCAATAAATCCCTAAAACAATAAATATTAAATTATATAATATGAACTTAAATTGAAATCATACTTATCATTATTTATAGATAATAATTTTTTTTCTTTTTAATCTTTAAATAATTATATCCTAATCACATTGACTCTAGAGTGGCAGTGTGTAATAAGAAGAGAGTCAAAGCATTTTCCCACCACAAGAGCTGGTATTTGAGGCTCTCAGCTTCATATGTGACAAAATCATCCAACTTCTCTTGAATTTTAAATATTATATATCAATATGAATATTTATAATATTCAGTTTTATAGAATTGGATCATTTGGACTCTGAATATACTTGCTTCTCATAAATATATATTTTTCAGATTCAGATATAGATTCAGAATCTGACGCCTGACCATCTGTTTCTCGAGTAAGAATAATCTTAATATTATACAGTAAACATGAATAAAAAAAATAAATAAATTGAAAACCGAAGTTGTTGATGAAAAATGAGATACGTACCTGCAACATGAACGTCGAATAGAGTCCGAAGACCCAATATTCCTCAACCCAGGCATATTTGGACAAAACGTAGAAACTAAGTATTACTAAAATGGCTAATATTTGAATAAATCTAATGAGAAGTAAGAGGAGTTTGGTCCCGCATTTCCTCCCAACGATAAGCGCGCTTAAACCTCCCAATACACAGCCACCTGTAAGCCAGTATTCTGCAAAAAAAAAAAAAGTAATCATTTAGTACAAGAAAATATTAGCCAATTACTATACAGAGGGTTGCAGGCCCTCCAAGTTGCGCAAGGATTTTTTAAAGGTAGGAAAATGTAGGCCCCAAGCCCGTGGAATGTCAAGTACTCCTTTGTAGGATACCATCCAAGTTATACATGGATAGGTAAAATTTAGGACCATAGCCTCCTCTGATTAGCCATAGCAGCATAAAGTGACTTTAAATAAACAAATAAAATGTTTTGGTTTTTTTTTTCTGTTAAAACTCTTTGTTCACAAAAAAATACAATAGTATTGTAAATCAAATATGTTTATATAATTCAATTGAAATTTTACATCATTGTATTTTTAATTAAGTGAATAACATGAAAAATAGAGAGATTATACTGTTTAATACGAGTTATCAATTTTTTTGTTATAAATTATTAAGATCAATAGCGTTTTTAATGATAATTTAATGATTCATACATGAAATAATGTTGATTTGTACAGGGGGAGACTATAAAAGATAAACTAAGCTTTGAAAATTATCTACCAGATGGCAGCACTAACTTGAAACTGAGTTTTCTATTGTATGTACAGTAGCTCACAGTCAAAATGGTGCAAGGAATTAACTTTGAAAAAAAACTATTTTATACCAAGCCAAAATTTATTTTCAACAATCTTTGTTTACAAATATAAAGTTCAAACATTAGGCTAGAATTGACAACACTTAAAAGTTTATTTGAGATCAAATCCTAAAATTAAACTAAAACTTCATGAATAAATATACACTTCTAAGGTCACAGTGAAAATGATGCAAGATTAAAAACATCCACAAAATCAAAAATATTTTGAATTTGAGTACTTTTTAGGTAAGCCTTTATTTTTTATTATCTCTTTCGAACAATTGGGCGTGGATTGGGCAAGCTTTTCTGTTTAAGACGGGCTTATCTTGTCCCATTCTTCTTGAAGCATCTTTTTGAGATCTTCTCTATTTGATATCTCATGTTTCCTCACTTCTGTTTCTAATTTCTCCATGAATTCTCTATGACGTTTAGTTCTGGTGATTCTTGAGGTGTTTTTATGGGTTTGGGGCAATTATATAAACACCATTCTTTTGCAAGATAAGAAGAATGCTTGGGATCGTTATCACTATAAAAAGCAAAATTATTTATTATTCCAAGCTCGGTTGCATTTACTTTAAAATTTTTCTTTCAGGATGTGACAATATAAATGTCTATCCATTGTTCCCTCAATAAAATGAAGATTTCCTACTCCTTAGGCAGCAATACACCCCCAAACCATGACATGACCACCTCCATGTTTGATGAACGGGCGAAGATTTTTTTTATAGCGCTCTTCAATTGACTTTCTCTAGAAGAAACCTCTTCCATAAGAGCCAAACAAATTAAATTTTGGCTCATTCGAATACTGAACACTTCCGGAAGTCCATGTCTTTTGTTAAATAATCCTTAGCAAAATTGATTCGAACCTTTTTATTTTTGTCACTGATATAAGGTTTTTGCCAGGCAACTCTACCGTTGCATTGGTTTTTTCTTAAGACTCTTCGAATGGTTTCAGCACATACCATTTAATTTAAATGTTTTTTAACTAATTTGGTCAACTTTGGAGCACCTAGTTTTGGATTATTTGTTATTTGGCGCAAAATCCAACGTTCATCATTACCAGTAAAAAAATGTTTTGCACTTTTCTGATTATTCTATTTTTGTTTTTAAAACTTTCAATAATATTTTGAACGATGGCATAACTCCTATTGATAGTAGAGGCGATTTTTCAATGTGTTTTGTCCATTTTTAAATTGCTAATCACTATTTCTCGTTCACGAATAGTTGTATTCGCACCCATTTTAAGCAAAAGCTCGAACTAGACTGATTACTTGTATTCATATTGTTTAGTTTTGTTTTCATTGAAAGAATGAAATGAAATTAAAAGGGTAATAAACTCATTTACCCGATAATTGAAGAATACTTGTCACTTTCACTTTTTTCTAGACGGAAGTAAACGTTGCATCTTTTTCACTGTGACCTTCAATTCCTACGAGTTTTAATGAAGATTTTTTTTTCTCTTTCTATAATTGCTGTTGAGTTGATTTGATCATGTAAATTTAATGTATGACAATGAATCATTATGGCCTCATGTGCATTGGTTTTAAAATTTTAACAAAGTGGAAGTAAACAGCATTTGAAATAAAAATATTCGTTTGCATCATTTTGACTGTGAGCCACTGTATGTAATTGAATGGATCAGCTGAAAAACGTTCTAAGCGACAAAATTGCCGAAGTGGCACTTTTGGGTAAATGAATTAAAATGTATAATAGTATGTCATAGTATGATCTAGTACTCCATTATGTAATTTTACATACAACAAATCACATGAGAAAAAAAATTCAGCTACAGAACTAACAATAACTTCAGACTATGATTTTATTCCACTGATTACTCAACATTGCATATTTGTCACTTAGAACGTTTTTCGGCGGATCCATTCAATTATTCTATCTAAAATGATTTTATTTTTCGATTTGTTCGGTGTGAACTAATGTGAATTAAGCGCCAAACTCCATATTTTGAGAAAACTTAATTTAAAGATGAATTTTGTCAAGTACTCGTTAAAGATCCCAATCCTAATTATACCTGGACAGGCAAAATTTAGGACTCCCACTGTAGCATCTTCCGATTAGCCTTAGTAGTCCGGGAGCTGAGGGCCAAAAAGGTGCCTGATTTGAAGAAAATTTTTGATCATATAGGCTGAAAGTACTCATTTCATAGACAACAAATGTGAACGTCTGCCACCTCAGATCGGTTTCCATCAAATTTTATAGGCGAACAAAATCGACATTTTCGAACTTTTTTCAATTTTTCGCTAATAATTCAAATAAGATTATCGCAGAAGAAATTGTGTTCTTTTTAAAATAAAAGAGCAGTAAATTTCGCGTCGACTAAGGTCCTCACAGTTAAAGTCTTTTAGCCAAAACCGATTGTCAATTTAGCCACTTTAGCGGAAAATTGAATACGCTCATGTTCCAAAGCCTACAATTTAAAGAGGGGTACTCCAAATAAAAAATATTACGCATGATAGTTGTAGAATATAGAATTCTGTGTAAAACGACCTCATTAATTTTAAAATTATCCCACTCCTGTGGAGACAAAGTAATTAAAACATGAACGTATTTAGCGCCTTGTGGTCTAAAGTCCGAGAAATTTTTGGGATTTTTTTTTCAGTTTCTCGCATATAATTCGGCAAATACAGATCACCAAGTATTGCTTTCTACTTACTACAAGAGGCTAAACTATTGCAAATAGAATGATATGTTTGATGTTTAAATCGGTCTAGTTGTTTAGCCGGGTTCGGTACATCGAATATCTATAATTTTTACGATTTTGGTGGAAACCGTGTTCCAACGCCTCTAACTCAAAAACACCTAGTTTAAATGAAAGTTTTAGATAAAAGTTGCGGAGCATCAAATTTAGCATGAAACAAGCTCCTTACACACAACATTAGCTAAAAACTGGGTGGAAATACAAATAAAAATGTAAAGGAATTCGTAGTGGTTACTTCCAGCTAACTTCGGTTTTTGAAGTATGAGGGGATTTGATAAAGTATTCATAGAAATAACTACTGGCAAAATTTATCTTTTATTTTAACAGGTGGAAGTTGGCTATTTAATTAGTTCAAAATGGTTAAGTACTTCAAAGAAGTCTTAGCTGGAAGTAACCACTACGAATTCTTTCACGTTTCACGTATTTCCACGCAGGGTTTAGCTAATGTTGTATGTAAGGAGCTTGTTTCATGCTGAATTTGATGCTCTGCAACTTTTATCTGAAACATTTTTCATTTAAACTGGGGGTGGGTGGGCGGACTATATGTACAGAAGCCACTTAATCTGGGATCCTGGTTGGAATGAAGTGTTGGAAAGCTGGAAATGATTTTCATCTGCTTATTAGATGTCAAGCATAAGTATAAAATGGACAGATTGAAACTATTTCTAGCTTTCCATCGCTCAAACCTAGCCATCTATCAAAATGTCTAAATGCAACGTTAAATTAACTAACCTGGAATCCACAGAGCAAAGGAACTTTCTGTTATATCTTCTTTGGTTTTATGGTAATAGATGTAGATGAGGTACCCTCCGAAATAGACGGTCACGTTGTGGAGAAACGTCCAAGCGATGATAAAGGCCTGCGAAAGAAATATATACGTATTATAATTATTATAGATTTAGTAAGTAGTAATGTGTGGTAAGTACATTGAAGAGGGAAATACACTGTGGATGGTTTAAAGTCAAACACCAAGAAATTTTTTCTTGTTTAAGGAAGGAAAAAATAGGGGAAATAAGTAGTGTATAACTCAATATTTTGGCACAGTTTTAGGAGAAAAGTGTCATGAAAAACATACTAAAAGTACCCAAGAGGTAGTGGAGCTAAATTTGAGGAGGGGGGGGGGGGATCTAAAGGTCCCTTTTTTCAGTTTTTCGTGTTTAATTTAAAAACTATGTCTTGAAGCCTGTTTACAAGTTTAGGTATTTGGAACCAAACATTTGAGATCACGATGGAGGAAATAGATCTCTTTACACAGTTTTCTGATCAAATATGGAATGAATATGTTGTAGTTTACTTAATAACCGGTTGTTAAGAATAATAACCATCACCGGTTAATAATCATCCAAAGATTGATAAATAAAAAACTTGACCGTGTAAACACGACAATTTGTCCATTCTAATCGCACCTTGCGGTCAAAAAGTAAATCAACGTTTGGTTTCAAAGTTCGTTACAAAAGATTGACCATGTAAATAGGCATTTATATCCTTAGTCCTCCTACGTCTTGAGGTTATGGCAACTCTATCAGACATTTATTTACTTTCTCAAAACCTTTTGATTTAAACATGCCAAGGTTAATAGAGAGAAGGTGGGCTCACTTTGTAAGGGGCAATATGGCTGCCCGAGACCTATGACGTAGTTGGACGCATCTGTGTATTTATCAATGAATTGATAACTTTGGATAGCCAGGTTATCAGCAGGCTGCTCAGCAAAAATGAAAATTTTAAAAATAAAAAAAAAGGTAAATATAAGATAAAAAAAGTTACTGAAGAAACAAAAATTAATTTTTAGCATAATCTTATATTATAATTATTGTTAGAAAATTTGTATTGTATGTTCATGTAATTTTATATTTTGAATATATATTTTTATATAAATAAATTGCTTAATACACGTTGTTGTTGTTTTTTTTAATTTCTACATTATCACTAATAAGCAATACATTTTATTGATGTTTCTTTACCTACAATGAATTTTTATCCCATATTTTACCATCAATTATAAATGAAAACTTTTTCTGTAACTTCTAGGTTTTTATTAACTTGTTTATTTTAATTAATTAATCTTTCCTGGTTAAAATTATTAATTCATTAGTGAAAATCCAATGAGTGGTCACAACAGATATAAATAATCACTGGGAAAATATAATTAATTGGTATGTACATGCTAGATTATTTCAGTATTATGAAAATAAAAACTATAATAATAATAATAATAATAAAGGCTTAACGAACCCGAAGGTTCGATGCCGACACCACCACTCGCTCCCTGCACACCTCCATCCATCGACCGTCTTCCAGACCTAACTTCGATAGATCCGCCCTAACGCAATCCTCCCACCTCCGTCTCGGCCTGCCCCTCGGACGTTTCCCATCCGGCACCGCGCTTATTAATCTTTTCGGAATACGTTCACAGCCAAGTTTTGCAATTTTACACGCCCATTTTATTCGTCTTGCTGCAATCACGTCAATTATATTTACTGGGTAAAGTTCACTCAGTTCGGCGTTGTGTAAGCGTCTAAATTCTCCGGTTATTTCATCCCTCTTCGGTCCAAATATTCTACGCAGCACCTTATTTTCAAAAACTCTAAGCCGTTGCTCATCCCTCAATGTCAGCGGCCAAGTTTCGCATCCGTAAACGACCGTTGGAAGAATAATAGTTTTGTAAATCCTAATTTTTAAGTTTTGGGACAGAAGGCGGGAGCTAAGCAATTTCGCGACTGAAAAGTAGCAAGCATTACCGGCTTTTAATCTAGCCTTAATTTCCTCTTCGATTTCGTTTTTTCTAGTTACCATCGCCCCTAAATATCTAAATTTCTCTACCTGTTCAAACGTATTCCCCCCTACATTGATATCCGCGAAATCCTCACCACTTCTACGACTAACCATATATATTGTCTTATCCGTATTCATTTCTAGCCCAAGTTCTTGTCCGGCTTTCATCAACGTTTTTGTGTTCATTTCTATGGTTTCCACGTCCTCCCCAAGCAATACCAAATCATCGGCATATCCGAGCACGGGTATATTCCCTCCCAAATTCAAACCCTTTCCGGTACGTGTCACCTCCCTAATGGCATATTCCAGCGCTAAATTAAATAAAACAGGTGAGAGAGAATCTCCTTGTTTCAAACCAGAGCGGACCTCAAACTTCTCAGAAAAATAATTACCGATTCTAACTTTATTGAACGTTTCGGTCATACACATTTTTACTAAGTTTACTAATTTTTTTGGTATTCCCTGCTCGACCAGAATGTTATACAACTTTTGGCGGTTAATAGAGTCATATGCCTTTTTGAAATCGATAAAAAGCTGATGTACGATTCCGTTATATTCTAATTTTTTCTCTAATATTTGGCGAAGAGAGAATATTTGGTCTACGGTTGATCGGTTTTGCCTGAAACCACATTGATATTCTCCGATAATTTCCTCGGCGTATTCAGTGATTCGACTAGTTAGGATTAACGTAAATATTTTATAGCAAACCGGAAGGAGTGAGATTCCGCGATAGTTATTGCAATCCGTTTTTGATCCCTTTTTGTGAATCGGAATGAGAATAGACTCTTTCCACTCTTCGGGTATCTTTTCTTGTTCCCAGATCTTCTTAACCAAAAGAAATATTTTTGATATCCCAGCTTCCCCGCATGCCTTGATTAGTTCGCTAGGGACATTATCTGTTCCCGCTGCTTTATGAGATTTTAATTTTCCAATGGCTATTTCAACCTCCTCTTTACTCGGTTCTACTACTAACGGTTCAGCACTCTGGTATTCGGAAGAGGAAGATAGATTATTATTTTCCGTATTTAAAATACTATCGAAATAATCCTTGAATCGTCTTAAGATGTCTACCGGATCGGCCAAGATATTGTTATTTTCATCCCTAATTCCAGTTGTAACCGGGCCCGACCGTTTACGAATTCTGTTTATGCCTTCGTACATGGCTTTAACGTTATTCTCGATTTTGTTACTTTCGATCGCTATTATTTTATTTTTGAGATATTCTCGCTTTTTAAATTTTAGCAGTTTAGTTGTTTCTTTTCTTGATGCTCGAAAGTTAGCAAGATTGATTTCGTTAGGAATATTTAACGCTTCTAATTTAGCAGCTTTTCTTTTGTCGCACATGTTAATACATTCATCATCGAACCAAGGTTTATTTTTATTTTCCCTTTTTCCAAGACACGAGTTACCGGCCTCTTTAATACTATCCCTGATACCTTCCCACAACTTATCAATGTCTTCGATATCCTCGTCAGACGATTCCAACGCCTCAAACCTATTTTTGACTTCCAGTTCGAATTGTTTTCTAACCGTTGGAATTTTTAACTTCTCCAAATTATAATTATCATAATTAAAACCAGCCTCATTTTTCCTATGTATTATAAGTCTCTGGCGAATTTTCGCGATTACTAGTTCATGATCCGACCCGCATTCGGCCCCACGATATGATCGAATATTAATTACGCTATTTTGCCACCTACGTTGAACCAAGACGTGATCAATTTGATTACGGGTTTGCGAATCCGGAGACGTCCAAGTATATTTATGTATATCTTTATGTTTAAACGTAGTACTTTTGATTATTAGGTTTTTCGAGGTGGCAAAATTTATTAGTCGTATTCCGTTATCATTACTATATTCATGTAAACTTTCTCTACCGATCGTAGGATAATATACTTGTTCCCTCCCTACCTTTGCATTTGCGTCTCCCAGAATAATTTTTATGTAGCCTCGCGGTAGTTTGTCATAAATCGATTCAAGTTTTTCATAAAATTCACATTTAACTTCATCGTCACTATCTTCAGTAGGTGCGTGTATATTGATCAACGCGATTTTAAACCACCGACCCTGAAATATAGCTACCGATAACCTATCCCCGTAAAATCGAATGTCCTTCAACGCGGAAAGTAACCTATTTCTAATCAGAAATCCGGTGCCTAAACAATAGTTTCCGCTCCCACCGTACCACAAGGTGTACTTCCCTTCCCTTAACGAGCCCTCCCCTGGCCAGCGGACCTCTTGCAGCGCCACTATATCTAATCTATACCCTATTACCTCGTTCGCGACCGATTTTAACCCACCCGCTGTATTTAAACTTCTTACGTTCCACGTCCCTATGCTTAGATCTATATTTTTCAACTTGCGGCATGAATCCCCTAAAGCAGTCCCCACCCGGAGACCCGAACGGGGGACTAGTTTACCTCCGGATAATGAGCGTTTTACTTTAGGGAGATCCATGACTTTTTTGTGGTGTTTGGGTGAACTAATAAAATGTGAGTAGGGCGTTCAAACCTACGTCACACCCTCCAGCAAGCCTGGGGGGCCGCTCTCATTGTTGGTCAGCGAGTCCTACGGACTTAGCCGGGAGGAACTTCCTAGGAATTTCCACCGACCATCCCCACATCCGCCACCCGTGGGACGCTCCCCATACGCGGTAATGAGACCCGCGCGAGGAAATAAAAACTATACCAAACCTAATTTTTTGTGCAATAAAAGTCTGATGTTCGTGAATAATGGTCGGGTTTGTGGAAATAAAATCTCAGTTGTGAAATCAGAATTTAAAATAATGGAAAATATTAATGTTTTTCACTTTAAGGTATAACGAAAAATTATAGGATTTAAAGAGAATTCGATACGCATTCGAGAATTCGATCTGTCCCCTCACCATCCGTATAAGTTACAATCAATATTTGGACAAAAATGTCGTTGAAATAACGAATGAACTCTAAAAATATCTCGAGACACGCTGACAGAGTCAGTTGCTGGTAGGTAATAGATATAATTAGTTGTGAGTGGACTGTCCTCTAGAATGTGTTCACCAATCTAAGCTGTTAGATCTTTCTCAACACAGCATTCAAAATATCATTTCCAAAAAAAACATATACATAAAATCCTAGGCGCTTGGGCTTTTTTGAAAGTTTTCATGATTCGTCTTGTGTGAATTTTTTTTTATTTTACAAAAACAAGAACGAATGAAGTGTTTGATATTATCGAGGAAATATATATACACGTAATTATATACGTATGTGTAAACATGGATATTGTAAAGTAACGTGTCATTATTTCTAATACATCGATGTTTGGACGAAAACGATATTTTTAAATCATCGGCTACAGTGTTTTTAACATCGATTCTTTGTGTTGAATGTTTTAAGTGGTTTAACAAGAAAAAAAAATTGAAACTTTTTGTTCAAACGGTACTTTTTGAAGGCACTCAATAATATAATAAATTTAAATTTAAAATTAATAACAAATTTAATTTATTATTAACTTAAAACTTTATAAATTAAAACCCAAGATTTAGTTGGTACGCTGAGATCATTCCAAGCGTCCGATTGGTTGTTTGTAGCACTTTGTCTCGTTTATGATGTTCATTGAATATATGATATTCATAATATGAATGAACAACATAATGGAAAATATCATTTTCCAAGGTTATATTTATTTAGCGTAAAAGCTGTTCGAGGTATATGGGTGTCAGCATCAATGCCCTCACTAAACGATCATTGAAGATTATGTTCCCCTTGACAGAGATCATTTAAAATCTTAAGATGTAACTAGACGCTTAAATTCTAAATTTAATAATAACTTTCGATTAATTACCACCTTTCGGCTAAGAGAGGAATATTTAATAAACAACAATAATATCAATAAACAGAGAATTATTATGCAGTTGAGACTATCCTCTATAAATGCTATACAGTTTTATATAAATGGTATTACATATGCAATAGAAACAAATGAAATATGCACATTATGCAATTTAAACGTATCAGAATCCATGCAGCATATTTTGATTATCTGTCCAATATTGGATCTGGAAACTTAGATTGATTTTGCAAATATTGTAACAATCAAAGATCGGGAACAATTGGATAATGTTAGTAATTTTATTAAACAATCAATGAAAATAAGGTCTTTTATTATCAATGAGTAGGTAACTAATCGGCTGAGTGTTGTTGTTAATATAACTTCCATATAAAACTATCTTAATTTAAAGGATTAAAGTATATTATTTTATTTTGGTTTTTTTTTTTTAAAGTTTCTTTGATTTATCTAATCAATTCTATTACTGTTTTCTTTTAATATTGCTTGGGATAACAAAAGTAAAACAATTAAGAATGTTTCCAGGCATTCCATAATTTGAGTATATATTGCTGTATATACATATATATATATACAGCTGTGTAATTTATATATATAATTTAAACTATTATCTATTCTTATATTGTACCAATGTTGGCTGTAGGATATATAATTATGATTACATATCATATGCTATTTGTATATAGTGTTTATAAATAATGATTCATATATCCATAAACATAATTCAATAATATAGACTGTCAATCTATATAAATAAAGATGAAATTCTGTTTGTTTGTTCTTTATAGAAATCTATACCGTTTGTTCTAAATTCTCCAAATTTCGCTCAGTGGTTCTTTGATACCAGGTGCGAACATCTGCCCATATCAAAATTGCACAACTTCAGCCAATCTCTGGATATATTCTTTATTGTTATAAAAATCGTTTTGATCTCGCTTTACATTGGTTTTTACGAAATCGACCGTTTAAGTCGATAAAAGTCCCAGTTTATAGATTTTAAAAATGAAATTCTCCGGGTGAAACAAGGATATACTACTACTAGTACTACAATATTCGTGAATACGAATACATATAAATTAGTATTCACAGGTGTGAAAAGCCTTGCACTTTTATATTTAAGGCTAAAAAAAAAAAAAAAAATTGTTACGCCGGAATAAGAATAAAAGTAGACAAAAATTGTCAAAGTTATCAAGATGAAAATTAATTAAAGTGTTCCATTTTTAATCAGATATTTGAAAAATATATTACACTAGCTGTATATACCGGTTTCACCCGGAGTATTTCATTTTTTAATCGATAAAATCTTTAAACTGAGACTTTTATCGACTCAAACGGTCGATTTTGTAAAATCTATGTATATAAAGATGAAATTCTGTTTGTTCTTTATTGAAATCCATACCGTTTGTCCTAAATTCTCCAAATTTCGCTCGGTGGTTCTTTCAGACCAGGTGCGAAAACCTGTCCATATTAAAATTGCATTACTTCAGCCGATCTCTGGATATATTCTTTATTGTTATAATAATCGTTTTGATCTCGCTTTTCATTGGATTTTACAAAATCGACCGTTTGAGTCGATAAAAGTCTCAGTTTATAGATTTTATCGAATAAAAAATGAAATGCTCCGGGTGAAACCGGTATATACAGCTAGTTGTATTATAAAAAATAACCTATATTTATAGTTACAGAAGTTTATATATTATTTAACATGCACTATTATGTTTCGATATTAAAATAATGATGCCAGACTACCTGTAAAATGTACAAGCATATATACAGTAAAATAAATTTTAAAAAATAAAAGCTATTCAAGGTTATTCAATTTTTATTTTTATGAAATTTCTTTTTCTAAAAGCAAAAACAAAAAAAAAAATTGGGTCAACAAAAATATCAATTTAAAAAAAATTTGTTGTCAAAACATCGACTTCGATGTAGCAGCGGTAATGCGAACAAACCAAGTAATGGATTAAGCACAACAATCAGCCAATTTGAACTTTAACATAATAACATTTTAAATGCGATTGGTATGAATTAAAAAAAAAGTTAATTAAAATAAAATCTCAGTAGGGCTAAATGTATTTTTTTCAGATTATTAAGTTGGAAATGCTTTCAAGATCTTAGATGCAAGGTCAGCTAATGATAACATAACAAAAGATTTTAATGGCATTTATCTCTGATACTCTAGCCAATCAGGGCAGGATATGATTCGATTGCGCCTGACACGTCTGAGAGTAATCTTTTCCACTATCGCTAAGACAATATTGAGTCATTGCCGGGTGGTATAATGTCACGAGATTGAAAGTATCATAGTAAATGTTATCTTATCAAAGGCGTTGTTGAGGTATAATAACAGCTACAGGTAGTGCTAAGGTCTCGTCGTTTTTAACGTTAATAGTTACAGCGTATGTTAAGAACTTATAGAAATTTCATGTCACGTTATCAGATTTTGCTCGATAATGCGTTCTTAAGAATTACCGCGAAAATCACACATAACCGCCACATAACTGTGACACCCATTCTAACCTAACACTATGTAACAAATAACCTACATTAATATTTGTAAAAATATTAAATGTAGGTTACTAAAATTTAAAATATTATTAAAAGTTAAGGGTCTGTTTGCGAAGACCACATCCAGTTACTTTCACGACGCGACATCCAGTTACTTTTAGTAAACAGTTACTTTCAACAATCTGTAGTGGTTATGAACAGTGATAACCTTAATTTGTAATTTCAGTGATAGTAAAAATGGGTCTTTTAAAATTTTTTAATTAGCTCAAGAAATTTCTGAAAAAACAAGGCATTTCAGATTTTGCAGGAAAATGAAATATTACATAGAACAAGGGTGTGTTCTAATAGACATGAAAATAAATTATCATTTTCAGAAAAAAATGAAAGATGAAAAAAAATGAAAGATGAAAAAAAATGAAAGATATAAATAAATATTCATAGCTGAAATACATTCTTGTTATTCTCATCTAGGCCATTATTTACAAATACAGGTTATAAATATTGTTATGAAAATAAGGGTAAAGGTAGGGGAGAGCGGGGTTGGTTGGCATAGGGGGTAGGTTGGCCATTGGCTTATAGTTTCCGTCACACCTGTTGTGAAGGCCCCACCATTGTACCATGTGACCCGCTCGACCTCGGGAGTCTTGTCCTGAGTTTTCAATCCGATGCTGACAGTGTAGATAAGAGTGTGCTTCGTTGATTGATTTTACAACATGTAAGTAAATTTTTATATTTTCAGTAAAGTTGGTTTATAGGCATGGACAAACATTTGACTCCGATTCTGTTCACATAGCCCCAAACTCCTTTGAAAAACCTAACCTTTCGACTAACCAGTTTCTTGTTTGATTGTTCTCCCCTGTTCTGGCAGTCATATTTCATATGATCTCTCCTGTGGGGTTAGTTGGCTCTCTTCAACTTTTTTTTTGGCGCAGTAGCAATTTACAAAAGCAAGGTAAACATAATCAAAGGGGAAACTACCAATTGTCTTTAGTTCCAGCGAGGAAGATGTGAGCAATGTTTCTTATGCAAAAAGTGACGACAGTCTAAACTTCTATCTTCTTCTGTTGGCATTCTATTTTCCCTTAAAAGCTGTTAAAAACCGATTCAAAATTATTATACCATTATAGTGCAGCTTTTAATAACAATAATATGTGTCAGGCAGTAATTGAATGAGATGGCTAAAAAACCCCACCTTCTAGGCCAACCTGCCCCGCATAGGGGGGTTATTTGGCAAACTCTGGATTGACGAATTCTTCAATTATCTATGATCTTAGTATTAAATATTATGTGGTGAAAAAAATACTTGAAGTACTCTAATACTTGGAGTTTATAATGGTATCAGCCCTATTGGGATTATATTAACAGGAACGACTGGACAATCAAAAAAGTGAAAACTGTTGCCAACCAACCCCGCTCTCCCCTACCGTTTGAAAAAAAAGTTTCAATTTTTTTTTCTTGTTAAACCACTTAAAACATTCAGCATAAAGAATCGATGTTAAAAACACTGTAGCCGATGATTTAAAAATATCGTTTTCGTCCAAACATCGATGTATTAGAAATAATGACACGTTACTTTACAATATCCATGTTTACACATACGTATATAATTACGTGTATATATATATTTCCTCGATAATACCAAATACTTCATTCGTTCTTGTTTTTGTAAAATAAAATAAAAAATTCACACAAGACGAATTATGAAAACTTTCAAAAAAGCCCAAGCGCCTAGGATTTTATGTATATGTTTTTTTGGAAATGATATTTTGAAGGCTGTGTTGAGAAAGATCTAACAGCTTAGATTGCTGAACACATTCTAGAGGACAGTCCACTCACAACTAATTATATCTATTACCTACCAGCAACTGACTCTGTCAGCGTGTCTCGAGATATTTTTAGAGTTCATTCGTTATTTCAACGACATTTTTGTCCAAATATTGATTGTAACCTATATAATAACAATAATATGTCTCAGGCAGTAATTGAATGAGATGGCTAAACAACCCCACCTTCTAGGCCAACCTGCCCCACATAGGGGGTTGATTGGCATATTCTGGATTGACGAATTCTTCAATTTTCTATGATCTTAGCATTAAATATTATGTTGTGAAAAAAACACTTGAAGTACTCAATACTTGGAGTTTACAGTGGTATCAGCCCCATTGGGATTATATTAACAGGAACGATTCAACAATCAAAAAAGTGAAAACTGTTGCCAACCAACCCCGCTCTCCCCTACTGAAGAGCGGCTGATGGGCGTGGCCTGTTTTGAGAGGTTATGTGAGCGTCATGTTATAGAACTCCCATCACCTTTATTTCAGTTAAAAAGTGCCTTTAGTGGCTTTAATAGATTCTAGCTTTCGACTCCTGCTCGCTGCGCTCGCTCTTCAGAGACAAATAAACCCCCAAAAGGGTCCTTTTCAGTGGAGATCGGGCCTTAATTTGAAGCCGCACTTCAGTACTAATGCCAAAATAAGTGTTTAAAAGAAGTAACTGTTTACTAAAAGTAACTGGATGTCGCGTCATAAAAGTAACTGGATGTGGTCTTCGCAAACAGACCCAAAGTTAAAATATTAAAATTTCTCTAATGTATAAAAATAATAAACTTTAGAAATATCGCACGTGAACGTGTGGCTTTGTCCACTTTTTAAAATTTTTCAGTTGCCTAAAAAATATTTTTATAAATTTCCATAGCAATTTAAAACTAATTGTTTTTCTATTGACAATGTCCAGTCTATTGATTCAGTTTAAAACAATGAAAAAAATATTGAACTTAATTTAAGAGAAGGTCAAAGATATTTTAGTCCATGCCATATGAGCGTTGAAGCTGAAACGACTGAAAACAGCAAGATTTGATTTGTCAACATTTTGAATGCAATTTTGTGTTTTGATTTTAGGGGCTATTATATTCTAGAAGAGCGCAAAATACTGTAGGAATCCACTGCAAACTATATTTCGACCTACATATGTAGGTATAAGACGAGTTTTGTGCTGTCACATTTGTTTTGTAATCAGCTATATGGGGTGCTAAGGTCTCTAATAAGGAAATCTTATGAGTATTGAGCACTGGCTATCATGTTAAACAAGTGTTTACACCTATCCAGGTATAATTAGGATAGGGGTCTTTAACGAGTACCTGACATCGTACAGGCTCGGAACCTCCATTTTACGTCCTATGCGAGAGACGGCATAGACAAGGATTTTTTATTCCTATTAAACAATCCTAGGGCCACCTCGGGACGCTAACCCGCGACCTTTAGTATTGTAGGTTGCCATGCTAACCACTACTCCATTTATTTCTATACAAATCATTTCATTTTTATTATATAGGTGTGTGTTTTGTTAACTTAAAATTAAGTTGACAAAATAAAGCACCTCTCTACTATTTCTCAACACTGAGCTATAGTGCCTAGCATTTGTCATTATAAAATGTATTAATGCAATTTAAGAAGGAAAGTACTCTTTTTTCTTACATAAAGAAGGAGGCATAAAGGTTTGTTCCAACAAGCCATCCTGGACTAACTGTCGTGGTGGGATAGTTCGACTACTGCGCATGTCCTTTCTCTCACTCTTATTATTGTAAGTTTGATTGCTCGATTCTTTTACAAATGGAAGTTTGTTTGGTACTTATGTACTATACGGACCCCCAAGATTTTATATTAAACTAGCTTTCCCCGTCGCGGCTTCTCCCGCGAGCCTTTAAAATCAATTCTGTGATCATTATTTTCGTATTGATCTAATATAATATGTTAACTGATGTTAAGGAGATTTAGTAAAATATGAGCTTCCGGTAGGTTGAATGTTGGAGGGGGAAGCTGCCGGCTCGGTAGACGAGAGGGGGACGCGCAATGGAGAGAGTTCACTAAAACCGCCGAAACAAAATTGCTTACTCGTCTTGAACGCTTCATTTTTCGGCATTAAAACATAGTTTTCGACGCCTCATAGGGCTTTCGAGTTAAACTCGTCGTATCAAGATCTTTAAAATGAATCCAAATTAGATATTTTTTTTCGAAGAGCAAAAATAGGTGTCCGTTAGAGTTAAACGACAAAAAAGGGCTACATTTTTTAAATTCCTTTCTTAGTGGTTACCTACATCGCGTTTAAAATCTAAATTCCGAACTTCAAGTTTTAGTAGTTTTTGCTCTGCGTTGATTCTGCCAGTCAGGACAAAGCCTCTTATATATATAGAGATGATAGAGATCGAAATAAACACGCACCATCCCCAATCACGGGAATCATAGTGTGGATAATTTGATTACCACTAATATTTAAATAATCAGTAGCCATATTTTATGTGAATGTCTATTTTAATAATATTGTAAAGTTAAATCGCTATTAAAATAAAAAACATATGGTTTAAAATCTCAAAAATAGATTTCCGTTAGAGTTAAACGACAATTTCGCCATTCAAGCCCCTTAGGGTTTGCATTTTTGAAATTCCTTTCTTAGTGGTTACCTACATCGCGTTTAAAATCTAAATTCCGAACTTCAAGTTTCTATCATTAGTAGTTTTTGCTGAGCATTGATTCTGTCAGTCAGGACAAAGCCTCTTATATATATAGAGATTATATTTATTATGAATAAAAATACTAACAACATTTAACATATGTTTATTTACAATTATTTTGTTCTAACCAAAATCTCTGATATCCGTTAAAATTGATATCTTCTGACCAAGATTAAATAAAATTATGGATGTTTCTAAAGGAATTTTAGAATCTTGTAGCCACGTTCCACATCTTACTCCGTTTTTCTGTTTACAATTTTTGACGTTACACCTCCATCTAATGGAATCGGAATAATATAGTTTCATTGGATGAAAATTATTGCATACCTTTTCTTTAGGAATAATCTTCTTTGTCTGAAGAAAATTAACTGCACTTTCTTCATTATTAATTGTCCTGAATAACCACTTTAAATTGTACATTGTGAAAATTAACTGAGAAATAACGATATTATATTTCGAAATCATATGTTTAATAAAATAAATACACATGGAATAAATGTAATTTAATATAAAATCTAGGGGGCCCGTATAGTACATAAGTACCGTTAGTTTGTTTGTTTAGCGTTACTTTATGCCACTAAGGCTAATCGGACTATGCTACAGTGGGAGTCCTAAATTTTGCCTACCCTGGTATAATTAGGATAGGGATCTTTAACGAGTACCTGATATCGTACAGGCTCGGGAACTCCACTTTACGTCTTATCAGAGGGACGGCATGGCCAAGGATTTTTACTCCCATTAAAAAATCCTCGGACCACCTTTGGGTGCGAACCTGCGACCTTTAGTATTGTAGGTTGCCATGCTAACCAATATACCACAGGTGACCCCGTTAATGGAAGTTTGATTAGTTGGTTTGTCCGTTCGAAAAGTGGTTTTGTTCTTCTTGGAACATTGTGCTATTAGTCAAGGAGTACTGCGCATGCGCAAAAGTCGTAAACGTCGTCGGACTGCTATTTGTAACAAATCCAATATGGTACCTTCGACATAAAAGAATGTTTCTCGAAACATTTGATTTTACTCTGAAATAAAAGATCACAAAGCTCCTTTTTCAGCTTACAAAGCATTTAAAATAAAAACTTCAGAGAAAAACAGATCCATGTTAGGACATGACTCCTTATCGGAGGATAGTAGGCAGTGGCTATTTAGAAGGCCGTGGTGACAATGGAGCTCGGCCCACTTGATTAGCCAGCACAATTAGGTGAATCATTGTTCACTTCGTGCTCGCCCATCCTCGATAACTATTGAAACATCCATCTTGGCGACATAAATAACATAAGAATGCCGACATTGAACGTATCTATATCTCAATAAAAAACTAAATCTTTTTTTCTATTGCCCGATTTCGCCTTTACCAGAAATTTATGAAAAGATAGAATTCTTAAAAATCTCGTTGTTATTTTGCTGAATTCCTTTGTTACTGTCAAAAGAATAAATTACTTGATATATCATTTCCTTTCGGGATTGCATCGAACAAATGTTAAGGTGTTAATGCCTTAAAAATGTTAAGAAGAAAGAGTTATATAACCGTAGGTCGTAAATTCATTTATATTTCATGGACGTACGCCAATCTATATAAATTATATAAAAATGCTACCATTCATTTTTTTTTTGCATAATTAAACCATTCGTCCGATGGCCATGAAACTTTGGGATGTTTTTGAGTACACACCTGGGAAGGTTTCTGGCGTAGAACATTGATCCTGAGGGTCCTTCCATATTAAATTATGAACCCTCGTATATTTTTTCGATTATCATAAATTTGAAACTTCGAAGTTTTGGACTAAACAAAAATTAACGGTGCGTTCCTTAAACAGTTTTAGGTTTATATCTTAGAATCTTTTAGCGCTAGTTTTTCAGTATTTTAAGATAAAATCTTCATTTTCGAATTTTGAAAAACACCACTTTTGATTTTTTTTTTTAATATATATTATTGTAGCATTTTTAAAATAAAGGTGTGATAGATTTCAAAGAGGAGAAGCTATGTATTTACAAGATGAAAAATATTGACATGTAATGTAAGCACCCATAATCGCGATACTCTACTAATCATTCATGCGTTTTATGATTCGAAGGATAACTCAGTTAATTGAGTACCGATATAAAACCAGCTGATTAGTTAAATAAAAGCTAAGTATTTAAAACATCTGTTAATTAATGTTATTTTATAACTTTAAGTTAATAACCATTTAACGTTACTTTGGCTCATTCTATTTAACTTATGTTTTTACGGCACATGTTTAAATAAAAATTCATCATCTGAAAAACTGATTAGAGTGGCGTGAAAGGACATTGAATATATGAAAATTATACAAGGGGGAAATATCTCCTAATGTGAGGAGCAATTAGTGTTCGTTAATAGTAGGTGGCATTAATAGAAATGGCGTGGCCTACAATATAGCCCATTCTTTTTAATTTCCTCATTTTTCAAATGTTACATATTAAATAAACAAATATCTTATTGCTCGTTATATTGTTTTTAATTGCAAATAACTTTAAGTAATACAATACAGATTTCGTAAAATTGAAAAAAAAAAATCTGGTGCGTGGTCGCAACACACAACTTTCACTTACCAACTTACTTAGATTAGAAATTAATGCGTTTTGTTAAATGCCACTTCTCAAATGAACAGAACGGCTTTAATTATGAACAATGGCCTGTCATTAAAGGCGTACTCCGCATGCGTGGGCCCAACGAGTTTTATGAGTTAACTGAATATTTTTCTTTTTTTCTCCTCTATATGTTTTCTTTATTTTTATCATATCTCATATTTAGCCATTTCTTATTTTTAGGCGTAACAGTTAATTTCTTCATATAAACAAAAACAAAGGTACTTAATAGGAAACTAAAAACCAAACAAGCAAGAAAGGCCCCTACTCCATTTAAGCCCCCTCAGAACATTTTAATAATGATAAAGCTTACCTTATATTAAAGAACACCTAATTTTCATTAAACATGACGAATTTGATATAAATCTTCAAAGCCGTTTTTGAGTCCATCGAAAAAAAGGTAAAAATTTGAAAAAAATTAAGAAATAAAGTGCTCCCTCCGTTTGACCAATTTTGATGAAAGGTTAGCTATCACATCTTATATCTACGGTTAATCAATTTTGATGAAATTTTTACAGCCATATCTCGGGCATATTAGTACATCAAATACTCAGTTTAATCAAAATGGTTAGAGCCGTTTTTGAGAAAATCGAAAAAAAACTTAAAAAGTTATTAAATAAAGTACCCCCTTCCTTAGTATTTCAGGGCCAATTTTTTAATTGCTTTTTATTATTACTATCTACTTGTTTTTAAATATTGCCAAATTTTTTTGTTGTAACAGAAATTTTAAATCTGCCAGACTACAGCTGATAATCATATGTAATATTCAAAATCAAAATGACAATTGCAGACAAAGGGGTTTGAAAGAGGGTTTTGATAAATAAAAAAAGTTATCGGGTACCCCTGTTGTTTAGTGGCTAGCATAGCGGCTTACAACACTAAACGTCCTGGGTTCGTTCGCATCTCAAGGTTGTCCTAGGGGAGTAAGGGAGTAAAATACACTTAGCCATGCCGTCCTTCGGATGGAAGTAAAACGGAGGTAAGATCTTTCTTTTCTTTCTTTTTTTTTTTCAAAAAAGCCGAGCGGCGATTTCTACGATTCTCCATGCTTTCTCTGAATCCTCCACTTCCTGTCCAGTTAATCGTGAATGAAGAATTCAAGCGCAATTTCTTCCGATCTAAAGAACAAGGCTACATTAGGCCCGAAGAAAACCAATTCTCAATGAAAAAATCTAGTGAAACACGCAAAACAGGCAATTTTCACTTACCAACCTAATTGATGCAGAAACCGACGTGTTTTGATAATTCTATAAACGCACTTTAGGAAATTCACCGAAAATAGATATCAAACCGTCACCCGAGACATGACTGCAAAATTTTCAGATTCCATATTTCATCAAAATTAATCAATTGGAGGGAGCACTTTACTTGGTAAATTTTGTCCCATTTTCTCACGTGTGTGTTTTATTTACTCAAAAACGGCTTTAACGATTTTGATCAAACTCGGTATTTGATGTATGTATATGCCAGAGATGTGACAGCCAAAATTTCATCAAAATTGGTCAAACGGAGAGGGCACTTTATTTCATAACTTTTTTTCCAATGTTTAGCTTTATTTTTATTATCTCAAAAACGCCTTTAATGATTTTGATCGAATTCGTTACGTTTAATGAAAATTAGGTTTTCTTTAATATCAGGTGAGCTTTATCATTATTAAAATGTTCTGAGGGGGCTTAAATGGGGAAGGGGCCTTTTTTTTCCCCTATGAAGTATCTTTGTTTTTGTTTATATGGAGAAATTAAAACTGTCTCTCGTTAGGCCTAAAAATAAGAAATTGCTAAATATGAAATATGAAAAAAAATCAATTAAACATATAGAGGAGAAAAAAAGAAAAATATTCCGTCAACTCATAAAATGCGTTGAGCACATGCATGCGGCGGAGTACGACTTTAATGACAGACCATTTTTCATAATTAAAGCCGTTCTGTTCATTTTATGGAAATTATTTGTTTCATTATAAATGAAGTTTTCCACAACTACTTAGAGAATAATAAAACCAGACGACGTGGAGTATTATGCTTGCATTGCCGAATTATCAGAAGTAAAAACTTTTATTTAATAATAAAAAATATAGTGTTTTTTATAGAGCAAATAAAAACAAAAATAAGAAATGAATGTGGAAAAATGTGTCTTTGAGAAGTGGCAATTAACGAAACACACCAGTAAATTGGTAAGTGAAAGTTGTGTGTTGCGCGCACGCACCAGATTTTTTTTTTCTAATAAATCTTTTGTTTATATGGAGACATTAACTGTCTCTCGTTACGCCTAAAAATAAGAAATGGATAAATATAAGATATGATCAAAATAAAGTAAACATATAGAGGAGAAAAAAAGAAAAATATTCAGTGAACTCTTAAACTCGTTGTGCCCACGCATGCGGAGTACGCCTTTAATGACAGAACATGAACATTGTTCATAATTGAAGCCGTTCAGTTGAGAAGTGGCAAAAATAAAAGGCATTAATTTCTAATCTAAGTAAGTTGGTAAGTGAAAGTTGTGTGTTGCGCGCACGCACCAGATTTTTAATGTAGGAGATGATCGGGTAAGCACTGTTAGAGGTTTACTTTTTAATTACAATAAGTACCAGTGGTACTAATAATATTAAATGAGACAAATAATGTAAGTTCCTTCAAAAAAATTATACCGGCCTCGTATTATACGGTTCCATTGCTCACAACGCCGACCATGTTGTCCACCAATTTACACCCAATGCCTATTAAGAAGCTTCACTTGAAGAATAATTTAAAGATGAAGCAGCCTGCCAATGGAGAATATACTGGAAGCAGCCGGAAGTCCCAATTGATCGTCATTCTTTGCTCAATTGCTCTCCGTAATTTTCCTCTCCATCAAGCAGGCATTTCTGATCGCCTCTCAAGTCTCTGCTTCCTAAATCTGTTCATGTAATATACATATATACAAACATACATCACCAGGTAGAGGGAACTGTAACGAATCAGGACTGAACGATAGTTGTATCCTCATTACCTGTTCGTTTTGTGGGACGAATATATAATTTTCCTACTACAATCTTTCACAGTGAAGGACAATGGTAATATTGCTGACAGAGAATGTTAATTAAGTATTTAATAAAAATGTCAAACATCAAATCAGGATAATAATAAATATTATTAAAATACTAGGTAGGATGCCCTGCTTCGCTCCGATAGTTGTGTGGTAGTATAACAGAAAAAAATAATACCTTCTAGAATCTTCTTTAGGTTATCCTAATCGTTTGTGCAGATACCCCAATCTTGTAAATTTTTTACACCATACCTGCTAAATTTAGATCACTTGTGTGGGGTTCTTCGGCCACCGTCCTTATGATAGCCCTCTTGTGGTGAACTTGGAGTACGGGGGGCGGCCAGAGCTGTATCTACTTTCCATTGTACCCAGTTCTTCATACCGTTTTAGGACATACCTTACCATATTATAGCCCCTGATGAAGATTTGTCCTATTTACCAGTATGAGTCGTATGAGTTTCCTCAAATTTACAATTTGGTCGGGAATCGGTGTTGGAACTTCCATTTTTTATAATACTCTTAACTGTATGGGTCCAAATTAACACTGACAAGTTAGGATTAGCCGGAGGATGAATGGGATAATGTGCGAACTGTATATATATATCAGTATCTTGGCTTATTCCACTGCGTGCAGAGACTTTTGGCGCATCAATATTTTGACATTTTATGTAATTTTCCTCATAAATTATAAGTTAAATAAATTATGTTAAATGTAATTGTTGTTAATTAAAAAAACATTTTATAAAAAAATTAAACCGACTTCGAAAACTAGGAACCAGTAAAAATAAATGCACTGAAATGTATGAAATAATTACCTTCTGATTTTTATGAATACGTAGCAAAATTGAAAATCTAATGAAAAGCGGAAAAATGGATAATTTTATTTCGATTAGTAAGAATACATACTAACTGTTAATAGAAATTATCAAATTAAAATATTAAATACCATGTTCAGTACTTAACAATCTTTTCGGAGGCGGCGCAAAATAGAAAATCTATAGAGAATTTTAAGATTTTTTTAATTTTTAGTGTTAACAATTTTAAATTTTGCGCCGCCTCCGAAAATATTGTTAAGTATTGAACATGGTATTTAATATTTTAATATAATAACTTCGGTTTTAACTTGGTGTTAATATTAAGATTCAAGATCTGCAGAGTCCGCCCGAATGAGGGACCCTATATACTTTATAGGGGATTAAAAATGGTTTACGCAAATCAAGTCACAATTTCTTTACTATATTCCTTTTTATCCTGAAATAGAAGAAGTGATAAAATCTTATTGTAAAAATGCTGAAATTGGAGTTAGCCATTTTTTCAACTGGAAGGCTCATCATACATAGTAATAAAACCATTTTTCATAATTACATACAATAAGAACACTTCAAACTTTTTATTTTTGATTTATAATCTGTCAAGTTATCTCTTTTTTTTATGTCTGTTTTTATTCGCTCACTTTACTACTAAGAAATGTTCAATCATATTGCATTAAATTTACTTATGTATAAATTATATATTGATTAAATGTAATGTGTTAATCAATAAGCCTTTTTTTGTGAAAATTAATTTGTTAAGGAATCCAGTTGGTTTCCTAATTCATTGCAGAGATGTAAAATCATTACTTTTTTTTTCTTCACGCAAAGGAGAAACTACTTATTTACGCTTTATTTTTTTGTAAATTATAAAAGGACTGTGAAAAAATATATAACCCTTACAAACTGAATGAATGGACAATAAACATTGAGTGAAACGCACCCTAGCGCTTCCTGGGAGACTGCAGCTCGAACTAAATTTTTCATTCAATAACCCGTAAAGGTAGGCTAATTACTAAATACATACATAAATTCCGATCATTTTCTCTTAAATTTTACATTATTAACAATGGTCTGTCATTAAAGGCAAACTCCGCATGCGTGGGCTCAACGTGTTTAATGAATTGACGGAATATTTTTCTTATTTTCTCCTCTTCTTGCTTTTTTTCATATTTCATATTTGGCCATTTCTTATTTTTAGGCGCAACGAGAGGCAGTTAATTTCTCCATATAAAGAAAACCAAAGTTACATTATAGAAAAACCAAAAAGGCCCCTTCCCTATTTAAGCCCCCTCACAACATTTTAATAATGATAGACGTTACCCGATATTAAAGAATACTTGATTCTCATTAAACATGACAAGTTTGATCAAAATCATTATAGCCGTTTTTGAGAAAAACGAAAAAAACGTAATAATGTGAATAAAGTTATGAAATAAAGTGCCCCCTACGTTTGGTAAATTTTCATGAAATTTTTGCCGCGATATCGGGGACATATAATTACATTAAATACCCAGTTTTATCAAATGTTTAAAGCCATTTTTGAGTAAATAGAAAAACGCGTGAAAATGAGAAAAATTTATTAAGTAAAGTGCCCCCTCCAATTAATCAATTTTGATGAAATTTTAACTGTCACACCGTGGGCATATACATGCATCAAATACCGAGTTTAATCAAAATCGTTAGAGCCGTTTTTGAGAAAATCGAAAAAAAAACGTAAAAGTTAGACAAAATTCTTTAAATAAAGTACCCCCTCCATTTGAACGATTTTGATCAAATATTTGCTGTCATGTCGCGGGCATATACATACCCCAAATACCTAAATTCAGGTTCGTAAGGTTTATAGTTTTTGAGCTAGTCTGTTCATAAACGCACAGAAACACACACACATACCATTTCGCGGGACTTGGTTATTTGGGACTCAGGGAACCCCAAAACGTGTATTTCCGTTAAAAACCGGAAGTCGAAATTGTTCACGATCGCAATACTTTCCTTACTATATATTTCATATATAGGTAAGTAATAACATAGGCTCATGAGAAAAATAAAGTCTCGAAAAGTTGCCATAATATTGTTAATTGTTACATTACTAACATATACATATATTAATTGATCACCTGATGATAATGCTGGAGAAAACATTTTTCCATTTAATATAAAATTTTAACTTATTTCCAGTCATAACAGTATTATGCTAAAACAAGTTATACATAGGAGTAGCCGACTTTAATTATTTACGATTTTAGATAAATTTTCCCTAAATGTAGAGATTTGAGATTTGGCATAGTTGAAGAAGACTGGTTTAGGCAATGAAATATAAACAAGATCTGTAACATCATACAGTAAAAATTGTGTAATTAATACCTAATAACAACTGGTTATTTTAAAAAAATTAGAAGTGAATAAGAAAAAGAAAATTTAAGATATTGAGCCCGAGAAATACAAGGCCAAGCCTCAGAAGCAGGAGGGAAAAAACCTTTATAAAAAAAGGAGTCGTGTAAGCAAGTGAACAGGGTATTCTTTGTAAGGGTAAATGCTCCAACGAGGGGCACTTAACAGCTGGTTTGGGTGTAGCCATCTTGATAATTTATGTTTTTTATAAAAAATAATACTAAAACAGAAAAAATAAATAGAACTATTGAAATATTTTTGATGCATTATGATGAAAATAGTTATACGATATTTAAAACAAAAATTGTTCATTTTCCGTGAAAAAGTGAATCCGCGATTAATGAATGTCTGGCTCAAAGATCATATTAAATTTTATTTTTACCAATTTAGGCATAAATAAAATCGATTGCTTTATTAGCTATCGATATTATTATACAGAGGTCTGGCACCCAAAGATTAAAAATAGGGATAGATTTTCATGTATTTACATAGTTTTTTCTGAGGCCTAGAAATGCACGTATATTTCGAACCATTTTTAATTTCCATATTTTGTGGTTTTTTAATATTTTTACATATATTTCGATAAATACATATTTTTGTCCATATTTCACAACTTTTAGGGATATTACTTTAAAATTATTGTTACTTATTTACTTGTTTTACGTATATTCAATCGATACAATGAACAAATATAGTGTAAAGCAGAGAATGAACGTGGGGATTAAAAAATTTCTTGGAAAATCAAAAGGCACGAAGAAATATCGACAGTTTTCAGAAATTTTAATCCCCCTCTTTTCTTGCTTAGATGCCTCATCCTAGACAATACTTAATACTAAATTTAGTGATAAGTTTATACCTAGTGTGTAAAATGCCAAAAAGGAAAGAAAATAGAAGTAAGTACGTTGCAGAGTTGGCAAAAGAAACATTTTAAATGCTACAGTAAAGGTGTCCTGTATTGTTTGCGCTGCCAAATTCGCACCCGTCAGGTCAGTCGAAGTGAAAAGATCGTTCAGAAAATACAAAGCTTTACTTCGAGCGAATCGTGGTCGATTTTCCGAAGAAAGCCTTAGAATGCATCTTTATTTGCAACGTTTTTGATGGTGAAGATGGGGAATTTTTTATTTTATTTTTGATATTTTATAAGTATTTTAAATGTACCTATATTTATTACTTTCACTTACCCAATATATATAGTAAGGGAAAGTATTGCGATCGTGAAAAATTCCGACTTCCGGTTTTCAACGGAAATACACGTTTTGAGGCCCCCTGAGTCCAAAAAACCAAGCCCCGCAAAATGGTCTCTCTGTGTGTGTGTGTGTGTGTGTGTGTGTGTGTGTGTGTGTGTGTGTGTGTGTGTGTGTGTGTGTGTGTGTGTGTGTGTGTGAGAGATAGAGAGAGAGAGAGAGAGAGTATGTGTGTGAGTAAGTAGTGTGTGTGTGTGAACAGACTAGCTCAAAAACAATAAACCGTACGAATCTGAAATTAGAGATTTGGTGTATGTATATACCCGTGATGTGACAGCAAAAATTTCATTAAAATTGGTCAAATGGAGGGGGTACTTTTTTTAATAACTTTTCAGGTTTTTTTTTATTTTCTCAAAAACAGCTCTAACGATTTTGATAAAACTAGGTATTTGACGTAGGTATATGCCCACGATATGACAGCAAAAAATTTCATAAAAATTCATCAAACGGAGGAGGCACTTTATTTCATAACTTTTTCCAATTTTTACGTTTTTTTCGATTTTCTCAAAAACGGCTTCAATGTTTTTGATCAAATTCGTCATGTTTAATGAAAATCAAGTCTTCTTTAATATCAGGTAAGCCTTATCATTAATTAAATGTTCTGAGGGGGCTTGAATGGGGAAGGCGCCTTTTTTAATTTCCCATGAAGTACCTTTGTTTTTCTTTATCTAGAGAAATTAACTGTCTCTCGTTACGCCTAAAAATAAAAAATGGCTAAATATGAGATATGAAAAAATCAAGTAAACATATACAGGAGAAAAAAAGAAAAATTTTCCGTCAACTCATAAAACATGCCTCATGAGCCGACGCATGCGCAGTACGCCTTTAGAGACAGACCTATTGTTTATAATTAAAGCCGTTCTGTTCATTTAATGGAAATTGTTTGTTTCATGGTAACTAAATGAAGTTTTCAACAACTACATAGAGAATTATAAAATCAGACGACTTAGAGTATTATTCTTGTATTGCCGAATTATCGCAAAAAAAACTTTTATTTCATAATGAAAAAATTGGTGTTTTTTATAGAGCAAATGAAAACAAAAATAAGAAATGAATGTGGAAAAATTTGTAACTTTTTGATGGCATGGATGATGAGAAGTGGCATTTAACAAAGCACTTCAATTTCTAATCTAAGTACATAAGTTGGTAAGTGAAAGTTGTGTGTTGTGCTCTTCGCACCAATTTTTACTTTCACTTACCTATATATGAAATATATAGTAAGTGGAAGTATTGCGATCGTGAAAAATTTCGACTTCCGGTTTTCAACGGAAAGACACGTTTTGGGGTCCCCTGAGTCCAAATAACCAAGTCCCGCGAAATGGTCTGTGTGTGTGTGTGTGTGTGTGAACAGACTAGCTCAAAAACTATAAACCGTGCGAACCTGAAATTGGGTATTTAGTGTCTGTATATGCCCGCGATGTGACAGCAAAATTTTCATCAAAGTTGTTCAAAGGGAGGGGGTACTTTATTTAATAACTTTTGAAGTTTTTTTCGATTTTCTCAAAAACGGCTCTAACGATTTTGATTAAACTGAGTATTTGATCTATAAATATGCCCGAGATATGACAGTAAAAATTTCATCAAAATTGATCAACCGGAGGGGGGACTTTACTGAATAAATTTTGTATCATTTTCACGAGTTTTTTTTATTTACTCAAAAACGGTTTTAACGATTTTGATCAAACTGGGTATTTGATGTATGTATATGCCAAAGATGTGACACCCAACATTTCATCAAAATTGGTCAAACGGAGGGGTCACTATTTCATAATTTTTTTTCCAATTTTTACCTTTTTTTCGATGATCTCAAAAACGGCTTTACTGATTTTTATCAAATTCGTCGAGTTTAATGAAAATTAGGTGTTCTTTAATATCAGGTAAGCTTTATCATTATTAAAATGTTCTGAGGGGGTTTAAATGGGGTAGGGGCCTTTTTTGTTTCCTACAATGTACAGTGAAACCTCTACTAACGGACACCTCTAAATAGCGGACACCTCTAAATACCGAACATTTTTCAATGTACTGGCAGTAAGATGGGATTTGTAATGCTTTTGATCCTCTAAATAACGGACTCTCTAAATAACGGACGCGGACACGGAAAATATACACAATTGGTTCAGAAAGTATGAAAATGTACCTCCAAATAGCGGACAGCAAGGCAAAAGTGAATTAAATTTCGAGGAATACATGTAGTGGAGCCCGCAAACCTACCCACGGCTGCTTCTTGGAAAATTCGTCAGTTTTGTTGACATTTTTTTCAGCTTCCCAGTTCTCTTAATTTCTCTGAAAACATTGCTTCAGTTATCGTTTGGCTGTTGATGGAAATACACTGTCATGTCCGCTAGGAAACGTTTGTCTTTAGAACAAAAAGTTAAATTAATCGAGTTATACGATCGGGAGAAACCCAGTGTGCGTTCGCTTGCCGAAAAAATGGGGATCGGGAAAACTCAAGTCGCCGACACCTTGAAAAAACGGGAAAATATTCTTAAATTATGGACAGAAAATAAGAATAAAAAATCTAAAAAACTGTTAAAGCCGGGGAAGACTTTAGACGTGGATGCCTGCGTTTTAGAGTGGTTCGTGCGGGTAAGGACCAATAAAATTCCAGTGGATGGCCCCCTAATCCAGGAAAAAGCGCGTGAAGTCGCTAACCGTTTGGGCCTTCCTACATTTAAAGCTTCAAACGGGTGGTTGGAAAAATTCAGGGCACGGAACAACATCACATACCGGTCTATTTGTGGGGAATCTGGGAGTGTTCCTGAAGAAGGCGTCATTGATTGGACAGCTAATTTTGGAAGGTTTAATTTCAAAACACAATGAAAGGGACATATTCAATTGCGACGAGACTGGACTCTTCTACAGAGCTTTGCCAGATAAGACCATGGCATTGAAGGGTGAAACATGTGCTGGCGGAAAAATTTCTAAGGAGAGATTGACTGTGTTGTTATGCGTCAATATGATCGGTGAGTTTTTACCACCATTGATAATTGGTAAGGCTAAAAAACCGCGATGTTTTCGAGGGGTTTGTACTAACGAAATTGGTACAGACTGGAGGTACAACAGTAAAGCCTGGATGACACGTGAAATTTTCACTCAGTGGCTCACCGAGCTGGATGAAAAAATGGGTAAGCAGAAGAGAAAGATTTTATTATTTTTAGATAATGCATCTTCCCATTATAAAACGGAAAATTTAAGCAATGTGCAACTTATATTTTTCCCTCCCAATACAACCTCAAGGTGTCAACCTCTTGACCTAGGAATTATAAAAAAATTTAAAGTGCTCTATAGGGCCTAAATTCTGAGGCACTTACTGTCGAAAATTGATAAAGAGACAACTGTATACGATCTCAATAAGTCGATATCGGTTTTGGATGCGATTTTTTGGACCGTTGCTGCAGTAAAAGAAATAAAACCAACTACAGTTATAAACTGTTTCCTCAAAGCAGGTTTTAAAAAAAATATAAACATACCATCGCCATCTCAAGAAAATGAAACCAACGTGAAAGAGGAATTCACCGAATTTGTAGAAGGAATAACGGAGGATTACTTCGATATTGATGGTTCTCTTTTCACTGATGATCAAAGTGTGGACATCCAACAAATAGTGAAATCAATGATCAAACACGACGATGGAGATGAAGAGGAAGAAGAAGACGATGGTGACGCGAATACCCAGGAATTGCAGCCCATCCATGTCACTCTACCTCAAGCACTGGAAAGCGCCGAAAAAATCAAACATTTTTTTTTAAATTGCGAAGATCCAGTAGGGGTGAAGATGGCTGCAGATATTCAGATGTTGATTTCAACAAAATTCACAAAGATAAATCAATGCCAAACAAAAATAGAAGATTTTTTTAAAGTTGTAAGTTAAAAAGGTTTCTATGGAATATTTTATGTATTTTTTTACTTTTGTGCATTTTTGTTAATTTCATTTGTTTTATTCTATCATAAGGATTGTTTCGTTCTATTTTATTGTTATCTTATAAATAAAGTTGAAATTCTGTTTGTTTGTTCTTTATAGAAATCCATACCGTTTGTCCTAAATTCTCCAAATTTCGCTTAGTGGTTCTTTGATACCAGGTGCGAACACCTGTCCATATTAAAATTGCATAACTTCAGCCAATCTCATGGTATATTCTTTATTGTTAAAAAAATCGTCATGATCTCGCTTTACAATGGGTTTTTTTTACGAAATCGACCGTTTGAGTCGAAAAACAGCCTAAAATATCATTTTATACATTTTGAAGAGGCCAACAAGGCCCGGTAAGACCGTCCCTTGGTAGACGTCGAGTTCTGGGATTTTTAAACCACATGTTTTTTTTTTGTTTTTTTAAATTACAATACGTTTATTTACATGTATGGTGAATTTATTTTTTATAAATGCCTCCTAAGAAGCGAGCTTCAATAGGAGTAGTGAGCTCAAAAGCTAAAAACAACGTCAAATACGAGCAGCTGAAACTCTCGACGAACATCAAATTAGGATTGAACAACAGAGGCTTAGACAGGCAGAATCGCGGGAAACTGAGTCTGCCCAGGAATACGAGGCCCGCTTTGCGCCACAAAGGCTTAGGCAAGCCGATTTGCGAGAAGCTGAAACTGCAGGCCAATATTTCTGTTTGTTTGTTTGTTTTTTATAGAAATTCATACCGTTTATCCTAAATTCTCCAAATTTCGCCAGTAGTTCTTTCATACCAGGTGCGAAAACCTGTCCATATTGAAATTGCATAACTTCAGCTGATAGTCTTTATTGTTATAGAAATCGTAATGAACTCACTTTACAATGGTTTTTTACGAAATCAACCGTTTCATTAGAAAAATGAAATTCCCCGATCAAACCGGCTTATACAGCTCAAAGATGAATTTCTGTTAGTTGGTTTTTTCTTAATAAAACTCCATACCGTTTGTCCTAAATTCCCCAAATTTCGCTCAGTGGATCTTTCTTACTAGGTGCGAACACCTGTCCATATTAAAATTTCATAACTTCAGCCAGTCTCTGGGTATATTCTTTATTGTTATAAAAATCGTTATGATTTCACTTTAAATTTGTTCACGTTTATTAGAAAAATGAAATTCCCCGGGTGAAACCGGGATATACAGCTAGTATATTATATTTTCATTTTGCTTAATTTGTAAATTTGTATACATATGTACATATATAACCTGTTTTTTTTCAATAAATATGTACATAATTGATACTGCTTTATATACATATCTATCTATGCTTTTCCTTTCACCATTTCCTAAACAATTAAACAAACACTAAAACAATGCTGAGTAATTTTCCATCAGTTTACACAATACTTGTAGGTGAAAAAGTGGGGATAATTAAGGTAACCTCTGATTAAGGGACACCTCCCATTAACGGACAGTTTTGAGTGCACCGAGGGTGTCCACTAATGGGAGGTTTTACTGTACCTTTGTTTTTGTTTATATGGAGAAATTAACTGTCTCTCGTTACGCCTAAAAATGAGAAATGGCTAAATATGAGCTATGATAAAAATAAAGAAAACATATGGAGAAGAAAAAAAGAAAAATATTAATAATATAAAGTCAACTCACGAAACTTTTTGAGCCCACGCATGCGGAGAACGCCTTTAATGACAGACCATTGTTCATGATTAAAGCCTTTCTGTTCATTTGAGAAGTGGCAATTAACAAAACGCATTAATTTCTAATCTAAGTAAGTTGGTAAGTGAAAGTTGTGTGTTGCGAGCACGCACCAGATTTTTACTTTCACTTACCTATATATGAAATATATAGTAAGTGGAAGTATTGCGATCGTGAAAAATTTCGACTTCCGGTTTTCAACGGAAATACACGTTTTAGGGTCCCCTGAGTCCAATTAACCAAGTCCCGCAAAATGGTCTGTGTGTGTGTGTGTGTGTGTCTGTGTGTGTGTGTGTTTGTGTGTGTGTGTGTGAACAGACTAGCTCAAAAACTATAAACCGTGTGAACCTGAGATTGAGTATTTAGTGTATGTATATGCCCGCGATGTGACAGCAAAAATTTCATCAAAATTGCTCAAAGGGAGGGGGTACTTTGTTTAATAACTTTTTAAGTTTTTTTCGATTTTCTCAAAAACGGCTCTAACGATTTTGATTAAACTGAGTATTTGATCTATTTATATGCCCGAGATATGACTGTAAAAATTTCATCAAAATGTATCAACCGGAGGGGGGACTTTACTTAATAAATTTTGTATCATTTTCAAGTGTTTTTTTTTATTTACTCAAAAATGGCTTTAACGATTTTAATCAAACTGGGTATTTGATGTATGTATATGCCAAAGATGTGATAACCAACATTTCATAAAAATTGTTCAACCGAAGGGGGGACTTTACTTAAAAAATTTTGTATTATTTTCAAGTGTTTTTTTTTTATTTACCCAAAAACGTTTTTCACGATTTTGATCAAACTGGGTATTTGATGTATGTATATGCCAAAGATTTGATAGCCAACATTTCATCAAAATTGATCAACCGGAGGGGGGACTTTACTTAATAAATTTTGCATCATTTTCAAGTGTTTTTTTTATTTACTCAAAAACGGCTTTCACGATTTTGATCAAACTGGGTATTTGATGTATGTATATGCCAAAGATGTGATAGCCAACATTTCATCAAAATTGATCAACCGGAGGGGGGACTTTACTTAATAAATTTTGTATCATTTTCACGTGTCTTTTTTATTTACTCAAAAACGGTTTTCACGATTTTGATCAAACTGGGTATTTGATGTATGTATATGCCAAAGATGTGATAGCCAACATTTCATCAAAATTGATCAACCGGAGGGGGGACTTTACTTAATAAATTTTGTATCAATTTTACGTGTTTTTTTAATTTACTCAAAACGGCTTTCACAATTTTGATAAAACTGGGTATTTATGTATGTATATGCCAAAGATGTGATAGCCAACATTTCATCAAGATTGATCAACCGAAGGGGACACTTTATTTCATAACTTTTTTTCTAATTTTTAGATTATCTCAAAAACGGCTTTAACGATTTTCTTCATATTCGTCATGTTTAATGACAATTGAGTGTTATTTAATATCAGGTAAGCGTTATCATTATTAAAATGTTCTGAGGGGTTTATAGAGCAAATGAAAACAAAAATAAGAAATGAATGTGGAAAATGTGTAACTTTGAGAAGTGGCATTAACAAAACGCATTAATTTCTTATCTAAGTAAGTTGGTAAGTGAAAGTTGTGTGTTGCGCGCACGCACCAGATTTTTTTTTATGTGATAGTGAACTTCTGAAATATTTATATTTTTATTTCTTTTTCTTCTTTTTTTTCCATATTTTTACTTTCACTTACCTATATATGAAATATATAGTAAGTGGAAGTATTGCGATCGTGAAAAAATTCGACTTCCGGTTTTCAACGGAAATACACGTTTTGGGGTCCCCTGAGTCGAAATGACCAAGTCCCGCGAAATGGTCTGTGTGTGTGTGTCTGTGTGTGTGTGTGTGAACAGACTAGCTCAAAAACTATAAACCGTGCGATCCTGAAATTGAGTATTTAGTGTAGGTATATGCCCGCGATGTGACAGCATAAATTTCATCAAAATTACTTAAAGGGAGGGGGTACTTTACTTAATAACTTTTTAGGTTTTTTTCGATTTTCTCAAAAACGGCTCTAACGATTTTGATTAAACTGAGTATTTCATCTATTTATATGCTCGAAATATGACTGTAAAAATTTCATCAAAATTGATTAACCGGAGGGGGGACTTTACTTAATAAATTTTGTAACATTTTCACGTGTTTTTTTTTATTTTCTCAAAAACAGCTCTAACGATTTTGACTAAACTTAGTATTTGATCTAATAATATGCCCGAGATCTGACTGAAAAATTTCATCAAAATTGATTTACCGGAGGGGGGACTTTACTTAATAAATTTCGTATCATTTTCACGTGTTTTTTTTATTTACTCAAAAACGGCTTTAACGATTAATAAAAATAAGATATGAATGTAGAAAAATGTGTGACTTTGGGAAATGATATTTAACTAAACACGTCAATTTCTTATCTAAGTAAGTGAAAGTTGTGTGTTGCGCGCACGCACCAGGTTTTTTTTACATATATTAGCAAATATACGTCCATATTTACGTAAATATTTTGAAATTTTTATCAGATAAAAATCCTATCCCTGTTTATAAGTTATCCCTTAAAATAGTTAGGCTAGAGCGTGACATTATCTTTCGGATACAGATTGAAACAAATTAGGTAATAGGGGCCCCTCTACTTAGCGGTCAATAACGGTCTTGTTTAGCCTCTTTTGTATTCCCATCATATCTCTGTCTCTAATAGAATAATATATTTATATTGAGCCTTATATATAATGCATTCCTGACAATGGGGAGAATATAACGAGTGAAAGACGGATGGTTTATTTGTAGTTCTCAAATCAAGACGATAAACCAACACACTTTATCTTACTTATTTATCTTACTATAATCTTATTTGAGCATCATGCTATTTGGAAACAGCTGATTTCAAATCAGCTGGAAGAGAGAGTGAGTTCCGTAGCCTCCTAAATCGCTATAAATATGCATTCTGAAAACAGATCAGGTTGTGATAAACAAAATGACATTTCGGTTTTAGATAGCGAAAACCTTTCCATTAGTTTTATTAATAACCAGCGATTTCACGATGATGACTAGATAATATCCAAAAATGGATAAATAAAAAATCTGGTGCGATGGGCGCAACACACAACTTTCACTTACCAACTTGTTTAGATTAGAAATTGACAAGATTTGTTAAATGGCATTCCTCAAAGTCACGCTTTTTTCTACTTTCATTTACTTATTTTTGTTACTTTCACTTACCTATAGGGGTCCCCTGAGTCCAAATAACCAAGTCCCGCGAAATAGTCTGTGTGTGTGTGTGTGTGTGTGTGTGTGTGTGTCTGTGTGTGTGTGAACATACTAGCTCAAAAACTATAAACCGTGCGAACCTGAAATTGGGTATTTAGTGTATGTATATGCCCGCGATGTGACAGCAAAAATTTCATCTAAATTGCTCAAAGGGAGGGGGTATTTTATTTAATAACTTTTTAAGTTTTTTTCGATTTTCTCAAAAACGGCTCTAACGATTTTGATTAAACTGAGTATTTGATGCATGTATGTGCCTGCGACATGACAGCTAAAATTTCATCAAAATTTGTCAACCGGAAGGGGTACTTTATTTAATAAATTTTTTTATCATTTTCATGTGTTTTTTTTATTTACTCAAAAAAGGCTTTAACGATTTTAATCAAACTGGGTATTTGATGTATGTATATGCCAAAGATGTGACAGCCAAGATTTCATCAAAATTTATCAACCGGAGGGGGCACTTTATTTCATAACTTGTTTTCCAATTTCTACCTTTCCTTCGACTATCTCAAAAACAGCTATAATGATTTTAATCAAATTCGCCATGTATAATGAAAATAAGGTGTTCTTTAATATCAGGTAAGCTTTAACGTAATTAAAACTTTCTGAGGGGGCTTAAATGGAGAAGGGGTCTTTTTTGTTTTCCTGTAAAGTACACTTGTTTTTGTTTATATGGAAAAATTAACTGTCTCTCATTACGCCTAAAAATAAGAAATGGCTAAATATGAGATATGATAAAAATAAAGAAAACACAAAAAGGAGAAAAAAAGAAAAATATTCAGGCAACTCATAAAAATCGTTGAGCCCATGCATGCGGAGTACGCCTTTAATGACAGACCATTGTTCATAATTAAAGCCGTTCTGTTCATTTGAGAAGTGGCTATTAACAAAACGCATTAATGTCTAATCTAAGTAAATTGGTAAGTGAAAGTTGTGTGTTGCGAGCACGCACCAGATTTTTCGTATTTGCTCACTAAAGTACACTAAATTTTGTTATTGTTAAATAAAAGATTTTACTTGAGATAATTCGGCAATGCAAGCGTAATACTCCAAGTCGGCTGATTTTATAATTCTCTGTGTAGTTGTTGAAAACTTCATTTAGTTACTATGAAAGAAATAATTTCCATTAAATGAACAGAATATCTTTATTCATAAACAGTCGTGTCAATAAAGTAGTAATGCGCATGTGTGTTTTATGAGTTGACGGAATATTTTTCTTTTTTTCTCCTGTATATGTTTACTTGATTTTTTTCATATTTAGCCTTTTCTTTTTTTTAGGCGAAACGAGAGGCAGTTAATTTCTCCATATAAACAACACATTTAAACACCCGTAAATGCAATAAATGACAGAAATAATCACAAATAGCAAATCAAGGTTATTATAAACACTCCATGGTAATATTACGTTTTTATTTTTATTTTGTTATTTGTTCATTCGAGTAATATATCGCTACCGTAACTTTCATGACAGACTTACCCTAAATTCCAAGCCACTAACTCAAGCCTTACACACTCCAACAAACCCTTACAATCCGCCAAGAAAACTGTTGAGGCGTACGCCACGAGATTTTCTGCATTAAAAAGTGATAAACATATTTTTTTCTTTTACATATAGCCTTTCACTTGGTTTTGATTTGTTTTTATTTATTCGATTGTTTATTTGATGATTTATGTATTTTTTTTCATATCTACCATGTCAGTACCTTCCTTCGGAGGGCGTAAAATGGAGGATCCGAGCCTGTACGATATCAGGTAGTCGTTAAAGATCCCTATCATAATTAATTATACCTGGATGGACAAAATTTTGGATTCCCACTATAGCATCGTCCGATTAGCCTAAGTGATATAATAAATAATAATAAAAACGATTAATTGAATTATTTTATTTACCTTCTAAATAAAATAACTTTTTATACAGAAATAGTTTTCAAGAGCTTCCTTGTGCTAAGCTACCAGGAAGTGCAACGCTGTAGTATATACGACGAAATAACACCTTGAATAGATTAGAGCTCGCCGATTACACTGCCTGATTTTAGAACAATAGTGAATGAGTGAATGAAACCTGACTAATCGATGACGTGTTATATTTGTCTTGAATCACACCGCTAGTGCTAAACCGGAACTAAGGTATGTGGCTTTGTGCATTTAATCTTACTCTAGTAACCTTTATGTTCGAAGAAAGATCTTTTATTTGACATATAGCAACATAGAATTACTAAATATCATATACACTTTGTATATGACTGAAGATGTCAATTGATTTATGACATTTATTGATAATAATAAGCAATTTTCTTGTAATTGTACGTGTAAAGCTGGTAGTTCTGGTAAATGCAAACACATCAATGTAACTTTACGTTTTTCGGTTGGTAATAACATTAATTACCTATTCATACAATAATTGTTATGACAGCTTAGTTTCTTTGTCATATTATTTATTTATTTGTCAAAACTTTCAAGCATAAAATTGAAAACTTGGAACAATTAAACACAACGGATGTAAGACTACATATTCACTAGAGAATACATAGTCACTTTCTTTAAAATGAAGACTGCATATTGTCATATGTTTCGAAACAGGCTCATCTGTTCCTAATTTTACAGTACAATCTTTAAGAAGCTTTTTATTTTTTGGAAATAAATGGAATGACACGTCTTTTGATTTTCTAATTGAACACTGAGGGACCGAGCAATACCTATTAGACATTTTTCAAATAATATTTTGATCAATCGGGTTTTAATTATGGAAAAATAAATTAAAAATGCCAAACAACCCTATAAATCCCAGGTACTGGCCCGGCTTCTATCCCCGTTTCTCTAGTTCCAATCAAGAAGGAGCACCGTCGCTTGTGGCCGCGATTCGTAGTAAGTAAATTTGCTGACATGGTAGATATGAAAAAAAATACATAAATCATCAAATAAACAATCGAATAAATAAAAACAAATCAAAACCAAGTGAAAGGCTATATGTAAAAGAAAAAAATATGTTTATCACTTTTTAATGCAGAAAATCTCGTGGCGTACGCCTCAACAGTTTTCTTGGCGGATTGTAAGGGTTTGTTGGAGTGTGTAAGACTTGAGTTAGTGGCTTGGAATTTAGGGTAAGTCTGTCATGAAAGTTACGGTAGCGATATATTACTCGAATGAACAAATAACAAAATAAAAATAAAAACGTAATATTACCATGGAGTGTTTATAATAACCTTGATTTGCTATTTGTGATTATTTCTGTCATTTATTGCATTTACGGGTGTTTAAATGTGCCTAACTACAAGAGGTAGCAAGATAAAAAAAATTATAAATAATTCCATAAAGATTGTGAATTTTATATTGCTGAGTAGAAGCAGTTTACAAAAGTGTGTTCAGTATAAACTGCTACTTCAACATGTTTGTTATTCAGTGTTTACTTGGCTTAATTAGCCAATTGTATTCGATGAATAAACTTTCTTGATTACATCATATCGTTTATCGATATTTACAAGCAGACCCGGCCACGCGTTGTTGTAGCTCAGTAGCTGTAATGCATATATGAATATAGGATATAATTATATATCCTAGGATAGGATATATATTTTTAATACAGTCAAATAAAAATTCACTGATAAAGATAAAAAAGTTTCAGTTAATCTAAAAACCAATGGGATTTAAAATAGAACTTTACACCAGATTTTTTTTTTTTTTTTTGCTTCATATTTTAATTCGTACCTGTCGCAGCTAAGCGACAATCAGCAAATGTGAGATGAATTGCTGTGATGATGACATTTAAGGCAAGAGGGAAGATAGTGCCCAGCAGCATATCATCCCGGACTTGTTTCAGGAGAGGAGGTCTCTCATCCAACTCCTTTTCAGTCACCTCATAAAAGACATCTCAATCGTGGCCATGTCATTAATAAGTCTTAGAGTGAGGAGACGCACCATTACTGCCAAAAACTGTGTTTGGGCGGAAGTTATTGGAGATGTACTCGTGCTGAAAAATTATGTTTCTCCTCAATTGTAAAAGAAGGTCCTCCAACAAGGTAGGCCGCGTGTTTTCGATAATATTTAAGTGATGGTGCGTCTACTCACTCCTCTAGAATAGTTCAGGCGTATTTGACAGAACATTCGAAACGTAGATCGGCCGTGATGGGACATTTCTATGGCCACCAAGATCTCTTGATCTCAACCCCATGGAATATTTCGTCTGTGGATATCTCAAGGAACTGATCTATCGCACTGAAGTGACAAACATAGACAATTTGAGAGCAAGGATCTTCGCCGCTGCTGAAAAACTTCGACGTTTTCTCACTTTTGGTGTGACAGTTGGGAGTATGAGAAAACGGGCACGTTTGTGTATTGCAGAGTACGGCTTCCAATTTGAACATAAATAAAATTATTAAAAATAAATTTATTTTAAAGATATTGGTGACTTGTATTAGTTTTTCAATTTTAAAATGTAAATTCTCAAGCATTAACAATCCTTGAACCATAATTTTTTCTCTTTATGTCATCCATATCTTGGTCTTAGAAACACCAAATTAAAAAATGAAGAGTGCGTTAGAAGCGTTTTTAAATGATGCATTTTTCCTCAACTTTGCTGCCTTCTGAAACTAAAATTAGAAACTCTGGATTATGGTAAACACTTTCCGATTTGTAAAATTTTTCACTTATTTTGTTGTTCTGGCTGAAATAAAACACGAAAAATTGGCCCAAAATTTTTGAAATCACCATTTTATTATTGAACAATTAATGTAGATTTCAACGGTGCTATCAGCTTTACGGAGACATTTTCAGATTTGAAGATATCACGGTTTTCCGATGTCAGGTCGTGATATCTTTCAAAATCGATAAAAAGCGAAATTAGTCCGAAATGGTTGAGAATCGGACCATGGTCAATAAGAACTTTTTTATTTATGTTATAGTGGAGAATCTACTGGTGAAGTTTGTCGCACGAGTAGCATGTCACCCTGTATATATATATATATATATATATATATATATATATATATATATATATATATATATATATATATATATATATATATATATATATACCATTACTGTGTGGGCCCAGCTAGACCATTTCTATTAAGGTAAAACTAACCTTATATGAAAGATTACTTATCCAAACGAGAATAAACTTGCCACTAGGGATGGGACAGGTTGTATGAATCAAATACTTAGTAAAAGTATCTGATACAAGGAGTAGATCCAGCCAAAATGAACCGGGTACTGATACTCACTGATCCATTGATTAAGTTAACTCGGTATCAGTTGAGTGTGAGGTACTAATACAATGAATACTTGGAATAGCTGACCCCGGACTATGATCCAGATACTGGCTACTACTGATTCAGTTGAATCATTTTTAGTACTTGAAGTATTCCTTGCAAACTACTTAAAGCCTGATCCCTTGATTCAGAAACAAGCTCTTTGGTAATTTTATCAATTCATTTTAGACGGTAACAATAATGAGATAATGGAAAGTAATAACCTAAATAAAATAATAAACTTGAATTATTTTTAATCAAAATAAATTATTTATTGATACTCATATACGATTTTCAAACCCATTGATTTTAATAATTGAATAGTTATAACTAAAATAGGTTTATATTTTTTGATGTTTCATTTTCGTTTAAACGAAATATGGTTTACATTTTACAATACATATAGAGGAATATATTTAATTTAAAAAATAAAAATATGTTCACTTAGTAAAAAAATTCGTTGCCGTATAAGGTTTCGTTGAATTGAATGAATGAACTATCATTCAATTATAATGCGAAGGTCATTCAATTTTGTGCTTCAGATACAAAAGTATCAAATAAAAGTATCAGATACAAGAATTTCAAGTATCAAACAATGCCTATTTGCCACTGACAAGTGGTAAGAAGAGGTTTTAAGAGGTTACTAGATAACACGAGATAAGAGGGTAAGGTTAGGTAGCGATTCAAATCAACGCAAGTACCGTAAAGATATCTGCGCTTGCAGCATAAATAGTGTCAAAAAAAAAAAAAAATCAATTTGAATTTAATTCAATACAAGGGGGCAGTCTGGTAAAATTTTCGTCGGGGGGGGCAGGAAAATAAAATTCTTATGCCTGAGGGAATGATTCGAGGTACTTGGAGATTGTAAGGATCAATTAATTTTTCAAATTATACACCTATTGATATGTAAATGTTAAAACATTTGTTTACATAATGGTTAAAACTGTAAAAACATGAATAGGAATTTATTTAATTTTTTAGTTTCACAAAATTTCTAGGGGGGGGGGGGCTGTTTTATCACTTTTTAGACGAGTCCTTAATGGATAAATTATATAAATATTCAAGCTATTGCCAATTGCAACAAGTGCTAAATAAACTTTTTAAAAACTGATTCTATGAAGGCCCAACGTTTTCAATCTCATATTTCTAAAACCTAAGACAAACTTTACGCTTCAAGCGCATTTATAAAGTACATATAAAGTTTACAGTTTTCCTATGTCAACATAGCGATGAAGAAAAAAGAAATAGCAATCTTAACGAGACTAAGAATGAACAATGGCCAAACCAACCGTGGTTTAACATTAATAAAAATCAACAAGGATGAAAAATGCGCAGTTTGTAACACTATTGACCTAATACAGGTCATAACGAAATGCAAAAAATATGATAACATCCGAAAAAATACCCCAACATCTACAACTACAATAATTTTGTACAAAAAATTACATCTTTGGATAGTAGCCTCATACGATCCATAAGCCAATTCACAGAAGAAAGTACAATAAAATTCTAATCCCTACATAACAATTAACAGTTCGGACAGTGTAGGGCTTAAATGGAGGCCTTTAGCCAAAAAAAAAGAAGAAGTTTACTGTGCCGTTTCAAAGATAATTTTGCAAAACTTGTTAATTTGAAGTAAAGAAACCCCAAAACCTAAAAGTTAAACTTTTTTACGATCGCAATACTTTTAGAAAAAAGCAATAGAGAAAGTAATTATACTCTGTAAACGTCGATTTCAAATATAAAAATTGAACGTACATATTTGAATATCAGCAGTGAATAGTCATTTCATATTGAATTATGTGGTATCCAAACGTTTAGTATGTAGTATTTTCCAAGCTGGTAAATATAAATTCAAATGGACGGTGACTCAGATTTATAAAAAATTAAAGCTGGCACTGTCGCTAAATTCCTTTCAACTATTCCTGTAAAGAAAAGGAAGAATTTTAGCTCGCTTTTGATTTAATTTAACATATTATGATGGGGGTAAAGAAAAAAATAATTAAGATCAATCTTCTTGTTTATTAAGTATACGATGTGTCACGATGTTTGTCAGGGATAAAATCCGAAACTACTCAATCCATCTTGATAAAATGTGGATCATTGTGTGTAGTTTTCTTGAACTTAAAAGATCGAATAGTTTTTATTTCGATTATTCGTATCTATATTTCTTTTATTGCGCATTAAATGGTTATTATACAACAATTGAAGGGATCGGGGCAAAATAGTGCCAAGCAACATTTTTAACAAAAATAAACTGTAGCTGCAGTCTGCTGTATATTACCTAGGACTATGTGTCTATTATGGAAATGACACCTAAATATGACTATATAGAGCCTCTATAGTCATATTTAGGTGTCATTTCCATAATAGACACATAGTCCTACGTAATATACAATAGACTGCAGCTACAGTTTATTTTTGTTAAAAATGTTGCTTAGCACTATTTTGCCCCGACCCCTTCAATTGAGTGTCATTTTGAATAAGTTCTATAAAGTTCCAACATATGTTGGTGTATGTCGATTCATTGAAACAATATTTTATTTTCAACCAATATTTATGTTAGGTAAATTTCGAAAGGCTGACCACTCGCTTTGACTTCATGTTGGTACAAGGTTATTAGTCCAAAAATACTGACTATTTAAAGATATAATTTAAATATCATTATATTTATCATTATATTTATATCATTATATCATTATATTTATATTATATCATTATTAAATTATTAAATTATTAAATATATCTTTATATCTTTAAATATAAATTTAAAAATTACTACTGAAATATTTAAAATAGGTACGTTTTAATCTTTCGACAATAGTTTTTGCACTCATTAAATGATCGAAATCAAAATTTAAGTGTGGGACAGCTAACTAGAGATCGCAGGGACAAAGTTGGTAATTGGTAGTCGAGGGGGGGGGGCGGAAATAATCAATAAATAATCAATCTATTAAAGAATACTTGATTCTCAATAAACATCACAATTTATGTATAGTGTCCGACCGAAACCAAAATTTTAGCCGAAACTTATTTACGAATGTATATAAAATACTTGTAAGTGTGTAATATGTCTAGTTTAGCAATAATAACAATGAATGCTTATAAAATGAGAGTAATTTAACTCAATTATTCATACAATAAGTGGACTTGTTATAGAAGAGTGGTAAGACAGGTGTACTAGTTAGGTAATAGGATCGAATCCCGTCCCCTACTTCCTAGTACGGCTGATCCACGCGGGATGTTAGACCATACCCCCTAAACTAGTACAGCCCTAAAAGTTGAAATAATCTTAAAATAACAGGCCGATAATAATAAAAATTTATATTATCATATCTTAAATAATAAATAATGTAGTAAATCTCTGCTATAATAAAGCCAATGGAATACAAAATCACTGCTTATTGAATACATAAACCTGTATCTCAGAAGCTATTTAGTCTACTGAGTCTGTTTTGGACTCAGTTATGTTAGCGGATATAATCTAGTTTAAAAATAGAACAGTTTTTTGTCGAAAATGTGCTTCTTCATGGTCAAAAAGGAAAGAATTTTTTGGGGTGTTATTGGTGATCCGGTGGGAGGAGAGGGCTGCCAAAGTCGAAAAATTGGTTTTTGCATCTGAGTCTCTTTTAATACAAGAAAAAGAACAAAACCTACTACCATTATTTGATGCAACTTGAGCCCCCTTTTTATACCAAGGTTACTGACTAAAATATTTTTTTCACTTTTTATTTGAATCTGTGGACTTCTCGGGTTTCTCCACCGACTAATTTGAGTTTAAGAATTTAGAATACTTATCCTTATTTAGTGTTAATCTTATTTTTTTTAGAAATCGAATTTCATTATTAATAAGGAGATAATTAAAAACACAAAAAGGTTCTTAACGCTCAAGATAAAGAATAAATACTATTCTTTACACTCAACGTAAAGAATTCTGTTTGAAAAGAATGATTTAATTACATGTTAAGACTTGATGTAATTTAAGTAGTAAATCCATGTTTTTCACTTTCAAATTTTTGAATTCACACACAACTTCAAGTTTTCGATCAATTACCAAAAGTATGAGAAAAATCTATATTTTATTGTAATACTGTAGCAGTGTTGCCCATGTATATCAATTTTGTTGTTTTATAGATTACTTCTTTTGAAAAGTTGTTTATATTTAATAACATTCTATTTATAAAATATTATTAATTATGTTAGTAGAAAATAACTAGTTAAATATTAATATCAAGTAAAAATTGTGTAAATATATTTTTTTTTTAATTTGTGCAACCATTTGGAAACACTGTCAATGATCTTTTAAAATTATAAAAATCATCTGTTTTAATTAGTGTGTGTTGAAAAATATCTGTGTGAACATATGAAAATCGTTAACCTTATGTGGAACAAATAAAATAGTAATTTCCAATAAATGTGTTGTTCCTTGGTGTACTGAGATTCAGGTGTTCTGAGATTACTCAGAATTAATTGAGTGGTGCAATTAGAAGTACCAAAAAACTTGATGTAGCAGTGTTGTCCATGTATATCGATATACATGGACAACACTACTACAATACAATACAAGTGTAATTTACTAAATTTATAAATATTTCACACTATTAATCCAAGGGTATTAAAGGCCATGAAAGAGATCGAGCTTAACAAGCTGAAATCGTGTAGCAAGCAAAACACTTTCGGCTTGACCGAAGATTCGGTCAGAACCAGGTTTTTCGGCCGAAACCGAAACCGAAACTTCGGTCGGTCACTAACAAGTTGTATCAAAATAGTTTGAGCAGTTTTGGGGGAAAATCGCCAAAAAAACGTAAAAATTTATGAAATGAAGTTTACTCAATTTCGACGGGTTTTCCAGCGAAAATTGGATAGCCACATCACAAGCATATATCTACCTCAAATATGTAACACATTTCAGTTCCATGCGGTTTATCGTTTATGAACTAGTATGTTCACACACAGACCATTTCGCGGGACTTGATTATTTGTACTCAGGGTACCCCAAAACATGTATTTCCGTTGAAAACCGGAAGTCGAAATTTTTCCCTTATTATATATAACATATAGAGATAAGTGAAAGTAAAAATTGTCCTAATATTATTTTCATTGAAACTCGGAATTCGAAATTGTTGATCGAGGTCGCGGTACTTTCCATTACTATCCGTGAAAATAAAAGATTGATGACTATATCATTGAGACAGAATACATACGGCTGGTAACTTGTTATATCGTGCAATATATAAAAACTTTCACTGAAGTGGATCAAGGAAGCACCGGACTGGAGCTGTATCGGTTGCTAGACGACCAATCCACATTCCGATTGGCAATTCTCTTTCATCATTTCTATTACGACGTGGAGTGTTTGCAATGTTTATTTAATGTTCATTTCCTTAATCTTTCACTATTAAATATTCATTTTAAAGACGATAATTATTATCATTTAGATAACAATAAAACAGAAGTAAAATTTCGGTACCTTGAAGATAGAGAGAGTACAACAATTATGCAACGCAGCGATTTGTCAAGGCGTGGGTTGACACGGTTGACAGATCGCTCAAGGCGACTATGTATACATCCAGTCATCTTTGAATTCTTTGCATACTGAAGCATAGTGTTAACATTAAAAAGTACCCATGTTTTTACTATCTCTTATCTATATACGAAACGGTATGTTATACCTATTTACGAAATATGTAGGGTAAATCGTACAGTTATTGGCATCTTGAAGACTACATTTCTGTGGTTAAATTAAAAAAAAATACTTTCTATAAAGGGATCAAATAGAAACATCCTATAGCTCCTCATTATCTATCCTCATAAAGACTCAAAAGGTTTTTTTGGGTCAAAAGTTCAATAGTTTTAAATATGGCAATATTTATTGTTAAAAGTGCCATATCTAGTTATTGGCACCCTGTGGATTTAATTCTGACATCTTACCTAGGGTTAGTTAGTTAAAGTCTTGCTTCATAGATGACTCAGAGGACCCTTCAAACATTAGACTCATGTATATCTTGTAATAAAATTAGGACTTGTTTACCTATTTCTTTATGTTAAAGGTGGGGTGCTAATAACTGTACTGAGTGCCAATAACTCAGTATGGTTTACCCTTCGACTTCCGGTTTTCAACGGAAATTATCAAGTGTGTAAAAATGCTAGCTCAAAAACGATGAACCTCACGAACCTGAAATTGGATATTTGATTTATGTATATGCCAGTGATGAAAAAGGAAAAATTAGGGGGTGAATGAAAAAAAAGATGAAAAGAAGGGGGCAATTTATTTCATAAATTTTGTTTATTTTTTATGTTTTTTTCAATTATCTCAAAAACGATTTTAATTATACTCGTCATGTTTTATGAGAATTAAGTATGCTTTAATATCAGGTAGGTTTTATAATCATAAAAATGTTCTGAGGTGGCTTAATTGGCGAGGATTTTTTTTTTTCCGGAAGAGTACCTTGATTTTGTTTATATGGAGAAATTAACAGTCTCTCCTGCCCCGTATTAAGCAATGGCTAAATATGAAATATGGAAAAATTTGATAAACATATACGGTAAAAATAAAGAAAAGTGTTTCCACAAGATGAAAATTTCTATTTCCGTTAGTGAGTACGGTATCTAAGTGTACCTATAACATATCGTTGGAAAACTGGGATTCTCAGAAAGAATATTGTTTGATTTATACAGAAAATCTCTTGGTCAACGCCTCAACAATCTTTTTGGCGGATTATAAGGGTTTGTGGGAGTGAGTAGAGCTTGTGTTAGTGGGTTGGAATTTAGAGTAAATCTGTCATGAAAGTTACGGTAGCGCTCTATGGTTGTTTCTTCGACGTAAGGAATGTCAAGGTCAGTGTGTAAGGTCTCATTGGTGACATAAAAGGGGGCATCTACGATCTTTCTTAGTATTTTAGATTGAAATGACTGTATGAGTCGAATATTAGATTTTTTGGCTGTTCCCCATAGCTCAATACCGTAAGTCCAAAGTGGTTTAAGAAGTACTTTGTAAACGGTTAATTTATTTTGTCACAGATAATTTTGATCGTTTGTCAAGTAGCCTTGAAAGAAGTCCGTACCGCTGGTTCAGTTCTTTTCTTTTGCGTTTGATTTATAAAGTCGTGAAATGTATAAATACTCGAAAAAATTATCATAAATACATTTTATACAAGAAAAAATATTAGGTTGGCTCCAACAAGCACTTAAAACACATTGACAAATCTTGAGCATGCGCAGTATTCTACTAACTTCCTTGTTAACAAGTAAAGCATAATTCGCATGCGAAAGAGTTGTCTATGAGTATCAAGTGCTTGTTGGAACAAACCCATTTAATGGAAATGATTTGTTTCCATGGTAACTAAATCCAATTTTCATATCAACTAAATAAAGAGATAAAATTAGAAGCCATGTTTTATTATCATTGTCAAATAAAAAATATTTTATTAATTCTTTAGTGAATGAATGCGTAAAGTAAGGCTAAAATATTTAAAGCTGTGTTTGTTTTTTTTTGTACAATAAAGTCCTTAGTAATCTCACATAATTCCTTATAATAAGAATTGGTTAAATATGAAAGAATTCGATAAACATCTACATAAGAAAAAGACCAATATTTCGCCAAGATTAAATTGCAATTTCCACTAAATAGTGCAGTAATATATATGTTTAATAAATCCTTGTAAAGCTGAGACCTTCAAAAATATTAATATTTAGTTTATAAAGCCGTAAAATTTTTTATATATCGATATTTTTATGCCATTGGGTTCTAATAACGTTGAGTTTTCTGTTGTTGAAACGGCTCATCTTCAATCTGCTCTCCTGCAAAGTTCCAAGATGAATGCCTTTAAAATTTATGATAAAAAGAAAGTTCTTCAATACATTTTTGAAGAAGAAAAAGGTTTATACAATAGTTTAGTTAATATGACCAACAAAAAACAGGAAGTGAATATCTTAAAGAGAAAAAAATTATACATTAAACAATTTTGCATTTGTATAATCTATATAAATAAATACGAAATTCTTTTGTTTGTTCTTTATAGAAATCCATACCGTTTGTCCTGAATTCTCTAAATTTCGCTCAGTGGTTCTTTACTACCAGGTGCGAACACTTGTCCATATTATAATTTCATATCTTCAACCAATCTCTGGGTATATTCTTTATTGTTATAAAAATCGTTATGATCTAGCTTTACATTTTTTTTTCTAAATCGACCGTTTGAGTAAAAAATCTGGTGCGTGCGCGCAACACACAACTTTCACTTACCAACTTATTTAGATTAGAAATTGACGTGTTTTGCTAAATATCATTTCCCAAAGTCACACATTTTTCTACATTCATATCTTATTTTTGTTGATCGTTAAAGCCGTTTTTGAGTAAATAAAAAAACCCGTGAAAATGATACAAAATTTATTAAGTAAAGTCCCCCCTTCGGTTGATCAATTTTGATGAAATGTTGGCTATCACATATTTGGCATATACATACATCAAATACCCAGTTTGATCAAAATCTTTAAAGCCATTTTTGAGTAAAAAAAAAAAACACGTGAAAATGATACAACATTTATTAAGTAAAGTCCCCCCTCCGGTTAATCAATTTTGATGAAATTTTTACAGTCATATCTCGGTAATATACATACATCAAATACCCAATTTGATCAAAATCGTAAAAGCCGATTCAGAGTAAATAAAAAAAAACACGTGAAAATGATACAAAATTTATTAAGTAAAGTCCCCCCTCCGGTTGATCAATTTTGATGAAATGTTGGCTATCACATATTTGGCATATACATACATCAAATACCCTGTTTGATCAAAATCTTTAAAGCCGTTTTTGAGTAAATAAAAAAAACACGTGAAAATGATACAAAATTTATTAAGTAAAGTCCCCCCTCCGGTTAATCAATTTTGATGAAATTTTAACAGTCATATCTCGGGCATATAAATATATCAAATACCCAGTTTGATCAAAATCGTTGAAGCCGATTTAGAGTAAATAAAAAAAAACAGGTAAAAATGTTACAAAATTATTAAGTAAAGTCCCCCCTCCGGTTAATCAATTTTGATGAAAATTTTACAGTCATATCACGGGCATATTAATACATCAAATACTCAGTTTAATCAAAATCGTTAGAGCCGTTTTTGAGAAAATCGAAAAAAACCTAAAAAGTTATTAAGTAAAGTACCCCCTCCCTTTAAGTAATTTTGATGAAATTTACGCTGTCACATCGCGGGCATATACCTACACTAAATACCCAATTTCAGGATCGCACGGTTTATAGTTTTTGAGCTAGTCTGTTCACACACAGACACACAGACACACAGACACACAGACACACAGACACACAGACACACACACAGACCATTTCGCGGGACTTGGTCATTTCGACTCAGGGGACCCCAAAACGTGTATTTCCGTTGAAAACCGGAAGTCGAAATTTTTCACGATCGCAATACTTCCACTTACTATATATTTCATATATAGGTAAGTGAAAGTAAAAAAAAGTCTCATTTTATAGCTTTTATAGAGGCCAACAAGGCCCGGTAAGGCCGTTCCTCCGGAATGGACCGGGGTCCACATTTTAAGGCTGAACGATGCAACCCACAACAGATTACTTATACTTATTCAATAGATTACTTATTTATTAATACATACGTTTATTTTTTTAAAATGCCTCGCAAGAAGCGAGCTTCAATAGGAGTATTGAGCTCAAAAGCTAAAAAATAATTTCAAATACGAGCAGCTGAAACTCCTGACGAACATCATACATACCTCGAATCCCAATTGCCCCCAGGGATATGCCCTTTGGTTTCAAAAGAGTAAAATTCCCAGTTCGGGTCGCATTTGCGATGACTATATATTAAGCTAAAGAGCAATCACTGAGGATAGCTGGTATCAACTTGGAATCCCCATGTTTTTCTCATGGTCAGCTTTAGGTTGCATGCTCTAGAGTAGGTTCACATAAAGACCTAATTATATATGCCCCAGAAGGTAAAACTAAAAATACAAATATACTATATCTTAAAGCTTTAGAATAATAATCTGTTAGTGCTATTTTTGATGTATTTGTTGTTTATATAACTGTTCACGATTATTATAAAAATGAAATTCCCGGGTGATACCGGGATACACAGCTAGTTATGTATAAAAATTAAGATTAAAAAAAAAAATGAACAGTTTTAGCGCTGTTCATTTTTATTTAACTTGTAGAAAATTGGACATGTACACTTTCAAAAATAAACGATTCAATTATTCATAGGTCAAATAGAAGGATAAGGATGGTAATTCCTATCAATGTTATAATAATGTAGAAATATATAATTATTTTTAAATAATTTATTTTTCGAAGAGAAAAGATTTGGCTCCACCGGGAGTCGAACCCGGGTCTCCCGCGTGACATGCGCGGATGCTAACCACTACACCACAGAGCTCGGCTCCAAGTAGAGCCAATCCTTAAGTAAAGGATCCAAAATGATCCAGTGTCCACCTCCCGTTACTCGCAAAAATTGTGTGATCGGGTAGTAGGTATCAGTGAAAAAGAAGGATTGGCTCTACTTGGAGCCGAGCTCTGTGGTGTAGTGGTTAGCATCCGCGCATGTCACGCGGGAGACCCGGGTTCGACTCCCGGTGGAGCCAAATCTTTTCTCTTCGAAAAATAAATTATTTAAAAATAATTTAAAAAAAGGTGGTCACCCACAGATTAAGATTAGATTAATAGAAATATAATTAGTTATTAATTTTTCTTCTTGAGAATATCCACCTTCTTCTTGAGAATATCCAATTGATGAAAATGTGGATTAGGCCGACCAATTAAGTCTCAACACTATGAACTTTGAACAATGAAAATCTTAAACAGGTAGTTGGACCAGGGTAGCAGATACCTATATATTTTAACTATTTAAGACAAACCACAGATGGTGGATTTTTAGAAAACAATTTTTACCATCAATCACATTTAGGTAATGGTTAATAATTATAGTTGATTTATTAGTAATTGACATGTAAGTTATGAGAGAATTTAATATTTATTGTGTTTTAAATGATTTGTTGTCAGATTAATAGATGATTGTTTTGCAAATATGTTAATTTAGTAAAAAAAATTGTATTATGTTGCCTTATAGCACTGATAATGGCCGAACTGGCCGAAACGTATGCATAAATAAAGTTCTAACGAGAAAATATAGTGTTGAGACTTAAAAGGTCGCTCTAATCCACATTTTTATCAATTTAGAAATATAATGTTAGCGATGAAGGGGGGGGGGGGGGCTATAGTATATATCACATATCTAAAGTATATAGTAATGTAATATAGTAGTAGATTCAATAGTTGGCAATAATATAAACTAATATATCTAACCAACTTCCTACCGAAGTTCAGTATAATAATATAAAAAATTAACATACCTTAGACCTGTTTGAGAAGGCTCCCTTGCCGTATTGTACAGCCATCGCTTTGACTTCCCATCACAGAGGACCCTCCACACACCAAGACACCGCCTCACCGACTGACCAGCCTGCCAACAGGAAGCCCCGATCTGATTGGCTGGGAGAGGGAGGGGTGGCTCGTCCAATCACAAAGAGGCCCTTGTGTCCCGCCAGGAGGACTGTGTCCTTAAGGATCTTGTCCTTTAATCCTTCAATCTGGCTAATCGAATGAGATCGCAGTAGCTCGCATTCCCTTCCCATGACGCAAGGAGACAGATACACAGCTTATCTCTATATCGTAAGCTTTTCCTAGGAAACGGTCGTAAATTTACTTCGGGGATTTCGTTTCATCTTTTTCCTGTTAATTATTAATCAGATGATTTACTGTTGTTTATTTTTGTTTTTTTACTTGCTGGCCCGGCCAACATGATACCGCCTTAACTACCAAAAAAGAAACAACATTGATATTTTTTGAGTTAAGTGGGACAACACTCGAGTGTGGATGGGACAAATGTTTTCCCATGAATATTTGTTTGCTAAACGTCACTTTATGCCACTAAGGCTAATCTGACGATGCTACAGTGGGAGACCTTAATTTTGCCTATTAAGTTATAATTAGGATAGAGATTTTTAACGAGTACCTGACATCGTACAGGCTCAGGACCTTAATTTTAAGTCCTATCCGAGGTACTGCATAGCCAAGTATTTTTGACTCCCTTTAAAAAATCCTAAGGCCACCGCGGTAAGCGAACCCGCGACCTTAGTATTGTAGGTTATTATGCAAACCACTAGACCACAGGTGACCACAACCCATAGATTTTTAAACAAATTTCAGGTAACTTTTAAAATGTTTCTATCGATATAACCCTATTTCGGAATATTAATAACAGTTTAAAAGAATAATAGTTAATTAGGGTAAACCATACAGTTATTGGCACCCCAACTTTATCTTAAAGAAATAGGTAAACGAGTCCAAATTTTATTACAAGATATACATGAGTCTAATGTTTGAAGGGTCCTCTAAGTCATCTATGAAGTAAGACTTTAACAAACTAACCATAGTGAAGATTTCACAATTAAATCCACATGGTGCCAATAACTAGATTTGGCACTTTTAACAATAAATATTGCCATATTGTAGAACTCATGGGCTTACCCAACGGGGGGCAGGGGGGGGGCAGCTGCCCCCCCTGGAAGGCTAGATGCAATAATTTTTTAAGCTTTTAAGGCGGAAAGCAGTAATAGAATAATTTTTTCAAGCAAATAATTTTAATAACTTAGTTGATAAAGCACTGCTATAGTTATACATAATTATACATAACCACCATTTAAGTGAAGCGGTTTCTTATGTGAATGATTCGTATTCCACATCTGACATAAGTTGGATAATCAAGCTAAGAGGAGAGCTCTTATATCTTAACCATAGGAGGCACTATCAGCACGGAGAAGGTATTTGTACGTTGTGCAATATAAAGGAGAGGGAGGATATTGTACATTTTGTGGCAACATGTCCTGTGTTGAGGGAGTTTAGGATAAAATGGTTCTCCAATTCGGTCTTGAGTAGGGACGGGTTCATATGGGTTCATTGTTTATTAACTATTGTTGTTGTTCTCGTGTTTTGTTTTTAGCTAATGTATTGTTAGGACCATTTGATTTACTTATTTTTATGATTAATTAATATATTTTGAGTATCAAATTTAAAAAATGAATCATAATATTAAAAGTATTGGAATTAGAATTAGAAGTATTTATTACTGTATTTATTCTGTATTTATTCGTTTGTCTGTTGTTTGCCTCTTTGATTGTTGATATCGTGTGATTATAATGTAAAGAATATTGTACTCGAGTTAATAATTTATATGACACATTCACTGTTACTGTTATTATATTATCGCTAGGTCTAAATTAGTTAATATGATATGTGCCGCTTTCTCAACCTCTGATGGTCGTTGACCAAGAGTACATGTTGAGAATGTAATTTGTAATTTGTATGATCAATAAAAAGGCATTATTATTATTATTATTATTATTATTATTATTAGTTATACATAATTTTGGTTTCATTCACCTTTTCCGCGGTAAGATATTACAACCTGAACGACCTTGCCCCCCCCCCCTAGGTAGGGATCCCGGGTACGCCCCTGAGTAGTTGTTGAGTTATAAGTGGTGTTACTAATACGACTTTTTAAATGTGACTTTACACTGCGCGAATCTCACCCTCGGACACCCGAACACTGTTCGGCTAATCTAAATAAAACACGAAGTCGAACAGGTACTTCATCTCTTCGCCTGTGAGTTCGGGGATAGCGCCGGTGTCGCTTTTGAGTTCTTCGGGATAAGCTTCTAGACCTTTTAACACTTTTCTGACGTTTCTTTTATCCATAATAAGTTAGAGCAAAAGCCAGAACAGCCGCTAGTCCCAAGTCAGCCGTATTTGTAATGAATATTGTTGTACTAAGGTGCATAGGTGCTATCAGACATCTTTGTTCGCTAGACTTGACGTTTCAGTGTAAATAACGGTACCACAATGTTCGGGGGATTATTTGTCCGAGAGTTAAGTTCGCAGAGTGTAAAGGTAGCTTAAGAAGGCTTGTATGGTAGGGAAAACTTCCTTTTCTTTGGAAAAAGAGATGGAAGTGAATTTTATGACAGTGATAAGTTAAAATAAACAAGTCCGTTAAAAAACAACTTTTTCTGAATTCGTTAAAATGAAATAAACCGGTAACAAATTATAAATATTATATTATATAATTTGTGGAAACAATTAATGTTTAAATTTCCGTTAATGAGTGCTGAAATATAGACGGTTAAATAAATATATAGTTTCCGTTACATAGGTATGCAAACGAGTTGAGAACTCTTTCGCATGCGCACAACTTCATACTTGTAAACAAAGGCCTGTTAGTTAAGGGGTACTGCGCATGCGAAAGAGTTGTCAACGTGTTTTGAATGTTGTTGGAACAAACCTATCTAATTTGTAAATTGTATTGAATTTTTTTATAAAATGAATTTTATGCGCATATACACATTTCACGTCTTTATAAACTAAATATTATTCTTTTTAAAGTTCTCAGCTTCCCAACGATATATTTTACATGTATATCACTGCACTCACTAACGAAGATTGAAATATTTATCTTGGGGAAACAATTTGTTTTTTACTTTCACTTATTTTTAACCTATTTACGTTTATTAAATTCTTTAATATTTAATATTTAGCCATTTATCATTAATAGGCGTAATGAGAGACTGTTAAACTCTCCATATAAACAAAATCAAAGGAACTTAATTGTAAGAAAATGATTTTCCTATGCAGTTTAAGCCCCATCAGAACATTTCTATAATGATAAAACAACGGGCGTCACCGGGGGGGGGGACGCCCCCCCCCTCAATATTTAGACAGGAGGGGACTGCCCCCCCCCCCAATTTAATAAAAATGCGATTTTACGAATTTATCTGAGTTTAACCTATAGAATATAAATATAAAATATTAGTCAATTTCAGCACACTCTATTGTTAAAAGCTAGTAAGGCATATTGTATATTTGATGAATTATATATTTTTTATTTCAGCTCGAACTGTTTTGTTTTATTACTCTACATTTCTTTTTTAAACCAAGGAGCTTGGTCCTACTTTCCATCAATTGATGAAGCTTATAGAAGTTCATGAAACGCAATGAAATTCGTGGGATCAGAATCAGAAGAAAAACTTTGATAAAATTCAATCAAGAAATTTTGAAGAAACATCCTTCAACATTAAGCCTTAACAATTCCCTATTTTAATTTATAACTGAGGCATAAATTGACAAGTTTTAAGAGACTATAAATACCTCTAAAATACAGCGTTGGTAGATAAATTTAAATGCCTCAATAGTTGTTTTTAGGGGTTATTATTTCCACTTTTAGCCCCTCGAATTCCTACCTACCCTATCTAGGAAAATATTGGGCCGTCCCCCCCCCCAATAACTTCGTGCTGGTGACGCCCATGGATAAAACCTACCTGATATTAAAGAATACTTGATTCTGCTTGAATATGGCGATTTAATCAAAATCGTTAGATCCGAGTTTGAGAAACCTAAAAATCTGATAAATGGTATAATATAAAATGCCACTTCCGTTTACCCAATAGCGCTATCACATTAGAGACATATACTTACATCAAGTAGCTAACATCAGGTTTGTACAATTTATCTTTTTTGAGCTAATCTGTTCCAGGTTTGATTAAGGTGAGGGAAGGGTTACGAACCCCCGCCCCCCCCCCCACCTCAATTATTTTGTTATCAATATTTTTAAAGGAATAATAAAATTAAATAGCTTCAAAACCCTAAACGTTATAGAATTTCTTCTAGGGGGGGGGGGGGTGGCAGGCTGGTATAATTTTCGTCAAGTAGGGAGTTGGTTGGTGAAATTTTTATACCTGGGGGAAGGTTTCGAGGTATATTGAGCTTTTAAGGCTCATTTAATTCTTCAAAAAAAAAAAAATAAAAAAAATTACTGATACTTAAAAAATAAATTATTTTTTTATATAATGCTTCTGAGGCTAATCGGACGATTTTATAATGGAAGTCCTAAATTTTGCCGATCCAGGTATAATTGTAATAGGGATCTTTAACGAGTACCTGACATCGTACAGGCTCGGGACCTCCAATGAACGTACTATCCGAGGAACGGCACAGCCATGGATTTTTTACTCACTTTAAAAAATCCTAGGGCCACCTCTGGATGCAAACTGCGACCTTTCGTAAAATTGTTTATGTTAAGATGCTTCATTAATGTAGTAGGGTACGGTTATTGGCACCCTTTAGACCAAATTTCAGTGGTGACATTAAAAAAAATACTTCTTATGAAGGGATGTAATTGAAACTGCCTATAACTCCTCTTTATCTATCCTTATAAAGACTCAAGAGGTTTTTTGGGTCAAAAGTTCAATAGTTTTACAGAATGGCAATATGTATTGTTAAAAGTGCCAAATCTAGTTATTGGCACCCTGTGAATATATATATATTTAGCAAATTTTGAATTTGATTGAAATTTTCCCTATGGTTAGTTTGTTAAAGTCTTACTTCATAGATGACTTAGAGAACCCTTCAAACATTAGACCCATGTATGTTTGGTAATAAAATTATGACTTATTTACCTATTTCTTTAAGTTAAAGTTGGGGTGCCAATAACTGTATGGATTACCCTAAATGAATACGAATTTATTTAAGATGTTATTTTTGTTTCTCAAAATTTTTTTGGGGGACAGCAGCCCTCCTCTACGCTTACGCTCCCCCCATGCGTTATACTTTTGGTTGATTAGATCGCAGTCATTTAAATTACGGGGAAATAATCTCTTGAACAATTCGAAAACGAGAGTGCAGGCAGGCTAAAGGTAAGACGTAATTATGAGAACGGGGGGGAGGGGGGTCTTTTCACACACACAGACTTTTCTATTCGCGGGTGCAATCGACTATAGGGTGCGCTAGTAGTTTTACAAAATGTCGGAAGGAACGGGGATAGATGTAGTTGAGATAATTGGTGATTTTAAGAGACCATTAATTGAAGGGCAGGCTATTTTTGATGCAAACCACATATTTACATGTGCAATAATATATATAAGTAAAAAAACAGTTATTTTACAAGCCTTGTGCCTTCAAACAAGCGATCTTAAAGGACTGCCCCATCAAATAAAAGTGGAAATCAAATTTTATTAATAATAATAAGCAACTTTCGTGTAAAGCTGGTAGTTCTGGTAAATGCAAACACATTAATGTAACTTTACGTTTTTCGGTTAGAAATAACAGTAATTACCTACTCATACAATCATTGTTATGACAGCTTAGTTTCTTTTTCATATTATTTATTTATTTGTCAAAACTTTCAGGCATCGCATTGAAAACTTGGAACAATTAAGAACAACGGATGTAAGACAAAAATGGGGAAAATTAAAAAAGAAAAACAAATCTATGACACTAAGGTCCCAATGTTATTTGCATAAAACTAGCATTTTGGAATAATAAGATGTCAAATACTAATATTTACCTGAATAAATATAGTCACTGTCTTTAAAATGAAGACTACATATCGTCATATGTTTCGGAACGGGCTTATCTATTCTTAATTTTACAATCCACCCTTTAAGAAGCTTTTTATTTTTTGGAAATAAATGGAATGACATGTCTTTTGATTTTCTAATTGAACACTGAGGGAACCAGCAATACCTATTAGACATTTTTTGCTCAATCGGGTTTTAATTATGGAAAAATAAATTAAAAACGCCAAGAAACCTATGTATCCCAGCTAATGGCCCGGCTTCTATCCCCGTTTCTCTAGTTCCTGTAAAGAAGCAGCACCGTCGCTTCGCTCGCCTATAAGGACTCAGGGGACCCCAAAACGGATATTTCCCTTGAAAACCGGAAGTCGAAATTTTTCAAGATCCCAATACTTCCCTTGCTACATATTTCATCGGTATATGGGTAAGTGGAGTTTATAAACCGGAATAAGAACTTATAACGCAAAATAAAAAATTAGACGAAGTCAAAATTAAGAAGCAGATACCATCAAATTGTTCAAGGACTAATTTATTTTAAGAGGTCCTTTCGAACCAGTTTCCGTGGCTGAATATCGACTGGATTTAGTCAACATTCTCGCTTCACATGCAAGCTCTGATGAAGATTTTTTTTTTCTTAATTGAAGGTGGACCAGTTTTTGGATTGCCATATAACGGTTCATTTTATTATATTAATAACATAAAAAATGTTTAATTCTTCACTAAAATAGCAGGGGAAGCTTAAAATTAAATCTAAATGTTTTAGAATCCAAAATTTTCACTTGCAAAAAGGAAAAAAAAATGTGTCAACCTCTCTCCGTTGTAAAATAAATATGGCAATCATATCAGGCTCTTTAATTTCATTTTATTATCAAGGGTCTAGAGACACAGAGATAGAGGCAGATAAACAGATAGAGAGACAGATAATTTCTCCATATAAACAAAAACAAAGGTACTTTATAGGAAAACAAAAAAGGCCCATTCCCCACTTAAGCCCCCAGAACATTTCAATAATGATAAAGTTTGCCTGATATTAAAGAAAGAATACTTGATTCTCATTCAACATGACGAGCTCAATCAAAATCTTTAAAGCAATTTTTAAGAAAATCGAAAAAAACGTAAAAATGGGAAAATAACTGGAATAAAGTGCTTCCTCCGTTTGATCAAATTTTTGCTGTCAGATCGCGGGCATATTCATACACCATATACCCAATTTCAGGTTCGTACGGTTTATAGTTTTTGAGCTAGTCAGTTCACACACACAGACCATTTTGTGGGACTTGGTTATTTGTACTGAGGGGACCCCAAAACGTGTATTTCCATTGAAAACAGGAAGCCGAAATTTTTCATTATCGCGCAATACTTTCCCTTACTATATATTTCATATATAGGTAAGTGAACAAGGGAGCAAATAGAGATAAGGAACTTCCTAACTCTTACGGGCCTATATCTCTACTGCCTGTGATGAGCAAGGTCTTGGATATCCTCATGATGAATAGTTTACGCCCAGTGCTAAATAGGGCAAGCCACCCACGGCAATACGGATCGACAAGGGACAGAGGAACCTCTGATTCTTTACTAAGAGTGCGCAGAGACATTGAGGAGCGGGCGGAGCGCTAGGTGATGTTACTGCTTTTCGATATCTCTTTCGCTTTTGACAGTATATGGTGGCCCAGTGTGCTCCAACAGCTGCAGAAATACGATGCTTCCAGCAACTCATAATGGCTTGTAAGAAGTTACCTACAGGGCAGGATTGTGAGAATTAGAGGAAACTATGATGAGGTGGAAGCTTCCATAGAAAGAGGATGCCCCCAAGGATCCTTACTGGGTCCGGCTCTATGGAAGCTTGTTTATGATGCGTTGCTGGTAGTGTTAGAGGATCAGCGGGTCTCTGCTATTGCCTAAGCAGATGACCTAGCAGATGTGGTGGTGTCCAACAGTAGAGCCGGAGTCAAGAGAGAAGAAGAAAGATGTGCCAGCCCAGTCGCAAGATGGTGTGAGGGGGTAGGAAGATGAAGATGGCCGCTGCCAAAACCAAGGTGATACTCCTTAAGGGCAAGACAGATATGTCCAAGTGAGGTGGTAACCTACCTTGGCGTTAGGTTAGGTGTAGGCTTAAATGTGATGCCTCACTTGGAATACTTAGCTTGTAATGTGGCCCAAGGTGTGAATCTTAGTCGAATAGGAGGCGCATTCTCGGGCCTTAGGTACCCAGCAACGATAACTATTTATAAAGTAGTATTTGAGGGTATTCTAAGGATCGGAACCTCAACCAGAGGCAGAGGCATCAACTCAAAGGACGGCTCTGCTTCGCATCACCAGAGCTTACAGGTCAACTTCCCATGAAGCAGTGCAGGTTTTAGTAGGGGTGGTACCTCTTGACCTCCTCCTGCAGTAAGTTTACAAAAAGGAAGGCTCAGCAGGACCTTTGGGCGCTCTAATGGTGGGGATTGTTGAAAACCTGAACAAATGGAAGAAAATAATCCGGGAGGATACGATTGAGGAGTGGAGCCGACGGTGGGCAACCTCCCAGAAAGGGAGCACCCTCAGGAAATGCTTTCCTACAGTTAAATCCCGGCTGTTGGCTAAATCGGTCCTCCCGGACTATTGGATTTCACAGTTCCTCACGGGGTTTTAGGCATATTTTAGGGGGGGCATGGGGGTTTTAGAGCCCATCTCTATCAATTTTCCCAGAATATAGATCCCCACTGCTCCACCTGTGTTGTTCCAGAGACTGTTGAAAACTTGGTCACAACCTGCACTGCATTTGATGGAATAAGGACCAGAATGATGAGAACCACGTAAATTTTTGTCCTCACTGAGCAAAAGTTCCCTTAGTTGGTTAGCGAGGGGAATTACCCACGGTTCAAGGAGTTCATTGAATGATGGAAAACAACATTGGGTCCGGCCCACTTCAACATAGGAGCCCGGAGAAGAGGACCTGCTCGAAGAAGACAGCCGTAGAAATAGAAGAGACCTTCCAGCTCTTGGGGACAGCAGAAGAAGACGAAAATTAAAACAAATGGTTTACTAGCAGTAGTGTGTTGTTGCGTAGTCATGCGTAACATCCCACTACCGCTATACCCGTATTGCCTGTGAGGCATGGAAGGAAGGAAATAAATAAATAAATATAGGTAAGTGAAAGTAAAAAAAAACCCTTTTACTTAGTTTTTTTTTTTTTTTTTTTTTTTGTAAATAAAAGTAGGAAAAAAGAAAATAACACAAACAGATATAAATACTTGTATTGAAATACATCTTTTAAACAGTACTTAAATGAAATATTAACCTCAAAAACAATAAATAAATACAAAAAAAAAAAAAAAAAATGGCCTTACAATTTTATAACAAATAAAACTTTTACAATATAAGCATTAAAGCTTTTATTTAAATATTTTATTTTTCAAATAATACAGGCACATAATAATCTGATAAATATACAATGAATTCACAAGCGATTCTTTTAGGTAAGGAAATTTAATTCTAAAAATTAACAAGGGAAAATGCTCATGATGATGAAAAATAATTTTAACGTACCTAGAATTATCAAAACTGAAAAGTAAATATTTTTTAAAAATACGTATAGTGTGGATGATAAAAATAATTCCTCTGTTCTGAATCATTGATTTCACATAATTTTGATGATATACTCATTTTTACAATAGATATTGGCTGAATAACTGTTTCAAAGATGTGCTAACATGATCATTTTATTTCTTTTTTTCCCCTAATCAAGGTATATCATGATCATACTTTCATTAAGATACATTAAAATGCTTCATAATAAAACATAAAAGTTCATAACTTTTTCATTTATATTCGAATAACAACAAATATATACATCAAATTTATTATTATTATTTAGAAAAGGATTTAAGTACATAGATTTCTTGCTAAGCGGACACTCACAATATTTTTTATTGATTTAGGTCTCCGGAAAATGACTAGTCAGAGTTGCGAACCATCGTTTTAAAAAATTAAAATATACCGGGAAATGCAAAAAAGCAAAATTCTTTGCAACAAAAAGAAATAGCAAAATTGCTAAAAAAAAAAAAAAAAATAATTGACTTATGAGATTCTAAATTAATGAGTCAAGATAATTAAAATTATAGTCAGGACATCCATTTGTAAGATGTATTTTACTAACAAGGGGACCACGTCATATTACCCTCTCCGATTTTGATGAAATTTTATTTGGTGATTCTACATCGAAAATAAGTCGACATGTGTCTGGCCGTTCCATTGAATGGGCCATCTGGACCGAGAAATTAAATATTTTAGGTTCAAAATTCGTTAAAATTGGCTTTCACAAAACAGTCATTGCTCCATTCTACCTGAACCAATTTTAATGAAACTTTCAGAGATTCTTCTACTTGAAAATATATTAGACACGTGTATCGGGATTTGTCACAATTCGCCCTAGTAAGGCCAGAGCGTCACATCAACCCAATTTACTAATGCAAGTCTCAACTTTGATGTGATTCCCTGGCCTTACTAGGGTGAATTTCGACAAATTCCGATACAAGTGCCTAATATATTTTCAAGTGTGTCAATTCAATGGAACAGCCGGACACGTGTCGACTTATTTTTGATGCAGAATCACCAAAAAAAATTTCCATCAAAATCGGAGAGGGAAATGTCCGTTTGTAAGTGAACAAAGAAATAATGTTCAAGTTTTGTTAGGATAAATAATAATTTAACAAAAAAACAAAAAAAAAAAAAAAAAAAAAAAAAAATTATCATTAAAATGAAATGCAAATTTTAATTGTTATAATTCTATCTTAATAAAAAAAAAAAAAAAAATATTTACATTGATGATGAGGTGAAGAGGCCTAATTTCGTTGCTCGACTTATTAGAATGTTTTTTTGTTTTTTTTTAATAAATGACTGATAACACTTTTGAAGCATTGAAAAATACACTAATAGTAATTTAAATAATTTAAATCATACAAATATATATTATATATACAACTAAATACGAAGCCTGATAATCTTAAAATAAGACTTACTTAAAAAAACCGAATACACCAAATAAAATAAATAAAGATCATCGGGTATATTTTTTCAAAACAAATAGAAAAATATGGATACCATTTTTTCCGAAAAGTTCACATGTTTCCCCTCAAATAAATCCATTTGTAATCATTAACACATTCAACGCCAAGTACATCTCTGATACGTACCTGCCGACAAGCCCAGATGACCAACGACAGCCCAGGGACGCACTCAGGTATATTTTACCTTTTCCACTTAAAAGCGATGGCCAAGTAGAAAAGTTTTTACTGTAGTTAGTCAGCCACTTCCACTGGTCCATGACGGTCATTTCGGTGTTTTTGTTTTCCGAATAGTTGCATTATAGCCGAAGTTGTGAATTTTTTAAGTTTTCTGTCAATTTTTGTTAATTAAAGTGTTTTATTTATAATTTTAATTTAATCTAATTGAAAATGGGACGTAAGAAGAGGAATGCAAGTCGACAGCCATCTAAAAGAAGTAAGTATTTTATAATTAATTTTTAATTTAAGTCTATGCATTGACCCTTGCTTCCGGGAATTTCATATGAATATGTAAATTTGTGTTATACATATACATTAGTTATTAATTTTTTTTTTTTTCGTTTTGTATATATAAATTTAAATGATTTCTTGCCACAAACAAATTATAAATAGTGTAATTATAGTTAGTTTAAAATAATTAGGTATAAAAATGCAATTCCTTTATGTATTGTAATTGCAATCCTTTATTATTATTTGTATTATTTATTTTTTTTTATATATTATTATTTTTATTTTTTATAGTTTTTTATTATACATAATGTTTTTTAAAAATAAAATTTATATAGAAAAAAATAATGACGTGTTACAATAATTTGATGATGATTTTTTAAATGAAAATTCCACAATTAGTTTCACTTTCAAAGGAACTACCTACCTACTCTTCACTTTATTTACTTCAAATTCATTCAGAATTGTTTAGTTATAAATTTAATAGATCATTCTTACAAATTCTTAATTTATTTTTATAACAGTAAAATGAAACATAAAAAAAAAAAATAACGAAATGAAAGGTAACAGCCCTTTAAACTGGTGCGTTGCGGGTTAAAAAACTCTTTGGCAACTCTGATGGCCAACTACATCCTGGGGACGTACCGGCTCAATGATGACCCAAAACCCTCTGGCCACCTGGTTCAGCTAGAGAGTATGGCGTTGGCGTTGAATGTGTTAAATAATCGAATTGTTGAATTAGCTATAATAGAAATTTGCGATTGATTTAAAATGCAATCGATTTATTTAAAGACCTCTGAAAAACAAGATTACACTAACATAGGGAACGGCACCGTTGCCACTGGCATCAGTTAACACCGGCAAAGTTAGAAATATTAATTGGTTTTATCAGCAAGTAGCACTACATAGTCTTTTTTTGGTCTACTTCAGTATCAGCGTATAGGTAGATATATCGCTGCATTTCTTGCATTCAAGTTTTTTTTAAAAATTAATAATCGATTTACTACAAACATTTTAAGTATTAAAATAGAAAGCGGACATTCTTAATTACTTTTTATAGTTTGTCGTTGGAGAGCAATTATCAAGTGAAATAAATTCAACACATAATAATAATAAAACTGTCCTGACAAACTACTATCAATGAATTTTCGTAATTTTGTTTTTAACCAAAAAACAAAACTAAAATCACTTAACATAAAAAATGATTACACTTCTTTTTTCACATGAAATATGGAAAAATGAGGATACAGTTTTGCCGGCTTGAAATGAAAGAGACGTGTGGTAGGCAGGTTTCATATAAAAAAGTGTTAAATTGGCTTTATAATACCGATACCATCAGATCATGCAGTGGGTAAGACATGAAAGTTTTTTTTTATATCAAACTCCACTCCCCTACATGTTTTTTTTTACTTGTTGATTTTTATTAAGTGCTTGGATACATAATCATATATGTAAATAAAATGTACACTATTATACCTAATTGGTCGAGTACATATACTTTTTGTCATATTCTTTTAACATGAAAAAATATTTCAGTCCCCTCACTTCCGATTGCCAGTCCCCATACGATTTTTACAGGATATGATTCGTGGTGATACAGAATGCTTTTTTTTTTCTAAGATTTTAGCGGTGACCTAACATAGCAACATGATATGAGGTATGAGTCAGAATAAGCAGTACTTGAAGACGATGATAAAATTGGCTACAACAGACATTTCATAGGTTTACTATTATACAGTATTCATAATTCATTAGCAGAAGTAATTAGGAAGAAAAAAGATAGATTATACCTTATAGAATAAAATTGAAGATAATGAATCAGGTTAGAATTAATCAGCATTAAGCCATAGATTTCATTGTAACAAATGATTTTGAACGAAAAAATATACATATATATTTAACACGTTGAGCGCCAAGCGGTACGATCGTACCGCTGTTGGACTATTGGCTGGGGCCGAGGCGGTCCCCAGGTACCGCCCGCTCCCGCCAGCTAAAAGATTGTTCTGGGCCAGGGGACCGCCTGCCGAGCGTGATTTCAAGGCATATTGGACCGCTCCGGCCCCGAACAATTCGCCAATGCAATTGGCCCAAATGTTTTTTTTTTTTTTTTTTTTTTTTTTAATTTGGGGGGTATAAATAAATAAAATAAATTAATTTTATTTATTTTTTTACAAAACAAAATATCTTATTTATTAAAATAACATATTTTAAGGGGACAAGGGTTGACGTCGCGGTCATAACCGGGCAGCCCCCGTACTACTATAGGTAGCGGGCTTTACCCTGGGGCCGGGCGGTACATACGTACCGCTCACAAAATTATTGTTTAATTGCCAAAATTAAACTTTTTATTTATTTCTTTTGCAATTTTTGTATCATTCTAATCATATTAAAGTTATAAATTAGGAAAAATTGCTTTGGCCCCAGGCAAAAGTACATCATTTTTTCCCTGGCGCTCAACGTGTTAAATTATTTTAACTGTCTGGTGAGATCCATCCACATGTGAAAAAAAAAAAAGTTCCTAAATATTTTCTTGTCAAGTACAAGAATTAAAAATCAACAGTGAATAGGACTTGATTATTTGAATACTTATAAACCTAGAAAATCCAGTATTGAGAATATTACTTACTATAGGTAAGCGAGTTATATTGTCTGTTTAGAAAAAAAAAGTCAGTGATTATTTACTGTAGTCTAGTTTAAAAATACTAAGTTATATAAGATGAATAAGAAACTGAATAAAAGTAAAAATTTGAATGATAGGTTAAAATCAGATGAGAATTTATGCCGTATATCATACGAATCCAGATTGATAGCACTCACAGTTTATCAGTCGAGTGAATTTCTACCATGAACAGGCTGATTAATTTATAAACTAAAATATTGTGCAATCATCAGTCGACTCCTCCACCAGCTTCATCTTACTTTCTCTCTTCCACTAGATACTTTTTATGTCAGGTTTATTATTATTATTATTATTTAAAAGATTGACATGGCACAAACCCCAGCCTGAGAGGGATGAAGAGAAAAACATAGGATTATGAGTCTCTATAAGCTGCGTCCGGAGCTACGGGCATATATTTCGAGATCTCCGCTGCCTCCCCTCTGCCACCTTACCTGAGGCTTCATCGTTAATCTAGGATTGATATGGCAGCAAATCCGATGAGGGCTGCCTCGCTCGCAGTCTCGTTCGGAGCGATCCCGGAATTCTAAAAATAAAATAAAAATATACAATATTTTAAAAAAGCAGATAAAAATAACAACCGATTAAAAACTTGACTTAATAGTTGCTTAAGTAGTGATAGCTATTTAACCCATTTCTTACCACTGTCCTATATGTAGGACACTAGGTTTCCAAGTTTTTCTCCGTTTCCCATTAAACTTTTTTGCAATTTAAATATTTCTATATTAATCTGAATCTATTCCGCTATTACGGAATAGATTCACCTGCACCTACCCCCTATTTTTGGCCTCATCCAATTTCCATCACCGATAATTAGCTTCTACCCTTAGAGCCGTGGCTACGCTCGATTTTTTTTTTTTTTTTTTTTATTATTATGATTTAAGTAGTCCTTTTTACTCTTTCGATCTAATTGGCAATTTTTATACTGCCTAACACTCCGCTCTCGTTCAATTTGTATGCTTTCGAGGTATGATAACTGAAGCCATAAATTAGGGTTAAGGGGGTGGGTAAGAGCGGTTACACCGATTTTTAATATTATTCCCGCAACTACCCCCCTATTTTTGGCCTCATCCAATTTCCATCACCGATATTTAGCCTCTACCCTTTGAGCCGAGGACTACGCTCGATTTTAATTTTTTTTTTTTAAATTTTATTAATATTTCGAATTTTAATTACTCCTTTTTACTATTTCGATTTAATTAGAAATTTTTATACTGCCTAAGACTCCATTCCCGTGCAATTTGTATGCTTTCGAGGTACGAAATTGCTGTCTAGCCGAGGGGCGGAGGACGGTGGGTGGTGGGAGGGTCCTGCACCTACCCCCTATTTTTGGCCTCATCCAATTTCCATCACCGATAATTAGCTTCTACCCTTAGAGCCGTGGCTACGCTCGATTTTTTTTTATTATTAAGATTCAAGTAGTCCTTTTTACTCTTTCGATCTAATTGGCAATTTTTATACTGCCTAACACTCCGCTTCGTTTTTTTTTTTCTGAAGAAATATTTATTACCAATAATTTTATAAATAGAAACATGAGAAAAAGTATGGTCGAATTTGAACATGGTATTTGAAAAATTGTAAAAAATAGAAAACTTCTATTATTAAACTAAAATTATTAAGACAATAGTCTGCAATTTTAACATGAAAACACTTTTAATATTGCTAAAATTTCATACCACATGTAAACTTTATATTTCACAAAGCTTGAGCATTATCTCCCTAGCTATAGTAAAAACCACTAGTGCCTTCCTTAATTTTATTATTATTGCATTAAAAATAAATTAATCATTTTTTTTTTCCTGTGTTATATTATAGTGTATTAAAATATTTACCAAAGTTACAAAATAAAGCATTATTATAAATATCAAGCAAAATATGGAAATGTTATGGGCATGGAATCGGGTGTACTATTTATAGGACAGTGGTAAGAAGTAATTGTGATGGGTGATGATTGGGGTAGACTCTTCCGTCCGGCTCTCAAGTCCCCGTGTCCTCTCCTAAAGGGAAAAAGAGACTTTTTTGTTTTTGAGGCCTAAGTTTTAAAAGGACATTTACCTAAAATGTAAAAAGTCGGCCAGACGGAGTACAAACGAATGAAAAGCCTGAGATAAAGCCTGACAGTGCCTGTAGACAATGTCACCAAGTATTGCCGTGAAAAAAGAAAAAAATCCAATCACACAGCCATTCCTTGCTAAAGAGTACAGCTCCTACATGGGAGGAGTAGACTTAGGTACATGATTGGATGGCTGTCAAATATCCCATCAATGTAAGGGGGAAGAAATGGTACTAGTTCATATTCACTAGACTAATTGATATAGCGGTAGTAAATTCTCACCTGCTGTACCAAATGTCTAATAGGGTATTGGCGTTGCTGGACTTTCTAGATGAATTAGCCCTATCTTACTAAAAAATCATAAGTAGCCGAAAAGGTCCAGGGCAAAGTCAAGTCTCAATTAGGTTACCATTCAAGAATCAATTAGGTTTGATAGAAGAGACCATCTTGTATTAACAAGGCAAGAGCAAAGAAAATACTGGGACAAAGGCAGTCCTTCGAAACCGATAACGTTTTGCCTAAAGTGCTATGTGACACTATGCATAAAATGTTTTAGCTAATTTTCATACTAAGAAATATTTATATTTTTGTAATTTTCCTGCAGCAAAATTAATGTAGATTATTTTAAATATATAATTTTTCATTTTAATTCTCTGACTCCATTGCACCCACATTTTACCACTGTCCTATATATAGGACAGCCTGTTTCAAGGTCAAATACATAGTTATTAATTTTTTTCTTTTTGGAATACATCTTAGTAAGTTGTTTTTAACAAGAAACTAAAGGCAAAATTATTAATTTCGAAAAAACAAAATTTGGTAAGAAATGGGTTAACAAATCTAATTATTCATCAGTCATTTTCCCAGAAAGGGCTAATGTTGTCCATATGCTGTTATGACTTTTCGACAAATTCAGTTTTATTGGGACAGAAAGGGAAAATTTGTTTTGTCCCAATTAGGCGGAGGACCCAATAAAGTGGAGACCATGAATCCACGTGTAAATTCAAATAAAATACGCCTAAATACGCCTAATCACTGGGCTACCGTACATGCATTATGTCTTACATGAGACATATTTGGGGGAAAACCCAGTTAATAGGTGCATTAAGGTGTACCTGTTCTCGTCTAGTGATTTAATGTTGGGCTTGAAATAATATGATTAATTTAACTCTTAAAAAGTATTTTTATTAGATAGGTGTTTTAATATAAGAAATATACAAGATGAAAAAAAAAAAAAAAAAAAAAAACCTGTACCACTACAACCCATGAAGGATCTTGGGTTCAGTACTATGTAAGGAAGATTACTGTTTCTTGATCAGCGGTCGTGCAAGGAGGTGATTTGATCGTGATCATGCTCAATCGCCAGGTTTTTCCCCTTAATTTTTTAATTAAGGGTACCCAAATTATAGAGGCTGGGTTTGCCCCAGGAGGGTCTCTTGGCCCACGAGACGAACTGTGGCAGAATAATAAAGATATCATGAGCCATGTCAGATTCGAACTTGGGACCTTAAGCACAGCAATCCATTGCCTTACCAGTGGGCTACCCCGCTCCCCTTATACAAGATGAAACATATTAAAATAACTATTTGTGTAAAATATAAATTTCACTGATTAAGACGAAATAAGAAATGAATCAGAACATGTTTTTTTAACAGGTAAGAATCAAGTGTGCATTGTCACACTCATTGTAAACGATGACCAACATAATTTGCGCACTTCTTTAGGACGCTTAAGGACTTTCTTCATTTCCTTTTTGTGAAAAATAAGCCACTAATCTTTTTGACACGATTTCTTGCTTCTGGTTGAAAACAGGCGTGGTCTAAGATACTTCGGTTATTCCATTGACACCGGGCCTCATAGTTTTTTACATTAAGTTGCAGAAAGTTTTGGCCCAATAAAGTGGTGATATTTAACCTTTATTTGATTCCGTTTTATTAAAAATGGCTCAATTAAGCGGTGGTCCCAATTATCCGATGGCCAAATTAAACGGAGTCGACTGTATTTAAACAACAGAAAACACAAAAAGATCACTACACAATAAATAAAAAGGCATTTACAAATCAAGGACTATTGGAAGTTTATATTGATCACTATTACTAATCTAACTGATAGGTTATAAAATATAAAATAGAGAAAATTTTATGAATGTTTACCAAGGGGAAGGTGACAGAGACAAGATTTCCATAGCTGTTGATGAGCTTCTGGAGGTTGGCAGCAATGACTACAATGTCCCGCGGGTCGACCAGCCCGGCACCGACCAGCTCGGAAGCTATGCCCTCCGCCGAGTCCTTACCGACAACAAATTCAAACCTGATGTCGTTCAGCTCACGTTTAGCGTTCCTGTAATAATGAGTCATATATAATAACAAATCATTAAGTACAATACCATTCAAAACTTTATTATAACAATTAAAATTTTCATGCTGTTAGATAAATGTTTTTACTGTTATATTTTATGAGACATTTTTCGTTTCGCACATTGTGGAAAAAAATACAAATCAATAGGGTGGGATTTTAATAGAAATTTATTTTAACACTAAACCTACCGACATATTATATATACCTATTTCTACCGATAGCGGTCAAATGACCGCTTTAGAAATAAACATTATAGTCTTTTACAGTTGTGTTGTAATTGTAGCAGCACCTACTTCTAATAGAAACCTGCCTTTGTCAGTGTTGCCACAAATTATATAAATGTATTTATACCTGGCTACACTGCGGGTAACCAGACATATAAACTCTCTCAGAGTGTGTGTTGATTATGTGTAGACGTGCACGCCGCCGCGCCGCGCCGCCGCTGCCGGATGATTTTAACTGCGCCGAGCCGCCGCCGATGAAGGTGGCGCGCCGCATGTGCAACACTAGCAGAGCAGGGTGGTTTTGTGCTTGGCGTTGATATTATTGGCAACAGAGTTTTTCTTTAAGGCCTATTTACAGACCTTAAGAAAGCTACGAGAAAAGTGATCAGCGGATATGAAATGTTGTTAGGACATGTCACGTCATACCTCAACCGCCGCATCGCAACAGCAAGATTGGTTACAACATGTTGTTTCTATTTTTCTGCGGTATAATTACCCTAATCGGATTATTACCCCCATCTGTTATTGTTTAAATGACTGATAAGGAATTCCATAATTTCTTTTATTTACACTCATTTCCCCCCTCAAAAAATAGTAAAACATTGATTTTATTTATTATTAATTTTTTAACGACTACTACCACTTATTATGCTTTTTACTTAAACAATCATCAGTGCTATATCTATCTATCTATCTAGTGCTATATATATCTATTTCATCAGTGCTGTTGTAATCCATCTCAGTGATCCAGTATGTTTCAGATCAATCCTATAATACTCCACCATTTAACCCCTCCCTCCGTTATATCTCCATCTCCTACCCCATATGACTAATGACATATGACTAATGTTCTTCTAACCTGTCATGTTAACGCCCAGTCCGTTCTAACCCATATTGATGCATTCCAAGATTTTTTTCTTCACAACTTTTACCGTATAATTGCTATCTCCGAAACTTGTTTGAAACACACCATCCTACCCAAGTTAGCCTCCCTAACTACACCCTGCTCCGTCATAGAGTATATAGTGTATTGGAGAGATGTGTATAGGACTAGTGGTGGAGTAGGTATCTTTGTCCACGATAGCCTTAAATAAAAAATTCTCCTTCTTATCCCCACTTCCCTTTCCCCGCATATTGAATATCTGTTTGCTGAAATATCCACCTCCCCACATCCGTACTCTTTGGTTTCATCTACCTGCCTCCGAAAGTCACCTTTGATGAAACATTCGAGGCCATCCTTTACAACATGATCTCTTGATATTCCAAAAATTTTCTCTCCGGAGACCTCAACACCAATCTCCAGATACCTTCTTCTAACCAAGCCTATCTTTCAAATATCCTCTATTCCCCTAATTATTTATAGTCCCTTACGACCCGACTCTTAACACCCAGCACTCCATCACTTGGCTTGTCGTTTATGATCCCGATTCCCTAAAAAACTCCTCGCCTTAACACATCCGGTTCCTTTACAGTCTTCCCACGACCTCATACAATTATCCTATAACCTTCCCATCCTGCTGTTTTCCTCCACAACTGAATCCTTTCGAAACCTTGATTTCCTATCACCTGCAATCCTAGCGCCTGATCTTGAGATGATCCAATGGGACCCCATTTACACCTCAAACGCCATTGACTCCAGGGCGGAAACCCTTACCAATTAAATTCATACCATCCTAGAAGAGACGCAGCTAGAAGAAGATTTTAGGGCACCTGACTTTCTGAAGATTATACTACCACCAAGCTCCTCCGAAATAGCACTCAATCCTTAATGTACCGCGCCAAATCTTTCAGCAATCCTTATCCAGTACCCCCGGATCTCAGCAAACTGTCTTAGTAAAAACTTAGGTAAACCCACTCAAAACCAATCAATTCCATTTTCAGCCGATGCACTCAATTCTCACTTTGTCTCCAACACCTCCCATCTAAAAGTGTACCTCAGAGTTCCTCTTTGTCCCCCACGCTTTTTTCTATCAATGAACTTCCATCCTCCACCCATCGCTGTCAATACCATCTATATGCCGATGGTGCCCAGCTTTATCTCTCCTTTTCCCCGCTGATTCCTACGACGATATCCTAAAAATACAGGAAGATATCGACAGAATATGTGCTTGGGCAAACCTCAACGAATTCACTCTGAACGCGAAGCAGACGAAAGCCACATTGGTTGGATCTCCCTTTCTCCTCAAATCAACTCCTGTCGCTCCAAATCTAGTCCTAAACAACTCATCTATCTCATTCGACAATTCTGTCAAAAACCTTGGCGTTACCTTCGATCAATCCCTCTCTTGGAAACCACATATCTCACAAATTTCCCGTCGCACTATCTCTACCCGGAAACAGTTCAACCGTCCTCTCTCATCTTTCCCCACTTTGACTACGGCCAGCTTTGAAGAGTGTGGCCCACTTTTTGACAGTGGCATACGATGGGGCAGAGTTCCTCAATGTTGCAAATGTCTTCAAAAATTTCCCTTGGCCCCATCCCATTTTTTACAAAATATTTTATCACTGCACGGTGCTCAAAATTAGACATTTTTAAAGCGACCTGTAACTCACAACAGTCTGAAAGGAACTGACCTGAATTGAAAGGTGGAATTAGAGAGATAAGAACTTATTATAAGTATTTTTTTATTTATTTATTTATTTATTTATTGGCTTATAAAACAGCGTAGCCATGGAGTCTGGCCCAATCAATGTTAGTTAGAGTTAGTGTTACCTGTTAAGGTTAGAATAAAATTAAAGCAAAACAAAAATAAAACAAATTAACTAAATTTTCATCTTACTGATACTCATACTAAAAATAAACTTACTGAAAAAATTAAAAATTTTATAAATACCACCATTTATATAAAATTAAATAATATCCAACTTTTCTTAAATATACATTTCTTTTAATTACAATGATGCGATGCACTTGTCATTCAAAAGGGTACCAAAATACAAAAAATATGCACTTTATTTATATATAACTCAAGCATAGGAATAATTAAAAGATTGTTTTATAATTATGGGTTTTCAGGTAAATTGCCAGAGTTTAAGATATTAACTGACGACACAATAAAGTAGAACACATTATCCAAGTGTTCTAGGCATTTAATATCTAGAACCCTCATCAGTGACAAGTCATCCGAGCCCGCAATGATATATTTATCGAGATATCTCGTTCTACAGGTCTCAAAAAATAAACATTCTAGGACCAAATGCTTTAGAGGGTAAGTGATTAGGAGGCCGCACCACTTACAGACTTCTTCAGTCCTTAAAAGATGAGCAATATTCCCATGGTACAGCGCCAGGTGGTCTTCACTCGAAACTCTCAGGCGACTCACAGTTCGCAGCTTTCGGAAAGAGGTTGTGAATTTCAGGTAGTTTTCAGGTTCTGGGTGATTATAGCAACAGATTCGCCTACAGATGTGGCTATAGTTTGAATTAAATGCACGTTCGATGTCTTTAGAGAGTAAGTTATTAGATACACATAAGAAAATGTTTTTTTTGTTCCTAATTAATGTTTTTGGATCGGAAAAGTCGTTGTTGTACTCTTGAACAAAATTGGAAGCCGCTAAATTTTTAATTTGTGATATCCTATTAAATTCGAGATTAGGCTGCCTAGTGTCCAGATCCACAAGTTTCTGCAAACACTTTTTAGGAAGTCGATGGTCTGGTAATGAAGATATTTTTATACAAAAGTTTATAGTTTTCTTCAAAACTGCCATTAGAATCGGTGAGCGGCCGGTTTCCAGTCGAACTATATAATTAGGAGTTGTTCTGGGCCAAAAATATAGTTGTTTGAGGAATTTTACTTGTGCCTGTTCGATTGATTCAAAATATCTTAAGCCCCAAACTTCTGCCGCATAAAGAAGAGATGAGAAGACCATTGAATCAAAGAGAGACATCTTTGTTTCCCACGCATCGCTCTTACCTCGGATTAAAATCTCTCGTACCTTTGCTCCTGCAACATTTGACCTCTGAATAAAGTGTTCAGCAGCCCTATGAAATCTTGCCGATGTTGAAAATGGCACTCCTAGATAGTTATAGCATTTTGTAAATTCCAGGGTTTTTTTCTGCCATAACAGTGACTTTAATTTTTTCATTCGTGGAGACTTATGGCATACCAGAACTTTTGATTTTTCGGGGTTTAAAACCAGTGAATTTTGGCCACAATACTGTTCAAGGATCTGAAGTTTTTTTTGGGTGCCACGAGTTACATAACATTACTATGTCGTCAGCCAATAGTAGCATTAAAACTTCATATTTACTATCTATTGTTAAACCAGATGCACCGTTCTTTTCGAAGAAGGTTATTATGTCTGAGACGAATATAATAAAAAGAATCGGGCTTAGAGTTTCGCCTTGAAGTAGTCCTGAACTGATTTCGATTTCCCCTGACACCTCATTCCTAATTTTTATTTGCATTATTGCTGTATCATACAATGCTTTAAGCAATCTCACTATCTTACCGCTGATAGTGCGGTAAGATAGAACTTATTATAAGTAAACAATGACCTTTAACCCCATTCAGCTAATCTGTTTTCATTTCATTTCAAAAACTAGTTATTTATGTCACAAGACTGTAAAGTATGTTTTTTACAAGTGAAAATCCTTTAATGTACGGCCTTAACATTAAAAATTAAATTCAACAAATAAAATAATAAACGAGTACTCCCAGGTGCGTCCGCAGGATTTCCTCTAGGGGGGGCAGGCTGATAAAATTTTCGAAAAGGTATTACGAGGTATTCTGACCTTGTAAGGCTCAATTAATTATCAAAATAAAACTTACTGATATTTAAATGTTATAATAAGTGTTTATATAATGCTTTATAAATATAGTAAATGAATAGGAATTTATTTATTGGTAGTTTTTGTTTCTCAAAATTTTTAGAGGGGGGGCAGCTGCCTTCGCCTGCATACGCCCATGATACAAAAATCTCGCTAGCATCGGCGCGCCGGTATGCGCCGCCGCCGCCGGTAAAAAATCATCAGCGGCCCGCCGCCGAAGATTTTTCTGTGGCGCGCATGTCTAATTATGTGTGTGAGATACTGTGACTTGCAAAAAAAACTGCATATTAAGACTTATTATTCGTTTTGTTATTTTTATCTGAATACAGTGTTTTTTTTTTATTTTATCAAAAGTTTTTATTATTTTCATCCCGTACTGTTACAAATAGAACTAATCACGTCGCAAATATTTATAATGCCGCATACAGAGCCAGTAATCTAATTTGAATGATCGCCATTTTGCCTCAACTCGTGAGTTACCAGCAGTCGCTCTGTACCCATCATAAAACAGACTGTAAGCACATTGCGTTTTCCTAGAACACAATTGGATGACATTTTCTTGGAAAACTAGGGTTTTTATGTTAAGTTTGAGATTTCAATGCAGATAACTTCATAAAATTTCATATATATTCTAGCGGTCAAAAGACCGCTCAGGGTAGACAACGGTAGAGTACATATTATTATCGGGAAAAACGAAAGAAGAAGAGAAATAGATATTGAAAAATTAAACAGCTATACATTATAGAATAAGTCGTGCGGTAAGTTCAAGAAAAATAAAAACCTGGAATTTAACAATTTAGATTAGTCTCAAAAGCGGTTATTTGACCACTCTGGTGGGTTTAGTGTTAAAATTACAAGAGCAGTAGTGCAATTTGTAAAATAGGCATAGGGTGTGTGGCCTCCATATCTATATAAATATGAAATATAATATTGCTCTATTGTACACAAATCATTTTAGTGAGATATTTTATTGTGCAATCGTGCTGCTACCTGGTAAACAGTCAAGGTAGTATCTACTATTATATATTATTATAGGTTTCATGATTACAAGTCTAAATTGATACTGAAATAATAACTCCATTCCAATTGAAAAACAATTTAATTTTTTTTTTAAGTAGGATTAAGTCCCAAACTGTGGCATTTCTAATCAAGCAAGACAAACAAAAAAAAAAATACTCATTTAGAAATCTCGAAAAATAATATAAAAATCCAATTACTAGTAATTTAAATTTTTAGGAAAAAGTTACAATATATCCATTTAAAATATTAATCGACAATTGCAAATTTATTTTATCGACAGGTGAATAGTAAAATAACAAATCTGAAAAAATATAGTTTTTGAAATATTCGGCCAAAAGGCTGCATTCCATGTTCATAACCTGTCAAACATTCACGATTCAATCTTTATTTCTTCCTAATTAAATAAAAAATATTGTCGAATAAATATACATTTTTATATATGAAGGGGTCGGGGCAAAATAGTGCCAAGCAACATTTTTAATAAAAATAAACTGTAGCCTGTTGTTTTATTATTTAATAAAACATAAATTGTATAGAGCCTCTATAGTCATATTTAGCATATTTAGGTGGCATTTCCATCATAGCCATAGTCCTACGTAATATACAGCAGACTGCAGCAACAGTTTATTTTTGTTAAAAAAGTTGCTTGGCACTGTTTTGCCCCGATCCCTTCATATGTTTAATTCTTTTTCATGCCATAAAAACATTAGAATTCTTAATATAACTTTTAAATATTTTTTATAAGAAGATTGGCCTTGTTTGGGATTTGGTAACTCCCTAGCTCCGACACCAGCGCTACCTGGTATTGAGTTGGGGGACTAAAAACGACCGAGTCGGGATTCAAACTTGTGCCTCTTTTTACCCTTTTGGTTTCGACACATACCATGCTTTAACCGAAACGCCACCGGCACCCCTAAAAATATACATATATTTCAAAAAGTAAAAAGTAAATAATCGAGAAAAAGGGCAAGAGTTATAAACAAGTGTCATAAATTGATTCTAATCGTAACGAATGCTTAATTAAGTTGCTCTATTTTTTTTGGGGGTAACTTCAAACAGAATTTCAAATACATCTTTGTCAGAATGCCCTCTTATCTTTGATCATCTTTGACAGACTATTTTAACACTATAAAAATCGATGAAAACATCATTAATAATAATGTAATATATTACAAATACAATCAATAATATTATCTGAAGAGAAAAGATTGGTCTTGACTGGGATTCTTTTCACTTCAGATAAAATTATTTAAAAATTACTGACTATTAAATTTAATATGAAATCTATAATATATTATTCCTATTGGAAACGTATAGGAGTGTGGTCATATAAATAATGAAACTAATTTGCATAGTACTATCATACTATATTAGCATGTCGACTTTTCAATCTTAGTTTTTCGTTTTGGTCAGGACTAAACCATAATATATAGTAAAATTGTATGAGAGTAATGTTGAAATTAGATTACAACTTACTCGTCTTGGTTTTCGATTACAATGTAGGTTAACAGATTAGGGGTTCTTCGAGGCACCAATGGAAAGAAATGGATCAGGAACAGGTTAGGAAAAAAAAAAAAAATCTGAATTATGAAGGAAAATAGAATATGATAATAGTAAGTTACTAAGTAATGTTAAGTTAGGGTAGAAGTATATTGCTTGGAACTTTGAGTGGGGACAGGACATGAACTGTCCAAGGTAGAAAAGGCTACAGCTCCTCAGGTAGCTCCTAGCTGTCGCCGTTTTCACCAGTACATTTTATTGAATGTACATTGAAACAATTTTATTGAACGACAGGTGGTCTCATCATCCTGTGATATTTATTGATCTTTAACCACTTTCTAACCATGGGGGACATTGTTCCTGAGATTGCCATCATTTCTGTTCTGATATTTTGCTTCAATTGCGTTAGATTCGTCGGTTTCTTTTCGTATACCCTACTTTTCAGGTATCCCCACAGAAAGAAGTCAAGAGGACTGAGATCGGGACTCCTGGGAGGCCAGCTAATGGTGCTTCTACGAGAAATCACTTTGTTTTGGAATAATTTGTTTACCACAGCAGTTGATAAGTCTGAAGTATGGCAAGTGGCCCCATCTTGCTGAAACCATGTTCTAGAGTTAGATCCTTTAAACTCTTGAAGTTCTTGGGCTAAAAAACCTCTAAGATCATTTCACAGTAACAAAAACCCGAATATTCTTTCTGGACACTCTGTATAAGGATTTGTTTTGTTTTTATTACCAATATTCAATTTCTGGATGATCAAAACTCTGAAATTACTTTAGTACCAGTAAGTACGGAAAAACGAGATTGAGATAGTTTTTTTTAATTGGTTGTTTTTTAGATTGGTTAGTGATACTTTTGTATTTTCTTTAGCAATTTTTTTAAATTACAAATGTGGCATAGTAACTATAGATATTGTAGTGGTTTTGACACATTATAATGTTGTGAATAATGTCTGATATTATTGGTTTGTAATTTTGTTCCTATAGATTTCTTGTACGAGGGTGAATCAAATATAAACGAGACTTTTCGCCCTTCAGGCACAATAGTGGAGGGAGAACGTTCCCGCTTTGTTTGTTGTTGGGTAGGTTTGTCAGGAGTAGGGGAAGCACATGGGCTCGCCTCCTCGACCCTCTCAGTGTCCACCGTGACGATGTTGGAGCAAGAGGTATTCCGTCAATTGCGCAACGTGTTTTAATCAAGTTTCTCGCCGCAGAAGGCATAAATCCGGCCAAAATCTTGAGGAGATTGACTGACCAGTGCGGGGAAGAGACACTGTCGCGAGCCAGAGTGTTTGCATGGCATAAACAGTTCGTGGAGGGTCGCGATCTTGTTGAAAATGAGAGCCATGACCGCAGACCTCGCACCAGCATTACAGCGAACAACATCAGCAGTGTTCGACGGCTTATTTTTTGCACGAGCGCAGGACAATTAATGCGGCCTACTACTGTGACGTTTTGAGTGAGGTCCAACTTGCATATCGCCACAAAAGACGAGACCTATCGATCAGGGAACTGGTTCTTCTCCATGAAAATGTTTGCCCCCATACAGCAGCTTGACAAGGGAAAAATTGGAGCAACTGGGGTGGGAAACATTGGAACACCCTCCTTACAATCCAGACCTGTCACCCTGTGACTTTCATGTGTTTGGTCCTCTCAAGGAAGCTTTGGGAGGCCAAAGATTCAATAGTGATGCTGATGTTGAAGCCTACTTGCGCAATTGGCTGTAGACACGACCTGCATCTTTCTACGTGGAAGGAATTGGAAAGCTGCCTATCCGCTGGGAAAAATGTGTTTCCAAATCAGGAGATTATGTAGAAAAATAAACTATATTCTTTTTTGCGTTTAAAATAAAAATAAATTAAAAAAAAAAAGTCTCATTTATATTTGATTCACCCTCGTAATAATTTGCATGAAGAATTTGAGCTTCATAACTATATTCACTTTAAGGAAAACCAATTACAACTATAACCTTATATGAGGCGTAGAATTCCAAAACCAGCCAAGTCCAGCTTCCAGATTTTTATTTTTTATTTATTTTTTTAAAATAGTTTTTCTATAGATTATCTGGCTAGATTTTGGACCAGATCTTATTTTTGTAGGACCGTTTTCAATATGATTAAACCTCTTTTGGAAGAAATCCTTCCACCTAATGATAATCTAATAGAAAAACTATTAAAAAAAAAAAAAAAAATTAAAAATATGGAAATGGACTTGTCTGGTTTTGGAATTATACGCCTCATATATCATCTTTATCAATATAAAATTAATATTTAATGTATTTACCTCATCCTCAGGACAAGATTGAGTTGCGTACCACCGTCGATTTCGGTTAAATCTTTCTCACTACCGGAAGACAGATCTCCTCCACCGATATTGTTCATTGGTTTCTCAGCACCCTAGATATAAATTTAGTTATGATTAATTATGGAGGAGCAAAACAATTGAAAGTTATAATGAAGAAAAGAAATAAATATGCAAGAAGAACAAATTTAAAAGAATAAATTAATAAAAAAAACAAGAAGCTAATTCCTGCTTGCAAAAAAAGCAGCCTATAAAACTACAAATGAAAAAGAAGGCAGCAAATATTTAATAAAATAAATTCAAATAAGTGAAAATCTGATACATCCACCTTCTTTTTATTACTCGACTACTAAATAATCAAATTTGATCTACGACCTCTTCTATATCTGTATCTTGTATAAGCTTAGCAAAAATTTCATAAAATGAGAAAGATAATCGTAAAAAGGAAAATGAAAAATGAAAATTTCAACTGTTATTTATGTCATTTTACCATGTAACATAAATGATGTTGGGGAAATATACTGGTCCAATTCCGACGGAGCAGGTCCAAGACCTATTAATATACAGCGTTATAAAAACCAGAAGAGAAAATGTTTCAGTAAAGGAATATTACTCTTTAAACATGCATCACTTATAATTGGTATTTTTTCTTTGTTTTATTAAAAATTAAGGGATATAAATGGATTTAACCTCAATTAATGAATAACTTTAATCTTCACACTAGTTAGATAAATAGGAGGGCATTTTGTAAATCCACTTATTTTAAATAAACTCTTGACTTTTCATGACTAATTCCGCTGCAAAGACTGGGGCAATCTGATGTTGGATTTAATATTGACTATAAAACCAACATTTTATGATGAAAAACGTTCTCTAAATCATGATAAGAGACATTAACATTTATTCCTGAACCCAGATTGCATGGTTTAGTAGTTTAATATATATATCGTTTATTATACAAACCTCTTCATCGCTTGACATTCCTCCTTCCTCCTCTGACGACCAAACCCATTCTCCGGTCACAGTCCGATGGAGACGTCCTGACGTACCAGGCTGCCTTTTGGAGGCCTGAAAATAATAAAACAAACTTTTTAAAGAACCACGTTCATTAATTTCAATGAAGATTTCTACAATTAAAAAAAAAATATGGACTAGGGTAAACCGGACAGTTATTGATACCCTTAGGACTACATTTCTATGGTGAAATTTTAATAAAAAAAAAACTTTTTATGAAGGGATCAAATTGAAACTTGCTATAGCTCCTCTTTATCTACCCTTAATAAAGACTCAAGAGGTTTTTTTGGGTCTAAAGTTCAATGGTTTTCCATATGGCAATATTTATTGTAAAAAGTACAAAAACTAGTTATTGACACCCTGTGGATTTAATTGCGGAATCTTCCCTACGGTCAGTTTGCTAAACACTTACCTCATAGATGACTTAGAGTACCCTTCAAACATTATATTCATGTATGTATATCTTGAAATAAAATTAGGACTTGTTTACTTATTTCTTTAAGTTAAAGTTAGGAGTGTCAATAACTGTACTGATGGTCTGCTTTACCTGGTTTACCCTACAATATGGCTAAAATATTTTTATTAATCATTCAAGCATAACAAAAAACATTTTTTAGGTTATGTTTGTTATAACTAGAAATGTGTAATGAGATATTTTCCATCACTGCCCTGACCTCAGTGATTGACAGTTCTTTATAAAAGTTACAGCAAAAAATAAGCGACTTTGTCACCGTTGGTCAACAGAGAATGGTTATTCAAGAGAGGAGAAACAGGCATATAAATGGGTATATCTCTAACTCCCTAGTAAAAATTGTTTAATTAAACTGAACAGTTTCCGAAATGCAAAACTTTATATACTACAAAGAAAAAAACGTTATAAATAAGTGCATATTTTACATTATTGTTTGTTGTATAATTTTTTGATAGTCCTTTTTTCTGCCAAGAAAGGATTGGATTTATCCTTAAAAGTTGAAAAATGGGCACCAATAATTGTCAAGTTATGCAACAAACTAATGTTCCTAGTAGAAAGAAGATGAATTAATGAGTTTTTTAATAGATAGACTCTCATAGATTTTAATGAGTCAGAGCACCAATTGATTAATTACGGAGTTATATAATAAATTCCAAACTCAAAAATTAAGTTAAAATGCAACAAAATCTTTAATACAAATAAACTCATTTGGGGTTTAGAACAAATATTATATGCGACAACTTTATGACGATACTTACAGCAAGAAAATATCAGCCTAAATTCGATACCTCATAAGAAACATTTTTTCATAGAGAATTAAGAAGAAATATTATACATTGATAAAGTGGAACCATGCAAATTAACTTCAGATAGTATTTTTATTAGAGACCGACCGAAGTTTCGGCCAAAAAAGCGAGTTTTGGCCAAAAATCGGCCGAATCTTCGGCCAGGCCGAAACTAGCTCTTCGGGCGTTTCCGTCTGACTTTGGTCGGATGGATAACACGCCTTTAGCCGATTCGACCCAATCTTGTTCATTTCCTTGTGCTCCATTGGATTTTGTTAATCGTGTTATTACTATTGTTTTTAGTATAGTGTATTTTGTTAATTCATCAACAAATTTATAAATAACGAATATAAGCCAGCACTCAAGACATCAGATATTCTTCAAGTGGTAAGTATTTGTTTTTGTTTTAACTACAGAGTAAAATAGAATGTATTTATTATGGAACTATATTATTTCTTGCTGTATTCGTATTGTTCAATTGTAATAAAATCAATTAATCAAAATTTTATAAATTTCAATTATAATGAAATTTATTGTTCATAGTTTTATAAATTATGTAGATGTGAGTGGATGTAAGTTTGCCTCGGTTTAATAAGAGTTGACTTGTGTTGACTATGTTTTCTAGAAGCGATTTTTCTCCCACATCAAAGAGGACCTTCCTACATTACTGTCGAATCTATTTATTGTCTATCTTTTGGAACTTTCTCTTTTTATCTGGAATTATCGCCAGATCTGGGCGGGGGGGAGTCACTAAGGGGGACATTATTTATTTATATCTCAGGATATTTAATTGAATTTATTAGTTTCTACTTAATTTAATATCAGAGGTAAGCAATGGGACAAAGAGACGATTGCGAAACAATGCCAGGTATTGTTTAATATTGACTTGTTTTGTGTGAGCTCGGTAGAACATTTATTCCAGGAATTTCGTTTTGGCTTTTGTTATCAAAATATGACCCACAGATAAATTGTTATAGGTAATAAATTGTACATTTTCACATGACAGTGGACATTAATTTGGGTTAATAATTATAAAATGATAATATTAAGGAGTTAAATAAAAATTGTAAGTTTTTAACTTCTAGTTATTCTAGGATTAACTTAACTTCTAGGATTTTTATTTGTTTTTTCTTAAACCCAGCCACGGTATTAACATTAAAAAATATTTCCACACGTAAAATTAAAGGGCGGTACAAGTTTCCCACCTACCTCATTAGAGGGCTCAATTATAGTAGAAATTACTCCTACTCAATGAAAACTATTTGTTTCCACGGTCAGTCAATGGGATGGAGAATCAAATCGTGGGCGAATCCAGCCGGTTGTAAAGGGGGTGCTGCACTCCCACAGCCCTTCCCTGGATCTGCCTGTCAGCTTTTTTACCTTCATGTTCCTTTCCCACAGCTAAAATTCTACTTGTTCTGCATATTATTTGTTCTTTACCACCCATCCTCACTTTTAGTTACATAAGTTAATTTCTATGCTTCTATGAAAAAAAAATTCTATGAAAAACAAACGGGGTAGGCTGCCCCAGGAGGGTCTCTCGGCCCTCTAGAAGAAAGAATTAAATAGACTTTTTATATTATCGGCGTTGATGTTTTAAATTCCTATTTTGTCTCAGAATGAGAAGCAGATAATTGATCCTAATAAAAAAAAAAAATAAGGTACTATAGAGGGAGAATGTTTTCCTTTTCTAATAAAGCCATATCAGACTGCTTCACAAAAAACCTTTCTGAAATGAAGGAATGGTTAATATTTCATCCATGTAACGAACTATATCAAAATTGGTAACTTTGTTTTGACAAAAATTGCTATAATATTATGTTTTACCAAAACGTGTAAAATTTACCTCCCCAATTACAATAAAATTATACCTAATTTCTGAGTGGTATTGTTTTCATACACAGAAAAGTTGCGCGGTCTTTTTCGTTTATTTAAAGACACCAAAAAATGTATTTCTTCGGAATAGTCGAACAGGATATTTTTAACAATTGCAATGCTTCTTCTAATATATAGTTCATACAAATATGAGTGAAAGTAAAAATGTCGCTCATGTGAATAAATGTTTTAATGTTCTAAGACCATACAGTTAATACCAGGTCTGCAAGTTTAAAATGTCGTTTTACTCCAATAGAATGCGCTCTTAGCCTATTGAAGGATTTGCTTATCTCTAAACGCTATTTTGTTTGTTAGTCATTTGTTTACAAAAGTCAGTTGTTTTTAAGTCGTTTACGTGGACGTATCATACCTTTCTTTGGTGTTAAAAATGTCTAATTTTAAGCCAAATAAAGAGCATTTGCGGCATGTCATGATTTTCTTATTCAATCAAAAGAAAAAGGCATCTGAATGTGATCGAATTCTTGTTGAGACTTATGGCGATCTTGCTCCAACCGTCAAGACATGTGAACGTTGGTTTCAAAGTTTCAAACGTGGTGATTTTGATGTTACTGATAAAAAACGAGAAAATCGACCAAAAAAGTTTGAGGACGTCGAATTGCAATCTTTATTAGACGAAGACAATACCCAAACCCAACAAATGATGGCAGAACAGTTGAATGTCACTAGGCAAGCCATTGGAAAAATTCAAAAGGTTGGAAAATGGGTTCCACATGAATTGGACGAACGATGGAAAAACGAAAACTGTGTGCGAAATGCTGCTTTTACGCCACGAAAGAAAGGGTTTTTTGCATCGAGTTGTAACTGGCGATGAAAAATGGATTTATTTTCAGAATCCCAAACGAATAAAATCATGGGTAACGCCAGGACAACCATCCACATCGAGTGCAAGACAGGATCGTTTTGGGAAGAAGACAATGCTGTGTGTGTGGTGGGATCAGAAGGGAGTAGTCTACTACGAGCTTCTCAAACCCGGCGAAACAGTCAATACCGACCGCTACCGACAACAAATGATCAATTTGAGTCACGCATTGATCGAAAAACGCCCAGAATGGGCTCACAGGCACGCCAAAGTCATTGTTCAGCATGATAACGCTCCTGCACATTCAGCCAGATTGACTAAGGAAACGATTTCTTCGCTTGGTTGGGAACTCCTACCCCACCCGCCGTATTCACCTGACGACCTGGCGCCTTCTGATTATAATCTCTTCTCATCGATGGGACACTCATTGGCTGAGCAACACTTTAACAATTTGGAGGATGTAAGAAAATGGCTCGATGAATGGATTTCAAATAAAGATGAAGCATTCTTTTGGAATGGTATCCATAAATTGCCCAAGAGATGGACAAAATGTGTAGAAAGCGAGGGCCAGTACTTTGAATAAAATATATTATACTTTTTTTTTAAATTACTGTGTTTATATTTTAAGAAATAAACGACATTTTAAACTTGCAGACCTGGTAAAGCGGTGCCAGAATATTCGAGCTTTAAAGCTACTAGACTATTTACTTAACCAAAGCTAAAACTTAAGCGAAAAATGTCTATACAAAAAGATAGATTACCTTTTTATAGACATCATATAAATAGGATCGTGTAATATGTCGGAATGTTCTCTTTCAAATATGAGAATTTAGTTTACCTTGGCCTTTCGATCCCTGCGCGGGTCTCATTACCGCTTATGGGGAGCGTCCCACGGTTGGCGGATGTGGGGATAGTCGGTGGAAATTCCTAGGAAGTTCCACCCGGCTAAGTCCGTTGGACTTGCTGACCAACAATGAAAGCGGTTCCCCAATCTTGTTGGAGGGTGTGACGTAGGTTTGAACCCCCTAATCACATGTAAGTTCACCACACATCACAAAAGTCATGGATCTCCCTAAAGTAAAACGCTGATTATCCGTTAAAATCGGCCGTGAATGAGGTTATGGGGAATAGTTTAGATATCGTGGCGCTGCAAGAGGTCCGCTGGCTAGGGAGCCCACGCTAAAGGAAGGGAACATTTTTTCCGTGTATATATATAAATATTTTGTGTAATATAATCTATTTTTATTGTTTCTTCTGCTTTTGTTTCTTCTTTTTATTTGATGATTCCTTTCGCACACCTAACCAAATATAATAATATAGTAAATACATTTTCATATAAATAGTTAAGTTTCGGTTTCGGTTTCGGCCAAAAATTGAGTTTCGGTCTGTCACTAATTTTTATGCTTTTCTATTTTTCTCATGCACTGCAGCCCACTAAATAATTTTTTTTTTAAATTTTATTCAGTAAAAAAAACAATTAAAAATCCCTCCATTATGCAGTATTAAGTTTATGCCGATGATATGAAATACAAAGGTAAATAATAAATTTATATGAAAGCACTAAAAATCTATTTTTTCAATTCAGGAATGGTAATATAATATTCTACTTTAAATAAATATTAAGAACAGAAAAAGAAAAAAAAAATATATATATATATATGCTATCTTAATCATAAAATAAATAAAGGTTATGTTATGTTTATGTTGTATGTTAAAGTTTATGTTTGAGAAATTGATAAACTACCGCCCAAACGGAGACTAATATATTTAAACATTAAAGGCTACTAACCTTTTGAACTCTCGTTTCCAAACTGGGACCGATAGCTACCAACGTCTGCTGAAGATATTTCCGATCCTTTGCTTTCTTGAAGAAAGGGTGCTTTAACAGTTCTGTAGCAGTAGGTCTAAAAAAATAAAATAAGATATTTATGAGATATGTACATAAGAGAAATGATCTATGAACAATATATAAAGGAACCAGGAACTGTCAGAGTGTTTCCAAAATTTATCTTTGTAACTACGACTGACCGTCAGTGATATATCCAACAAAGATTTGAGCCCTTTTGAGTGAGCAGAAGTCAAAAGCCTAAAACTAATAAAGCTAAAAAAAAAAAAAAAAAAATGGAAATTAAACGGGCACGACATAGAAATAGTAAATTATTACAAGTAACTCGGTATGAGATTAACCCCACAATTGTCCTTGAACCGACATTTAAAGGAAAAATTGGCAAAAGCTAAACAAGGATTAAACATAACTTTGTCAGGGTTCATTTCATGGATTGACATCCCAATCAGTAAAAAAATTCAGTTTTTTAATTCTGTTCCTAGAGCAATAATCTGTTACTTTTGCCAAATTTGGGGATATGAAACTTATGAAATGCTGGAAAAATTAGTTACTTTTTTTATAAAAAAAAAAAAAAAAAAACTATTCGGACTTTCCTTGAATACCCCTAACTACGCATTATACCTAGAAACTGGCATGGACCTTTATATTTTTTCATGCTTAGATCGCATTTTAATTACATCTTAAAAGTTTTTAAATATCCTTAACAAAGATTGCCTCTGCTATTATCAAAAATTATAATTTCAAAAAATATATTTTGGTAAAAAGCAAGGAACGATAAAATTTCCATATCAATAGCAAATGAACTGTATACTGATGAATTGCCCTCAAAGTCAGAAAACAGTATAAGCGATGAAATATTAAAATTTACTAATAACTGTAAAAAATCCCAAAACAACTCTAAATTCCACCTGATTTATAAAAAACTGGACACAGAACCAAAAATAGCTATATTGGTGACAACCATAAATTACAATTTATGAAGTTAATTTTTAAGGTATGGGAGGAACTCCTGAATTTAAATTTTAAGCCGTGGGACCAGAACAGAAGTCAAGAATGCAGTATGTGCAATCTAAATGAAAAAGAAACCTATAATTTATTTCTAAGGAAAATGCCCTGTACTTCGTGAATTCGGGAGAAAATGGTTAGGGAAATCGGTTCTTGACGAAAGCTCAGTTATACGGTACCTGAATGGTGAAGACTGGGTTAGGTTATATAGCTATATTAAAGAGGCTTTTAGTTACAGAAAGCTACTTATTACAGAATTTAACTATTGATTGGCAAAATTTAGTTCGACGTTTATTTATTTCAATGAAGGGTTAAAGGTCTGGCCACACATGTCCGCACCGGATCCGCACCGTAGCAATAATACAGGTTATGTTCAGAATATTTTTAATTTAACTTACATATTACCTTCAGTTATGCCTAAAGTTAAAGCCACACATGTCAGACACAGGCCATTTTAGGCATAACTGAAGGTAATATGTAAGTTAAATTAAAAATATTCTGAACATAACCTGTATTATTGCTACGGTGTGGATCCGGTGCGGACATGTGTGGCCAGACCCTAATTTTTATTGTTATTGTATTGAGCCGTATGTGCATATTTATTCATTCAACATTTCACAATATTTGTTTGTTTTATTTATTTTGTAATATGATTTGTACTAAATATTCTAAGATAGACGGACAATTAGTCCATCTCGGAGGTTTTTGTAGATAACCATTTTAAATAATGTAATTATCGAAAAAATAAAACCATTCATTTAACTAGTAAAGCTAATTAAGGCTCATTTAAATTGAAAAAGATGCGATGAAGGTTTGCTAAATTCGTAACATTCTCATTATTTGTGTTTCGGCTTCCCGAAAGTTCATACAAAGTGCAGAAGCAGGGGTGGGCAAATCACATGGCGGGACCGCCAAGATTTGAATGCCTCACCGGCAAACTCTGCTGGGGGCAGAGGCTGAGAAGGAACTTGGTGAGATAGATTCCTGAAAGAGACCAGGCCTGGCCCATCCATTTTTTCTTGTTTTTTTTCTCTTCCATCAAAATTACTCAAGCCATGAGTGAGTAAAAGGAGGAGCCGGTTCCCCGGCTGGAGGCGATGAAGAGTAGGGAGAGATCTTCTTGAAGAACTACAGAGACAATATGGAGAAGATAGGGCATATTGGAAAACTAATTAGTGAGTCCGCATGGCCATCTCATTTAAATACATTAAAATACCTACTAAAAACAATATTTTGTAGGGTATTTTTTGTTCTTTTTTTTCTCAATAAATCTATGTAATCTGTTAACTCCATTTCATTTTAACATCTCTAACCTTCAAATACAGTCCACTTACATAATTCACAAAAGTTGGTTTGTGCCTTATGATTAAGTTGAAGGTATAAACCATACAATTTGTTTACGAAATTTCACAGCATCCTGTTCGGAAGAAGATAAATTCCAAATTGTGTTAATTTTTATAATAGAATCAATAAAATCAAGCATATTAAATCCATCAACGAACTACAAAAAACAATGGCAAGCAAGACCTAACTAATAACGAAGGTAGGTTGCACAGGATAACCACAGTTAGAAATAGAAGGTGGGTTGGTTGAAGAGAGTATACAATGATACACAAGTAGCAAAAAAAAGCGTGCCTTTGAGATATTTAAAAAATAAAATTAGTAAAACTGCCTAACAAAAAAACAACAAAAATTTACCTTTTTGTAGGGTCTTTCTGTAAGCAGTCTATTATCATTTTCCTGAATGTTTTCCCGTAGACCCGATACTGGTCCTTATCCTCTGCTCCTGTGTCTAACGTTGGAGGATCATTTTGCAGCGTAAGCATCAGAACTTTCATTGGAGGATATTTGTGGTATGGAGCTGTGCCGGTAGCCATTTCGATAGCCGTAATACCAAACGACCAGATATCAGCCTTGAAGTCGTAACCGTGGTCCTAGTAATGGAAATTATCGAATTTGTTAATCACTCTAATTCTTTCAGATAGTAAATTTTAATTTTAATTGCTACTTTCTGATTATGCTATTAATTATTATTAATTTTAAAGTAGTGTAACATATGATTAATAACCTAGAAAATAATATTATTGATTATTATTTATTTGTAGAAAACCAGGGTTTGAAATCGATAATTATTAAAATAAAAATAAAAATCAAATCCGATCAAAATTTTTATCTGGAATTTTTAAAAATCATTTGATGATTTTTATTGAGAGTGATTTTTATTTTTGATCAAAAGTGAAAAAAATTATAACCTGATCATTATTTTTTTTTTTTTTTTTTTCGATTAACAATAATGATAATTTTCGACTAATACTTTTCTAAATCAAAAAAATAAATGTTTAGTTTATTATTGTGATGTTCCGAAGAATACGTTGACATTTTATTTCAAGATGCGTAGAATCCGAAAATTGAATAAAAAAATTTGTCGGTCCTCTGTAAGCCGATTCAAAACTACTTTGCCAATTTTATTAGGTCGAAGCTCATCCGGGACCAATCCTAGTACCTCTTTATCGTGATCCGCCATCTTTATTCAAAGCCAATTACCTGATTTGAGGGGCCATAATTCGGTCATTATTGAAGTTAGAAACAAAATAGCACCAGATTCGGAATCCACATGTTATAATAAATTAATTTGCTTTTAAAAGGTGATTTTTATTTTCTGATCAATATTTTTTTTTATCACAATTTAATCATTATTATTTATTCAATATCATATCACTCGGTGCGTGATCATTATCTTTGATCCAATTAATAAAAATCAAAGATCGATTTAAATTTTTATTTATAAATTATGAATGATTTTTAAATTAAAAATCAGAAATAATAATCATTAGATGATATTTTGGAAAAAATAATTATCGATTTCAAACCCTGTAGAAAACTAATATCTCCTTCTCCAATCTTTAGCCAATCCCAAATTAAAACTGTGCCTATTAATCATTTTTATAAAGCATCAGGATTGAAATATTGAAGGTAAATATGAATAATAGGTATGCTCCAATAAGCTTTTGAATTACATTAATAATTAACAGATTGCACATGGCCTTTCCCCACTCTTTTGATTCTAAAATTGATTGGTTGGTTTTCACATTCGATCATTTTTTCTAAGACCAACCAATCAAATTTAGAATCAAAAGAGTGAGGGCAGGACATGTGCAGTCTGTTAATTATCAATGAGTTCCTAATGCTTGTTGGAACATACCTAATATTATTTATACTTCACTGCTCATCATATGTAAAAATTATAAATCACTCAATTGATAATATTTACTGTGAATAATCTCAGGCCTTATAATAATAAGAATAACCCTTCAACATTAAAACATATTTTATTTAATTTTGAATCGTTAATCGTTAAGAAGAGAAAACTTTTTAAAAATTAAATTATTTAATTAAACATTATAACTACTTAAATTTTACACATTTCCTAATGAATCAACAGAAATTCTCAACTGAAAAGTCCTTATAGAACATAAAATGATATTGGATATTTTTTTATTATTCATATTAACTGACTCTCCCACTTAACCAGAGATATATCGGTCCTATCTGGAATGGATAAGTGCGGTCTACTATATTTGAGAATGTTTCTAATAAAAGTTGTTCACATTTGTTTTTATTGAAATGAAAAATTTCTTTTAATATGATTGTTAAATTCATCTTACTCTTAAAATGAGCTATGCCGTAGTAACCGTAGTAGCTAACAAAACGATAAAAAGCAGGAGAAACACTTTAAAACCAGAAATTTTGTTTGGAGAAAGATATAAAATGTAAATAATTATCAGGGTTTGAAATTGATAATTATTTTTTCCAACATATCATCTTATAATTATTATTTCTGAATTTTAATTTTATTAAATAAATAATAATGATTAAATTGTGATAAAAAAAAATATTGATCAGAAAATAAAAATCACCTTTTAAAAGCAAATTAATTTATTATAACATGTGGATTCGAAATCTGGTGCTATTTGGCTTCTAACTTCAATAATGACCGAATTATGGCCCCTCAAATCAAGTAATTGGCTTTGAATCAAAATGGCGGATCACGATAAAGATATACTAGGATTGTCCCCGGATGAGCTTGGACCTTTGTGCGAAATTGTATTAAAATTGGCAAAGTAGTTTTAAATTGGTGTACAGCGGACGGAGGAATTTTTTTATTCATTTTTCGGATTCTACGCTTCTTAAATGTAATGTCAAATTTTTAAGGGTGGGAGGGGGGTGTAAAAAAACGCATATTTCGGAACATCACAATAATAAACTAAAAATTTATATTTCTGATTTATAAAAGTATTAGTCGAAAATTATTATTATTTTTAATCGAAAAATTTAATTAAAAAATAATGATCAGATTATGATTTTTTTCACTTTTGATCAAAAATAAAAATCACTCTTAATAAAAATCATCAAATGATTTTTAAAATTCCAGATAAAAATTTTGATCGGATTAGATTTTTATTTATATTTTAATAATTATCGATTTCAAACCCTGCTAATTATAATTAAATGAAAGATTAAACATGGAGTGTATACAGCTGCTTCCTGTATAACCTTCATAAATACTAGACATTCAATTAACTTAAAATATCAGTATGTTTTACATCTAATTAACATGTTACATCTTATTATTCATCGAACAGTTATAAATATTGAATGAGGTTTTTATATCTTTTAAAAGTCATTATGAATAATATTGATTTGGTATCTAAATTTATTTAAAATTATAGTACTTTCTATTTGCCCTTCGGAGATACTCTTATCTTGAGAAATTTTCACACACAAAAAGCTTCTTATCATGAAAAGTATGTCAACTGTCACCCAGATATAGAAATGTACATATGTATATCAAAGATAAGTTACTCACTTGTTCCATTACTTCTGGGGCCATCCAACAAGGTGTTCCGACAAAAGTGTGCCGCACTTTCTGCCTGGACAGATCTCGCCCTGTAGCCAACCAAGCCGAGACACCAAAATCAGCGATTTGAACAGTACCATCTTCACCGAGGAGAATGTTACCAGCTTTTATGTCCCTAAAAATATATATGATAAATTTAATTTAAATTTAAAATAAATTTTCCTAAAGCTACTTAAAATAAAATAATGGCTACAGGTAAAAATAAATAAAAAATACAACTAGCCTAATGTAATGATGTCAGAACTATTTAAAATGGAAAAATTAGTCAAATATAATGTTTTTTTGGGTCTGTTTGCGAAGACCACATTCAGTTACTTTACGACGCGACATCCAGTTACTTTTAGCAAACAGTTACTTTCTACAATCTGTAGTGGTTATAAACAGTGATAACCTTAATTTCAGATATAATAAAAGTGGGTCTTTTGAAATTAGCTCAAGAAATTTCTGATGAAAACAAGGCATTTCTGTTTTTGCAAAAAAATGAAATATTACATTAACAAGGGTGTGTTCTAATGGACATGAAATTAAATTGTTATTATTCTCATCTAGGCCATTATTTGCAAATACAGGTTATAAATATTGTTATCAAAATAAGGGTAAAGGTACTGAAGAGCAGCTGATGGGCGTGGCCTGATTTGAGAGGTTATGTGACCGTGATATTATCGAACTCCAATCGCCTTTATTTCAGTTAAAAAGTGCCTTGATTGGCTTTAATAGATTCTAGCTTTGGACTCCTGCTCGCTCTTCAGTGATAAATAAACCCCCAAAAGGGTCCCTTTCAGAGGAGATCGGGCCTTACTTTGAAGGGCGCTTCAGTACTAGTGCCAAAATAAGTGTTTAAAAGAAGTAACTGTTTACTAAAAGCAGAGTTGGGCATATTTATATTTATAAATACTAATATGAATTTATTTTTATCTTAATTTTAATGTGAATATGAATATAAATTTATTTATATCACAATATTTGTGAATATGAATATAAATAAATTCGTATTTACAAGTGTGAATATAAATAAATTCATATTCACAGGTGTGAATACGAATTTATTCATATATATAAATTTTTCTGTAAATAAAAAAAAATTCACAGGAAAAATTGTGAATATTCACAAAAAAATGTGAATATTTATATCTCAGCTGTGAATTCGGCCGTATTTACAAATAGAGATGTGAATATGGAAAAATTCACAAATTGAGATGTGAATTTCTACTAAATTCATAATTTCCCAATAAATATATAAAATTATTTTCAGATTTCTCCATATTGGTACACATTATTGAGTTAACCCTTTTTATGGAAATCACATCAGATATTACCTGATATCGATTACTAGGTTTTTTGGGATGCTGATTATGAAAAAAATATCGATTTTGAGATTCCACCGTCAGGTATCGATTTATTACAACCTACGCGATATAATCGATCTTGGTGTCGGCTATAGGGTTATCTGAGGTGCCGATTATGAAAAAAATATCGATTTTGAGATTCCACCGTCAGGTATCGATTTATTACAACCTGCGCGATATAATCGATCTTGGTGTCGGCTATAGGGTTATCTGAGGTGCTGATTATGAAAATGATATCAATTTTGAGATTCCGCCGTCAGGTATCGATTTATTACAACTTACGCGATATAATCGACCTTGGTGTCGGCTATAGGGTTACCGGAGATGGTGAATATGAAAATGATATCGATTTTGAGATTCCGCCGTCAGGTATCGATTTATTACAACTTGCGCGATATAATCGATCTTGGTGTCGGCTATAGGGTTACCCGAGGTGCTGATTACGGAAATGATATCGATTTTAAGATTCCGCCATCAGGTATCGATTTATTACAACTTACGCGATATAATCGATCTTGGTGTCGGCTATAGGGTTACCGGAGGTGGTGATTATGAAAATGATATCGATTTTAAGATTCCGCCGTCAGGTATCGATTTATTACAACTTGCGCGATATAATCGATCTTGGTGTCGGCTATCGGGTTACCCGAGGTGCTGATTACGGAAATGATATCGATTTTAAGATTCCGCCGTCGGGTATCGATTTATTACAAGCGTCGGCTATAGGGTTATCTAAGGAGCTGATTATGAATGAGGTTATTGATTTATTAAAATCTGTTGAAATATGAATGTTATATAGATTTTAAGCTTCTGGCATAGGCATCGTATTATTGTTGTTATATTTGTAGTAATGTAGGTAGTATTTTGTTAATTTTGGTGTGTAGGTAAATATGTATTTATGAATTCATATTTATAAATTGAATATACTACATTATTGCAAGTACTGACACAATATCAATCACAATGTTACGATTCACACCATAATCTGGGAATTAGATCAGGATTAAAATGATCAGTGAATACTTCTAATTGTAAGTCTGTACAATTTTAGAAAATGAGTTGTTTGCATTTTAAGATGAATGAAAATCTAGTGATAAAAAAAAATTTAATACATTTTTTATACATCAAACATTCTATAATAAAAAATAATAACAAACTAAAAGGAACAATAAACATACATATATACATTAAAAATCTGGTGCGTGCTCGCAACACACAACTTTCACTTACCAACTTACTTAGATTAGAAATTAATGCGTTTTGTTAATTGCCACTTTCCAAATAAACAGAACGGCTTTAATTATGAACAGTGGTCTGACATTAAAGGCGTACTCCGCATGCTTGGGCTCAACGAGTTTTATGAGTTGACTGAATATTTTTCTTTTTTTCTCCTCTTTATGTTTTCTTTATTTTTATCATATCTCATATTTAGCCATTTCTTATTGTTAGGCGTAACGAGAGACAGTTAATTTCTCCATGTAAACAAAAACAAAGGTACTTTATAAGAAAGAAACAAACAAACAAAAAAGCCCCCTCAGAACATTTTAATAATGATAAAGCTTACCTGATATTAAATAAAACCTAATTTTCATTAAACATAACGAATTTGATAAAAATCGTTAAAGCCGTTTTTGAGATAATCGAAAAAAAGGTAAAAATTGGAAAAAAGTCATCACATAAAGAGCCCCCTCAGTTGGACCAATTTTGATGAAATGTTGCCTCTACATATTTGGTATATACATACATCAAATACCCATTTTCTTCAAAATCGTTAAAGCCGTTTTTGAGTAAATAAAAAATATGTACACGTAAAATTGGTACAAAATTTATTAAGTAAAGTCCCCTCTCCGGTAGATCAATTTTGATGAAATTTTTACAGTCGTATCTCGGGCATATACATACATCAAATACCCAGTTTAATCAAAATCGTTTAAGCTGTTTTTGAGTAAATAAAAAAAAAACGTAAAAAGTTATTAAATAAAGTACCCCCTCCCTTTGAGCAATTTTGATGAAATTTTTGCTGTCACATCGAGGGCATATACCTACACTAAATACCCAATTTCAGGTTCCCACAGTTTATAGTGTTATGTGTTTATGTGTGTGTGTGAACAGACTAGCTCAAATAGTCTGTTCACACACACACACACACACACACACACACACACACACACACACAGACAGACACACACACACACACACACACACACACACACACACACACACACACACACACAGACCATTTCGCGGGACTTGGTTATTTCGACTCAGGGGGTCCCAAAACGTGTATTTCCGTTGAAAACCGGAAGTCGAAATTTTTCACGATCGCAATACTTCCACTTACTATATATTTCATATATAGGTAAGTGAAAGTAAAAATAAATAATCATAAGCAAATGAAACTATGCAGCTATATTTTGCAGACGGGCAAGAGTCGAAATTCTTCAAAAGTGTACGCAGATAATATACAACATATAAAGATGTGTATATACATACATATATAAACTTCTCTCTGTTCTCAAATATCATTAGTCTTCAACACATTTTTTCAGCATGCTGAATTCTTTTCATATCGCGCTTTAGCGCAATTGTATCCTAGTATTTCAATCTCTGTATTATCAAATATCTTTATTATTAATGCAAACTAAAGAAGACAAAAATTCTTATATTATTTGTTGTGTAAATTATTTTATTATTTATTTCAAGTTCTCTATATTTGGTTTTCTGCTGATTGATTTGAATTATAAAAACATTAATAATGATATTCCTATATTATATAATAATTGGTGGAATTGGTTAAAAGATTTGTATTTTTAATTAAAATAAGTTATAACTTATAAATAAATTTGTTTTATCGACATAAAAATCAGAGTATGATTAAATTCATATTCGTATTTAAAATTAAAAATATACCTACCTTACAACATAACCTGATATTACGTTACTTGTAATAAATCGAAAACCTAACAGCGAATCCCAGTATACTTTATATGGTTTTAATGAATGAATGAAGGTTGTAAGAAATTGTTACGATTTTCATAATCGCACCTACAATAACCTAGAAGCCGATCGAATATGGATTATATCGGTTATGTTGACTTGACTTTGGAATCAAAAAATCGATACCTTGCGGTGAAATCTCAAATTCGATATCATTTTCATAATCAGCACTTCGGGTAACCCTATAGCCGACACCAAGATCGATTATATCGCGCAAGTTGTAATAAATCGATACCTGACGGCGGAATCTCAAAATCGATATCATTTTCATATTCACCATCTCCGGTAACCCTATAGCCGACACTAAGATCGATTATATCGCGCAAGTTGTAATAAATCGATACCTGACGGCGGAATCTTAAAATCGATATCATTTCCGTAATCAGCACCTCGGGTAACCCTAAAGCCGACACCAAGATCGATTATATCGCGCAAGTTGTAATAAATCGATACCTGACGGCGGAATCTCAAAATCGATATCATTTTCATATTCACCATTTCCGGTAACCCTATGGCCGACACCAAGATCGATTATGTCGCGCAAGTTGTAATAAATCGATACCTAACGGCGGAATCTCAAAATCGATATCATTTTCATAATCAGCACCTCAGATAACCCTATAGCCGACACCAAGGTCGATTATATCGCGTAAGTTGTAATAAATCGATACCTGACGGCGGAATCTCAAAATCGATATCATTTTCATAATCAGCACCTCAGATAACCCTATAGCCGACACCAAGATCGATTATATCGCGTAGGTTGTAATAAATCGATACCTGACAGCGGAATCTCAAAATCGATATTTTTTTCATAATCGGCACCTCAGATAACCCTATAGCCGACACCAAGATCGATTATATCGCATAGGTTGTAATAAATCGATACCTGACGGCGGAATCTCAAAATCGATATTTTTTTCATAATCAGCATCCCAAAAAACCTAGTAATCGATATCAGGTAATATCTGATGTGATTTCCATAAAAAGGGTTAACTCAATAATGTGTACCAATATGGAGAAATCTGAAAATAATTTTATATATTTATTGGGAAATTATGAATTTAGTAGAAATTCACATCTCAATTTGTGAATTTTTCCATATTCACATCTCTATTTGTAAATACGGCCGAATTCACAGCTGAGATATAAATATTCACATTTTTTTGTGAATATTCACAATTTTTCCTGTGAATTTTTTTTTATTTACAGAAAAATTTATATATATGAATAAATTCGTATTCACACTTGTAAATACAAATTTATTTATATTGATATTCACAAGTATTGTGATAAAAATAAATTTATATTCATATTCACATTAAAATTAAGATAAAAATAAATTCATATTCGTATTTATAAATATAAATATGCCCAACTCTGACTAAAAGTAACTGGATGTCGCGTCATTAAAGTAACTGGATGTGGTCTTTGCAAACATACCCATTTTTTTTAATATGATAAATAAAAATAAGAAGAAAAGCACTAATTAAAGGCAATTTTTTATAATCTAAAAAAAGTAATTAAAAAACATGAATACTAAATTTCTACATATAATGTAAACATGAATACTAAATTTCTACATATAATGTAAACATGAATACTAAATTTCTACATATAATGTAAACATGAATACTAAATTTCTACATATAATGTAAACATGAATACTAAATTTCTACATATAATGTAAACATGAATACTAAATTTCTACATATAATGTAAACATGAATACTAAATTTCTACATATAATGTAAACATGAATACTAAATTTCTACATATAATGTAAACATGAATACTAAATTTCTACATATAAAACTGTGATGGCATGTCAATTAGATCCCGTCCTCCTGGTGGCGAGACCTGGCGGGCGGGATCGCTGAAGAGAAAGGATTGACACAGTCGGGAATGGCCCCACGCTTAGATCAGTTGTAAGAGCGCTGGGATGGAGATGGAGCACTGGGTTCATTCCCGGCCATGGTCAAATCTTTTCTCTTCAAATAAAATTATTTACGAACACTGAAGCCTATTTTAAATGGAGACAGTTATTGCAACAGTTGCAAACATAAAAAAAAAGTGCTGTCAAACTATCACATGTTATGTAGTATTTGACAGTACCAAATCTGGGGGTGACAGTTATGATTCGTCTCGTTTGCTACCGTGCCGGTCTACTGTTCCACCTAATCTAACCTCAAACTGTTTACTACTGTAGTACATTCACAATTGAATATACACTTTAATCAAAGATATGTGAAAGTAATAACAGTATTTCATCATTTTTTTATGATGGATCCCTTCAGATTTGAAGTTCCATTCAGCTAAACTCTACTACAAGTCTCTTTCTCCGCACCTTCCAGTCTGTCCACGAAAGACCATACGTTTTTATATTTTATTCAATTAATATCCTTGGTGTTATAATTCAAATTTATTCTTTTTGAATCTCCATAACATTTAAGTTTTCTTTTTTCCATGACTTGAAATATATTTTACATTATACTGCTTATGAAAGTATTACTTTCTAGATTGTTAGCTAGCCTAGAAAGTGATCCATTACGCTGCTAGTAGTGTAAAGGAAAACACATGTTAATAAAACTCTTAAGAAACTTACTAAACTTTTTATTAGTTTAATTTAAATATATCTAAAGTTAGTGCTGTCAATATTCCCAAAACTATATTTGATCAATGAAATGAACGTACCAAAGAACTTCTTTCAAAATCACGACACAGATACGAATTTGAATATAACAAACTACAGGAATAAAGAAAAGTTGATGAGACTATTTAGAGATGATCCATTATATAATATGAATTATAAAAAGTATACTAACTCCAAACGTGACATTCAATTACCATTTGAAGGATTCAATATTAGTAACAATACTAATTGTACATTTAATATAAATATAAATATGAAGATTTTTTACGATTCATCAATAGCTCCTACCATATGATTTTCATTCATTATTTGTTAACCTTACACGTTTTATTAAATGTTACCCAAAATATAATTCTAATGATATATTTTATTTTATTTTTCAGTATAATGTAAAATAATTTACATCAGTTGTACAGAATGTGCCCCTACAATCCTCTGTCTAATTACCGAGCTCGGCTGCGCCTCGCTCGTCAAACCGGACCTTGTACTGTAAAAAGCCACTTTCTGTTCTAGTGTCGTAAATAACTATTCTTTAACAGAACAGTTTTTCCTGATATGGGCAGTATTAAAAAATACCTTATTAAATCTTAAAAATATAATTAATGGATAACAAAATTTCAAAAAAAAATTAACAGAAGTTTCGATTTTAAATAAAAAAAAAATCATTAAATAAGATAAATACAACTTACCGATGAATTTGGCCATTGCTGTGAAAATATTCTAAACCTCTTAGAACTTCCTTCAGCACCGTAGCGATGGTGGCCTCATCAAAGACTCCGTGCTTGCAGTTCGTAGCCCTCATCTTGTGTTTGATGATATCAAGGAGGGAACCACCTTCCAGAAGGCGCAACACCAGCCAAAGCTCCTCCCTCACGACGAAACTCGTGTAGTACGTTACGACGTTCTCGTGATTGCAGGAGGACATTGCCTGGATCTCTTTCTACGGTAGTAAAATGATAAAATTAAAATTTTATTTAGGAAATCATAGCAATACTTAAACAAATTTATCATAAGATAATAGGGTAATTCCAAGTCAATTCAACACAGTCTTGAGTCTCACCATTTAGATTTTCTTGAAATTTGGTATATGTGTACTACTTGTATCTACTAGAACAATTGTGAAATATTACTGAGATATGTCTAACCGTTTTTTTTTTTTAAAATACAAAAAAATTAAAAAAAAAAATCCCCTTTAACAGAAAATTGACATTAAATTTTTAAAATTGGTTTTAAGAAAATTTCTTTAGACCAACCTACCAATGGCATGGAATGCGCTGTTAAACGACACCAATCTCATAGTCCTAGTCAAATTTGGAAAACATCCGCAGCTATTTTTAATCATATTTATTTATTTATTTATAACAAAATGGGCTTTTCAACCACTTGGGTCATTTTAGCCCCCATCTAGCACTTTTAATCATAAAATGCTAGATTTATTAAATTTTATTACTAGTTTTCAATTTTTTTAGTGATGAAGAAATTTTCATCCCACTTTTATATTTTGCTGTATGAACAGAAATAATACTACCTATTTTTCAAAAAAATATAAATTTTTAAAAAAATGCTCGTTTTGAGAAAATTGAAATTAAAATTTTACATTTAGTTTATGAAAATTTCTTTAGTACCAACCTATACATTGTTGTGAAATCATATGAAATGGCATGGAATGCGCTGTTAAACGACACCAATCTCATAGGCCTAGTCAAATTTGGAAAACATCTATAGTTATTTTCACTCATGATTTTTTCCGTTTCTGGACCTATTTTTGAGGGCTTTAGAGACCAATAATTCAAAAGCAGTAGATATATCTCAGTAGATATATATATAGATAGCAGATATATTTCACAATTGTTCTAGTAGGTAGAAGTAGTACACATATAACGAATTTCAAAAAAATGTAAAATGGTGAGGTTCAAAATGATATATTTTTGTGTTGATTTGACGTGGAATTGCCCAATAACAAATGTTATTTTATAATAAAGAAAAAAGGGATAGAGTTAAGTAATGTCTTAAGACTTTTATATTTTGGAGGGAGTAGCTCAGATAATAATAAACTGTGTTTTTTCTCTCTTTGATCTAGTTTCAAGTCCAACTGGTAGATAATTAATAATCAGTAAACCCAACGGGGCTGTCAGATGTCCGTGATCTTGGAAAAATCACCTTCTTGCACAATCGTTAGCTCAGAAACAACACTTCCCTAATATTATTAGTATTCAATAAAACAGTCAATTGTTTCATCAGAGATTATAAAAAACTGTAAATGAAGGTTACATGCAAATAATGTAAAGGAAAAATTGAAGGGGTCGGGGCAAAATAGTGCCAAGCAACATTTTTAACAAAAATAAACTGTAGCTGCAGTCTGCTGTACATTACGTAGGACTTTATGTCTATGACGGAAATGCCACCTAAATATGACTATAGAGGCTCTATATAGCCATATTTAGGTGGCATTTCCATCATAGATATATAGTCCTACGTAATATACAGCAGACTGCAGCTACAGTTTATTTTTGTTAAAAATGTTGCTTGGCACTATTTTGCCCCGACCCCTTCAATTAGAGATGTTTCACTTTGTAAGTAGTTTTACAGATGGTTTTGAGACCATTATAATTTATTAGTGATGTTGCAGTATACTGGTCTATCCTACACTACTGACAGCAATGTACTCAGATAACACAAAAATAATAATAATAATGTACCATGAAACTGCACAGGCTTCACCACTAAGGACAGTTAAGAAATAAATATAAAAAAATTGATTTTGATAAAGTTTTTAGATGAAGATTAGGAATTCAAACAATATTAAAAATCAGTTTATTAAAAATAATTATTTAAATAAAAAACTTTATCTAGTAAATTAAGGTAATTTTAGGAAATAATTCAATTACTTTATTATGCTTTTAATCTGTTTTAAATATTCACCGATCGTATAATATAGAATAATAATAATTCAGTTTTTATATATTTGCCTAATTTCAATAATTAAAAAACAACAATGAAATATACTAAAAAGCAAAACCTTGTCTATAGCTGTACGTTTTATTGAAATAGTATAGAGGGTATAAAAAAATATAGTATGAAATCGAAATTACTCGGAAAATTCAAGATAATATCAACTATGGGTCATCTGTTCATTCTAATGCCATTAACGAAAAGAGGTTATTTATATACAAAGCCAATTAGAAATAGCAATTTCTACTTTTAAAACATTCAAGGTCAATATTCATGAATGCACTGAATTCTTATAAGAAAATACCAGGATAATCACAACAGCAGGGAGTAGCATTAAAAAAAAAAAAAAATTCACATAAGCTTGTCAAAATACATTATATAAGATGAAATCATGTAAATATATCAAACGAAAAATAAACAAGTTATAAATAGGATGGACAACATTGGCATCTTAAATTTGATGTTTTCTTTTTCGTCTCTCTATTGATGTACCTGGCATTCGCCCAAAGCCTAATGACCAAATTTTACTGGCCGGGAACACTTCAATCAAAACTGGGCAATGCATCCAAGACGCCTGCTCTGTCCATTTAAAAATAAAACCCGTTTATTCCTAAATCAAGGGCAAGCTATGATGTAAAAGGAATTGCATCAAGTTATTCAGAACACAGAGTTAAGGAATAATTATCAGTTATCAATGTAACTGAAATTAGAGCATGTTAACTGATAAGGTTAGATCGAATTCTGAAAGATGTTAGATATAGATATAATTTTGAAGATGCATTGAACTTTTGAAGATTAGAGGAGGGTATATATCTTTTTGATATTGATAGAAGGCATATGATAATATATTGTGGACTTACCAAGAGTTCTTCCATGGATGTATTCCATTTTTCCAAGTTGATTCTCTTGATGGCACATTTCTCCTGCCTGGGTTTACAATATGCTGCGTGTACGACTGCTGTAGCACCGACACCTCAATCACACAAAACAAAAACTGTTATTATTTTACTGTGTGGTGTCCAACGTTATATAACCAGAGAGGAGAGGTTATAATATAATGACCGGTAGCTAAGTGGGGAGGGATGAAGTTATTATGGAGTAGTATGTTTTGAATTAACTTCTGTTGGACAACTACGCGTGGATATCCATTGTTAGAGACGATATGGAGTGTATTTGAGTGAGACACTACACTTACCGATGACTTCCTTGAGGTCGTAATCCTCTTTGGTGTTGGGCCAAGGGACGTGTGCCCCGGACATTTTCAGAGAGTCGACTGTGTCATTACGAAGGAGCGTGGAACTCAGTGTTGCCTCATCCGACGAGGCAGATTTCCTTCGAAATATCCCCGGCGAACCGGGGGGCATGATGCCGGGAGATATTTTTCTGTAATAAATCCAGAAAAAAATATTAAAATTATAAGAATCCATTTACAAATTCACCATTATATAATATCAATAGTCTCATTTCAGAAATAATAAGATTAAAACTCCCAAAAATTAGACGCATTAGTTGTAAACAAACAAGTCTGCTGCATCATTTTACTCCTTAACTCATTTTGTCCTCCTGATACGTTTACGCATAATCAAGGAGGCATAATATTAATATTTTTTCAAGTATATTATTAAGTGTTTTCTTTTTTTAATTAATTTTTAAGGTTCTTAATTATTTTAAAAATAATTTCAAATATGGTTTAAAAGTTTTTAAGAGTGTTTTTTTCTAACTTAATAAAATATGATGGCTCCAGAAGTTTGAAAATTCACACTAAATTGTAGGTGGTTCAAGAATATCATTAAAAATAAATTTTGAACAACCTTTAGAACGTTTTGTATGTTTAATCTTCATTAAAGGTATTTAATCATTTTTTTTTTTTTTTTTACTTTTACGTCTTACGAGGTGCGTTTCCGAAAAGAATTTAATTTAAATTAATCAATCATATATTTTTGAAATATATTAACATAAAAATAGAAAGAGACGTCCAAATGTCCATTAGATCTAACTGTGAGACGAAATGAGTTAATCTGCAGAATAATATCTAATGAACTTTATATAAAAAGAAAAAAAATAATCAAAACCATCCGGCAACATATATTTTTTAATCAATACCAATTTATTAAATATCAGAATAATATATTTTAAAAACATTTTTTTTTAATGGTGGAGTTAAATTAAAAATTCCACCACGGCGTTCATGATCTTTCTTATTTTAGAATTATGTAAAGCCTTTGGTGGAAGTATTTGTTACCTCACTTAAAAGACATATCCTTTATTAATGTTTTATTTGTATCAGATTTCTTTTTAGAAAAATAAAAATTTCAGCATCTGATATTGAAATGAATATACTGATTTTTTGCTTAAAGCAAAATCTCTGTTTTTATGAGTTTATGATTATTGTAACAGTATGTCAACTCACTAAATTCTGAATTGGTTAAAAGTGAGTTCACCAAAGGCTTTAATGTTCGAATTATATTAGAACATAGTTTGCAGGTACCCTGTTTTACTTGGTATTCTATTTGAAGAATATTTTTAAAATTCCTTGACTGATATCTAGGATAATGAGAAAAATAGTTATAAATTATAACATTTATTACAAAATAAATGTTATAAATAAATTGAATGCATAACCTTTATTTATATCTTTTTTATTATAATTATTTATTTTAAAAGAAAATCTATCGCCTATTACTTTTAGAAACGTTAGCATTGGTTTATTTAAAAGAGTCTCTTTGTAGAAGTTGAACCTTCAAGTGTTTACTTAAAGAATATAATTCCTTACTTCTATTTGATAGTTTATTTTTTTTAACTTCTATCCTTTATGGCATCTTGTTCCTGAATTTCGATTTTATCTATCGAAGAAAAAAAAATCATCAGATTTGAGATTTTATTAAGTTTATTTACCATCAAACTGTCAGACTCATGCCTAATAGAAATTTTCCATTACAAAGCATGTACCCTGCATGCTAAGAAAACGGGAAAACCATATTGCGCATGCGCTAGATAGCTAATCGTCGTGTTGGAACCTACATATCTAATAACTTCATCAAAGAAAGTTACACGTAGTGAATAATATTTTGCTTCGATTTAACCGGGGAAAAACTCGTCAAATTAGAAGATTATTTTGTTTTCTAAAATTTTACATGATGAATTTACGTAACAAATAGGAAATATTATCTTAACCCTTTGTTACACGCGCCTCTCAGACTTTCATTTCTCGCCATTTACGTCTTCTTAAAGCTACCATTTAAGTATTTTTACCTTTACCATTTTATCAAAAGGTTAAGAAGAGGTACTTATGAGATAGATAAAGTAATATAAACATAATAATTTTGAACCAAAAGTAATCACCAAAATAGGAACAACATAGTACAGAAACATAATAGTACAGAAGAAGACGAATCGCGTATATTGTGAACATCGGACAGTTGTATTATTGTTTCTGTTTTCCATATTCATGGCATGGACCTTTCCTAGGTCCATAATGAGTGGGTAGTGGGATTTCGGTTCGAGTTTTTTTATAGGTACAATGAGGCATTTTACTGTATCTGTCGGTTTATTTTATGATCTGAATGGCCCAAGTTGATGATCTGAACTCCACAATATATCTTAAAATTGTAGACGGAAAAGTTTGTAGAATCTAAACAGTTCGTACACGCTAGCGGCATGGGATGCCGCAAAAATGGACTTTTTCACTTTAACCAATTGCTAGACACTGCCTGTAAATCACAGAAACTCGGCTCCACCTTTCTTCTCTTCTACGCAAATCAGATGAGGAATACTATGGCGCTCATTCACTAGTTGAATTAAGAAATTACCGCGAAAATTCAAAATTACCATAATTGCGGCATGGAGTGCCGCTTAGCGTGTAACAAAGGGTTAATATAGGTTTATTTTCATAGTTCCAAATTTGGTATTACTTCGGATAAGCAACTCCAAGATGGCAGCCAGCGTAAGTAAACAACAAGGTATTCCGATCACGCCCTACCCGATATCCACGAATCAGTTCGGGTTTACCGAGAGTTCCCGAGGAGATGTAGCAGTTTATTTGTTTGTTTTTTTAAAAATATATTATTGTCCTGTTTAAATGGGTTCAAGTTAAATGCACATAAAGTTAAATGTAAAAGGTACAAATAAATTAATAATATAAGAATCCGAGTATTCCTAACAACCAGATTATCATCTTTTTATTGTTTCAAGAAAAATGTATTTAAATAACCAAGAAGGATATTTTTTAAAATGATTTGATGATGATTTTAAATGATATGATTGATTCATAGCAAAAAATAACATATTGTACATGATTTATTAGATTGAAGAAAGGGAATAAAAGGTTTAAGAAACTGTATCTATTAAAATCAATTTAACTATAATTATCGGTTAACATTATTATAATCCACTGATGAATAATTAAATAGAATCAATTTAATTAAATAAGTTTCAACTAGAAATAATCCCACTTCAGTAGGCCTTCATTGGTTACGATATTGCCTCTGTGCAAGGTTAATTTTAATTTAATGAAATGTTTATATTATATTGTTATTAAATCTTTATATTTTATATTGTTATTTCAAGAAAAGTGTATTTAAATAACCAAAAAGAATATTTTTTAAAATGATTTGATGATTATTTTAAATGATATGACTCCATAGGAAAAAGAACAAATCGTACATGATTTATTAGATTAAAGATTTTGTTTAGATCGGATCAAACCTAATAAAGTAAACAACGAATGAATTCTCTTCCAAAAATTTGGATAAAGAAGCCGACATCGGATCTCGGGAACTCTCGGTAAACCCGAACTGATTCGTGGATATCGGGTAGGGCGTGATCGGAATACCTTGTTTATTCAACTGTCATCTTGGAGTTGCTTATCTGAAGTAATACCTATGTTTATTTTCATAGTTCCAAATTTTATTCTAAAAAATCATAAAACTTCATCTTGTAAACTAACCTTTTAAGAGAGTAACAAAAGGTAATAATTATTAATATCATCTTCAAATATAACTCTTTCGATTCTTTAGTTTTGGTTTATATTAAATAAAAGTCACGAATTTCGTTTAGATTCATCTAAGTACCTACACCTTAAATAATAAATATAGTTTTTGAATAAAAAATTTGGAATGCCAATTTATGCTACAAATTTTGAAAATTTTCCTCATCTAGAGTCTACAGTAGTATTACACCAACAACTATTGATTCTTATCTGCTTTTATCATAGAAACTCTTCTAACTCTAAAGTTGAGACCTCATCTTCCAAATATAACGAAGATAGATTAATTTAAGATATTTAATTTAAATACAATAATCATCTAGTTCGATTGATCTATTTAAAAAAATACTTTACAATAATGATAAACTATTTTGTATACATTAATTTTAATAACATTGAGATGATTTGTTGCTACATACTTTTTTCTCAAACAGAGCGTACATGCAGTTTGACTCATTGATATTTTCCTTCAGTCAGATATTTCTGATATATATTTTATATATTTTACTATTTATATTATGACTAAAATTTAGGGAACAGGTTAGGATATCCAGACGTTTTATTTAAGTAACATATTTTTCAAAATCTTAAATATGATTATAAAGTATGAAAGCACAATTAAAAGATTAATTATTATTATTCACTAAGTCTATTTTTATTATAGAGAATAGAACTTTCTTCAATCATTACGACCGAAAACTTCAGCACAAATGTTTTGCATATAAACGAATAAATTTACGGTTAGAGGTTAGTATTTTTATGCTGACATAAATATTCATTTTTAAAAAACGTAGTACAGTCCTACTAGTATACGATTTATTCCAACAAGCCGTCCTGAACTGTCAAACACGTAACAATAGTCCAACTACTGCGCTTTTCCCTTTCCACATTCTTTTTACTATTAATTTGATTGGTTTGCTTTTCAGTTCGAAAAGAGGTTTACCGTTTGTTGGAACAGTTCATAGCCCTGACGGTGGCCTTAACATTTTTTATAAAGAGGAAAAAGCCCATAGTTACGCTGTGCTTCGAAGGGTACGTAAAATGGCCGTCCCAAGCTTGTGCTATGTCAGGTACTCGTCAAAGAAACCTATCCTAATTATACTTGGGTAGGCAAAATTTAGGACTCCCACTGTAGCATCGTCCTGTTATCCATAATAGCATAAAGAGACGTAATATATGTAAATAAATAACAACATGAGATTGATTTTACAGGATAGGTCATTTTAAAATAAATGATGTTGACCAAAGTGGTTGATGCCTTTTAAAAAAATATATGTGTACCAACATTTGACTGACTTCAGTTGTAAAGGTTAGGGAAAATGTTCCAACAAGCACCTTAAACACGTTGAAAATTAACAGACTGCACATGCCCTTCAGGGACTCAGTTGATTATAAATTTGATTGGTTGGTTTTAGATACAATTTCAATGCTCGATGAATCGAATCGGTAAGCCAACCAATCAAATTTAGGATCAAAAGAGTGGGGGGAGGACATGAGCAGGCTGTTAGTTGTCAACGTGTTTTAAGTGCTTGTTGGAACATATCTAATACAAAGATTCATTTTACACAAAAAAACATACATGCAGCTAGATGAAGTAGCCTTAAATTGAAAAACTTACAATCTCAAAGCTTAAATAATTTATTTTAGAAGTTTATGGAAGAAAAGAAAAAGATACTTATTACGTTTTTCGAATTTTAAAAACTTCTTGACTGAGTTTTGTAGACAAGAAACAGAAGAGTCATATAAAAATCCTTCCTCTTGTTGTGACAATGAGTGAGTATCGGGAAAACAGTCGTGTTATTCATGGCATTTAAAAAAAACAAGACTGATGACAATGACATATCTTTTCCTGTTTATCTTGAAAGCACAAACAGCATTCGAAACAAAGTCTGGTCATGGAAAGTAAATAAAGTGTTTATTGACAAAAATAAAACTTTTTATCTAGAAGACAAGCTTATTCCAGTAAGTTCGTGCCTTTCTTAAATTCAATATTAATACGTTCCCGCCAGGACTGTGTTGACGGGTAATTCACGCTCCTCGCCCATTGGCGGCTGAGTTTAATGCTTTTCGCTCTATCGGACGGGAGCTATTGCAGGGCATTATGCAGTATTGGAAATACAACAATAATTCAATAAACAATAAAAAATACTGTCCTACTAAAATACGATAGTAATTACAATATTTATTAAAAATAAATTTTTATACGTTTATAAGTATGTATAAGAATATAAATATAAAAATAGACGAATTTACGTTAAATTTCATTATTTTAATTTTCAGCTATATAGAAATTATTTATACTTTCTTTTACACTTTGGCTGCAATGTCACCTGAAATCGAGTAACTGTTTTCTTGTCAGAGAATTATATATTAAAATTGTGTCGAAAAGAGAGCGTGACTCCCATGTATTCTTTTTCGGCAAAGTGTTAATGATCTAATTATATGAAGCATTCTAGTTTGAGCCACCGGTGGTACACGCCGCCCGATGAGGAAGTCAAGTGTGAGCCACCGGTGGTACACGCCGGCGTGAACGTGTTAAATAATGGACTGTGACCTACATGAGTTGTATTCTTCTTTGAAGATACATACATACACGCTGTATTAATGATTTTTATTTATTTATTTACATATTTATTTATTAGATATAAGGTTGTTACTGTTATATAGGTTTTTTTTTAGCAGTGCTGTATGTGTGCCTATTAGTAGTCCGAATTTTAAGAAAGAAAATGAAGAGCAAAGGACTAAGATGATGATAAAAAAATAATAACTAAAAAAAACATAATTGTAATGGATATGGGTAGGGTAACTGTACCATAAGTTGACAGTGTACCAATAGTCGACATTTTGAACGAAAAGTGTGAATAATAAGATTCAGGGATTATTTTGGTTTTGACAAAATTTGACGGTAATTTGCCAAGTTATACTAGTTATCTGTGCTGCCATCGGCATTAGTTTGATGAAAACTCAAGCTTGTAATGGCGAATTTCCTAGTGGCCTGAAAACTTGGTTTCTGCTACCCTCTTTCATTAAGGTGGAGGTCAAGTTTAATAAGCTTTTTAGTTAGTTTATTTGAATTTAATTATGTTTTTTAATTACTTTTATGGTTTTTATTAAGTTCATGAGAATCATTTGATATCCTTTTTAATATATTTATACAATGTTTTAGGGCTTAAATGTAGGTGTCAACTATTAGAACAGATATTAATCCATAATTTCAATAGTTGACATCGATGTCAACTACCGCAGAATTAGCAAATAGTGTTCCATCTGGGGGTTGTTTATGGAACTCTGAGTCTGGATGGATGGTGAGTGTCTTATTTTATGTCTTATTTTATAGCTAGTGTGCTCTATTCATGGATCGTTAGGAGCAAAATTGTATCGCCAATAATCCTTCCCCTATATAGACAAGCGTCTCATCTGACTTCCTAATGTCCCGATTCTGAAAAGAACTTGGGATACTTGCTATTAGTCGCACTCTATCAAAATGAATGTGGCCATCTTTAATTGTCTAAAAGGGTACTGGAAGAGTGAAGTTCATCATTGGAGAGTCGAAAATTGTGCAAACCAAACATTAAAAAACCGAAACTTTGGCCATTACTAAAATCTATTTATCATACTTACTTAACTGGGCGATCTCATTTCTCCTTTATATATGTTTTTTTTTTTTTTTTTGTGTGTCATTTAAGCTTTTTGTGTATAAAATAATTAAATTGTGGAAATTTTATTTTGTTTCCGTTGTGAATTTACTAGTCTATATAAATAAAGTTGAAATTCTGTTTGTTTGTTTGTTTATTTGTTCTTTGTAGAAATACATACCGTTTGTCCTAAATTCTCCAAATTTCGCTCAGTGATTCTTTGATACCAGGTGCGAACACCTGTCCACATTAAAATTGCATAACTTCAGCCGATCTTCAGCTGATAATCTTTATTGTTATAAAAATCATATTGATCTCACTTTACAATTTTGTTTTTACGAAATCGACCGTTTATTTAGAAAATGAAATTCCCCGTGTGTTATTATTAGAAAATGAAATTCCCCGGGATATACAGCAATAATCTATGCATATAAAGGTGAAATTCTGTTTGTTCTTGTTCTTTATAGAAATCAATACCGTTTGTCCTAAATTCTCCAAAATTCGATCAGTGGTTCTTTGATACCAGGCGCGAACACCTGCCCACATTAAAATTGCATAACTTCAGCCGATCTTCAGCTGATAATCTTTATTCTCCAAATTTCGCTCATTGGTTTTTTCAGACCAGGTGCGAACACCTGTTCATATTAAAATTGCATAACTTCAGCCGATCTTCAGCTGATATTCTTTATTGTTATAAAAATCATAATGATCTCACTTTACAATTTTTTTTTTTTTTTTACGAAATGACCGTTTCTTTAGAAAAATGAAATTCCCCGTGATGACCGGGATATACAGCTATAATCTAAGCATATAAAGGTGAAATTCTGTTTGTTCTTAATAGGAATCCATACCGTTTGTCCTAAATTCTCCAAATTTCGCTCGGTGGTTCTTTCAGACCAGGTGCGAACACCTGTCCATATTAAAATTGCATAACTTCAGCCGATCTCTGGGTATAATCTTTATTGTTATAAAAATCGTTTTGATCTCGCTTTACATTGGTTTTTACAAAATCAACCGTTTGAGTCGATAAAAGTCTTAGTTTATAGATTTTATAGATTTAAAAATTGAAATTCTCCGGGTGAAACCGGGGTTTACAGCTAGTTTATAAATAAAAACATATTAACTTTTATTGTAGTCCTTGTCCCCTATTAAAAATCATAGGAAATCAAACATTAATGCATGTGTCAACTTTAAAACCATAAATGTCAACTTTTCAAACCTTTAAATTTTGATGTGTCAACTATTGGTTCAGTTTAGAAGTTTCAAAGAAATCATTTTTTATGAAAACCGTAAATGTAGACCATAGGACATTGTATTCCTAGTTTTCTAGAGGGATTGGCCTAACTAAATTCATAACTAACATTGTCCTAACATCAATATATTGGTAAACAGTATCAATAATATAATTTTTTTCCCTTAAACTGTCAACTAGTGGTACAGTTACCCTAGGTATAGGGAAGGAATAATAAAAAATAATTAAAATTATAATAGATGTAAGATAAAATTTAAAAATGTATTTTAGTTGAAAGTAGGTATGTTTTTATTATTGATTGGGACGCAGTGTTATATAGCAACCCAAAGTATTTGGGCAGCCCTGCTTGTTGTTGAAATAAATCATATCTATCTGTCTTTCGTCCACTTTCAACAAAATTCTAAACTTCTATTTCAATTATAAACTAAATTTCAACAGACAAACAAAAAGTTTTTTTTTTTTAATTTATAATTTGAATATGTATTTTTCTATCTGTGAGACACTGGAATATTCTCCCTTATTCTCTAGTGACCCGCAAGGGAGGGTCCAGCCGGTTGCAAAGTAGGGGTACCCTTTCCTTGGTTTTGCCAATCAGCTTTTTTACATTTAGATTTTTTTTACGTCAGCGAGGAAGGAAAAAAATTAGTTCTAGAAGAGGTCAGCACCCTCTTCATTCTGCCATAGAGATAGATTTTTTTTTTTTTTTTTTACTACCATATGTTTACATAATTCATAATATAAATTTATCTCGCTGAAGATTATAAATTTAGAAGATTGAATAGATTCTTTTTAAAAAATATTGTTGGGGTTTTGATAAATATATTTTTATTTATAGATCCACGTTCTTGGCCAGTTGCTCTACTTGTTATATATTAGTTTTATAAAGTCAAACAGATGTTTAGAATTGGGACAACTCGTTGCAGTCTGGCCCTAAACTGACTCACTGATAAGACCTATTTTATTTACATTTATCTATGTATATATACAATATATATAAATATATATAATTTAAACCTATATTATATTTATATTTATTAAAAATGAAATAAATTATAGTAATAAGTTGTAAAACGTTTATTAAGTAAAGTGACCCCCCCAATTCATCAATTTTGATGAATTTTTTACTGTCGCATCGGGTGCATATAGATACACCAAATACCGAGTTTAATCAAAATCGTTAGAGCCGTTTTTGAGAAAATCGAAAAAACCCTAAAAATTAGACAAAATTCTTTAAATAAAGTACCCCCTCCGTTTGACCAATTTTGATGAAATTTTCGCTGTCACATCGCGGGCATATACGATACACTAAATACCCAATGTCAGGTCTGTGCGGTTTATAGTTTTTGAGCTAGTCTGTTCACATACACACACACAGACCATTTCGCGGGACTTGGTTAATTAGACTCAGGGGACCCCAAAACGTGTATTTCCGTTGAAAACCGGAAGTCAAAATTTTTCACGATCGCAATACTTTCCTTACTATATATTTCATATATAGGTAAGTGAAAGTAAAAAAAATTATATTCATCTCATTATTTTAATTTTAATTCAATTGGATATACAGTAGTATATCCAGTACAGTAGTAGTATATACTAGTACAGTACCCTTTATCCGGGGTAATGATGGGTAAGGGGGTCCACGGATAATTGAATTATATTTTGTTGACTTAAAGTGATAGAAAAAAGATCAATTGAACAAAAAAAAAAGCTTCAGAAAATAACTTTTATCAACAAATGATCGTTTTAACAAACAACAAATGAACTCCTTCAGCGCGTTTTTTATGAACCACTGATAGACTGGTTTATCTAAGTCTTTAAGGTAGAGTTCTTCATTGTTTTCCGAGGTCACGATGTTTGGCCCGACGGCTATACGAAGTCGGAAATGCCTTTTTTCTTCTTCAAAATGCCACGAACAGTTTGCTCGCCGATTCCTAATTCAGCGGACAATGTTTTAACACTTTCACCTTTTTCTACTCGGTTTATAATGGTTTATTTCTGTTCAAGCTTTAAAACAACAGGTTGTCTTTTTTGCGACATTTTATTAGTTCGTATTTAAACGGAGACTAAATCACAACTGAGAATATTTTGTTTTGTAGTCAAACAGGCCAGTGTAAGGAGTTTCATAGAAATATTTGAAAACAATATCGTTCTTAGGATATGAATTGGAGTAATAGTTACCGGAAACATCTCAGCATACGATACCAGCTTGCCGTGTTTTTCGATTTATTTCATAATTTCTAAGAACAATAGATAATTAACTATTGTATAATAGTTAAAACATTTACGTATGCATTTTATTTAAATAAATGATGAAAATTTAATACTTTTATAAACAAGTATGAGTAAATGAGGCTATGATAATAAAACTTATTTCACATCCCTCAATACTTTATTAACTAATAATACTTGCTTTTTCATAAATGTTTCATTTTTAAGGACTGAAATTTATAACTTTTTCGGGTTTTTCATTGTAGATTCTATAATACATTGTATTTTAATTGAAACTTAGATCATAGAAGATTCCTACTATTTATTTTATATATTGGGTCACCTGTGGTATAGTGGTTAGCATGGCAACCTACAATACTAAAGGTCGCAGGTTCGCGCCCAGCGGTGGCCCTAGGATTTTTTAAAGGGAGTAAAAAATCCATAGCCATGCCGTCCCTCGGATAGGACGTTAAATGGAGGTCCCGAGCCTGTACGATGTCAGGTACTCGTTAAAGATCCCTATCCTAATTATACCCGGATTGGCAAAATTTAGGACTCCCACTGTAGCATTGTCTGATTAGCCTTAGTGGCATAAAGTGACGTTGAACAAACAAACAAAAGATATTGACTAATGAAATTGAACGAAATGAGAGCATAAAACAAGGTGAGGTATATAGAAAGAAATTACATCAAAACACAAGATAAATTAACAGTTAATTTCCAATCCTGTTAGTGACATTATGACATCTTTTCAGAATTTTTCTCTTTCATATTGAAATTACTAATGACATCTGGTATTCTTTAGCACTTCAAACAAATGCACTAATTTAAAAATACATACGTCACTTATTGTTTTTAAAAGAAAATACGTCAATGGAGGCAGGACTGTTTTATAACATCATTTGTGTTTACATTTATACGGATATCTTTGTCCTTGAATGACGTTGTTTTCAACGCAAAAAAAATAAAAATAATTAATATATTATATCTCAAAGTTGATTTTTCGTCGATACGCCATGTTAAATACACTTTAAGGTTTATACAAATCCCATGATTCAGTCATTATTTTGTAAATTAACTTTTTTTTCTCTTGAAATTAGAGAGTTGTTAGTGTTGAAAAAAAAAAAAGAAGGGTATGTTTGCGAAGACCACATCCAGTTACTTTTATTAAACAGTTACTTTCAATAATCTGTAGTGGTTATAAACAGTGATAACCATAATTTGTAATTTCAGTGATAATAAAAATGGGTCTTTTGAAATTAGCTCAAGAAATTTTTGACAAAAACAAGGCATTTAAGTTTTTGCAAGAAAATGAAATATTACCTTGAACAAGGGTGTGTTCTATTATAAATAAATATTCATAGCTAAAATATATTCTTGTTATTCTCATCTAGGCCATTATTTGCAAATACAGGTTATAAATATTGTTATCAAAATAAGGTTAAAGGTACTGAAGAGCGGCTGATGGGCCTGGCCAGTTTTGAGAGGTTATGTGACCGTCATGTTATAAAACTCCCATCGCCTTTATTTCATTTAAAAAGTGCCTTGATTGGCTTTAACAGATTCTAGCTTTCGACTCCCGCTCGCTCTTCAGAGATAAATAAACCCCCAAAAGGGTTCTTTTCAGTGGATATTGGGCCTTAATTTGAAGCCGCACTTCAGTACTAGTGCCAAAATAAGTGTTTAAAAGAAGTAACTGTTTACTAAAAGTAACTGGATGTGGCGTCATGAAAGTAACGATCTTCGCAAACAGACCTAAAAAGAATATCGATTCTTTCGGTGCTTACGTATCACAAGGACGCGGGTGACTGTTACCCGTTATATAAAGACAAATAGTCGGTGTAGGCTCTGGCGCGGTGAGCTTGTGCGTTGGTGGAAGTACCAACTGGAGGAACACGGTTTCCACCAAAATCGTGAAGAATACAAATTTTTGATGTACCTACCGAAATCGGCTGAACCACTAAACCGATTTAAACTTCAAATATATCATTCTATTTGCAATATTTTAGCCTCTTATAGTAAGAAGAAAGCAATACTTTGTGATCTGCATTTGCCGAATTATATGCGAGAAACTGAAAAAAACCCCCAAAAATGTCACGAATTTTAGACCACAAGGCGCTAAATAAGTTCACATTTTAATTATTTTTTCTCCACAGGAGTGGGCTAATTTTAAAATTAATGAGATCGTTTTAAATAGAATTCAATATTCTACAACTATTATATGTAACATTTTTTATTTGGAGTAACCCTCTTTTCATTGCAGGCTTGGGAACATGAGCGTAATTAATTTTTCTGCTAAAGTGGCTAAATTGACAGTGGGTTTTGGCGAATAGACTTACCCGATTTTAACTGTGAGGACCTCATTCGACGCGAAATTAAATGCCCTTTCATTTTAGAAAGAACACAATTTCTTCTGCGATAAATCGTTTTCGAGTTATTAGCGAAAAAATGAAAAAAGTTCGAAAAAGGCGATTTTGTTCGCCTGTAAAATTTGATGGCAACCGATCTGAGGTGGCAGACGTTCACATTTGTTGTCTATGAGATGAGTACTTTCAGCCTATACAGGGTGTATCGCAAGTAGATGACAATATGCAAGATGGAAAAACTAGATCAAAAATGTAGTTAAACGCCGCCAACCGCATGATTCTATCTCATTTCGTTGCACAGATATGCCGTTCCAAAGGTTATTTCGAGAAAACCATGTTTTTTGTAGGAAAACCTCAATTTTCTCTGCTTCCACACATTTTTTTTCAATGTTCCATCACAGTTTTGAATTCAGCATTAAATTTCCTTTAAGCCTAATGCACATTCAATGTTCAAAAGTATCTTTTCAAAAGCGCGATACCTGATCAAGAAATAAAACTTTTAAATAAGTGTTGTCAGCGACAAATTTTCGAGGATCACTACTCTTCCAAAAAAAATCCTGCAAGCTGCCGAATCTCACAAAAGTTGTAAAATTTAATTACCTTTCTAACGGTGTACTCAAAACTGCAATTGTCTCTCAATTTTGTAATGCAATTGGAATGGGAAGGAGAAAAAACTGATGTCATGCTTATTTTGTAGGATCTTATCTCCAATAAATTTAGTTTATTTTTATGTAAATTACAAAGAAAAATTAAATTAATTCTTACATGAAAGTTAAATAGTAAATAAAATGCCTTTGAACATTACAAAAGTTGCTGGAACTGCCTCCTCCTTGCAGTACACACTGACGACATCTGTTTAACACAGCTGATGTAGCCATTCGAATCTGATCACGGTCAGCTCTCATTGCTTCACATGATTCGCGAATTCTTGTGATCGGATGGTTCATATCTTGAATGGGTACTTTGTACACTTCCGATTTAAGCCTACCCCAAATATAAAAATCCAGTCGCGTCAAATCAGGGCTTCGGGCCGGCCAATGCACAGGTCCCAATCCATCTTCCTGGGTACTGTTGATTGAGCCAGTTCGTTACAGCTCGTCCATTATGCGCTGGACACCCGCCCATTTGCCACCATAGATCTTCTTCAAGTGGTATTGCTTCGAGGAGTGCCGCACTTATATCATCCAAAGTAGATCATAAAAAGTATTTGAATTAAACCGACGAGGTAAGAAAACGGGCTCTGTCATATGCTGCCCACAGACCCCTAACCACACGTTCACACTGAACTGATATTGAAAGTGGTGTTCCTTAGTGCCATGTGGATTATGATGAGACCAAAGGTGAGAGTTTCGTGAGTTAAAAATTCCCGCAAGTGTTAATGTTGCCTCATCTGTCCAAATTATGCGATCAGGGAAGTTACGCCTCTCGTGCCACTGTTGAACATACCATCGCGCAAACACCATCCGTAGCTCCATATCACGGGGTAGCAGCTCCTGGACAGTAGTCAGGTGATAACGATATTTATTGTCTTCCCTGAGAGCTCTAAAGACTGTAGAGTGCGATATCCCTAGTCGATTTGAAGCGCGACGGGTACTAGTTGATGGATCATTATCAAAAATAGTCAAAATGTCTTCAACATCCCTTCGAGCTCGGCCCGCGTAGTTAACAGGTTGTCTTGGAATAGAGCCTGTTTCTCTCATGATGCGATAAGTGTTTAGGAAACATATTGGGATATTTTTCTTGTGCACGAAGACCATTGCCTCTTGCAGGCAAACAAACCTTAATGCGAACATAATCCCTAAGAAGTAAACAAAAACATTCATCATGCCAGACGTTCTTCAGGTTCTTTTAGGTTTCAATCACCTCCCTAGTAGATTTATTAAATAATTATTTGTAATTTACATAAAAAATAAATTAAATTTATTGGAGATAAGATCCTACAAAATAAGAATAACATCATTTTTTTCTTCTTCCCATTCCAATTGCATTAAAAAATTGAGAGACAATAGCAGTTTTGAGTACACCGTTAGAAAGGTAATTAAATTTTACAACTTTTGTGATATTCGGCAGCTTGCAGGATTTTTTTTGGAAGAGTAGTGATCCTCTAAAATTTGTCGCTGACAACACTTTTTTAAAAATTTTATTTCTTGATCTGTTATCGCGCTCTTGAAAAGATACTTGGGAACATTGAATGTGCATTAGGCTTAAAGGAAATTTAATGCTGAATTCAAAACTGTGATGGAACATTGAAAAAAAATGTTTGGAAGCAGAGAAAATTGAGGTTTTCCTACAAAAAACACGGTTTTCTCGAAATAACCTTTGGAACGGCATATCTGCGCAACGGAATGAGATAGAATCATGCGGTTAGCGGCGTTTAACTACATTTTTGATCTAGTTTTTCCATCTTGCATATTGTCATCTACTTGCGATACACCCTGTATTATCAAAAATTTTCTTCAAATCAGGCACCTTTTTGGCCCTCAGCTCCCGGACTATGAGCCCAGATACTGTCGGCTAGTATGCAGGCATGGACAGGTCTGAACACGCTAGAGATGGGCGTTTCGGTTGTTTTTACAAAACGCCAACGAACTGTCCGTTGGAAAAAAACAACTGTTGGAAAAAACGGTTTGAAAAAAACAGGTTGGGGAAAACAGAAAACCTCCAGACTAATGTTTCTATCAGGTGTTTGTTTATTGAAAAACGTGTAATAATAGTATTAATTCAAAGTTAAAAAAAAAAAAAAAAATTGAGAATAAAATGAGGAAATGTCACTAATTATTGAAGCAACAAAATTAAAAAAAAAAATCACCAAATTAAAATAATTTTTATAGGTCTTTATCGAGAAAAATGTTAAAATATTATGAATTCTTGAAATATTACGAAAAATAAACTTCTTTAATATTTAGAATTTTTTCACGGTAATGAACAATATATAATAACTTTTATTGTAATGTATTCTCATCCATACACAGCAGTTTTGAAATATGTTTTAATTAGCACTTGAATAAACTGACATTATAAAGAATGAAAGTAAAAGTGTCACTTAAAATTATAAATAAAATAAATAGAAATTCGAAAATAGAGGCCACAGAAAACCTACCGAAAACTCAAACAACGAGCGCTGGTGGTGAAGAAAACAACTGTTCTTTTCAATTTCAGCCGTTCTGTAACGAGTTCCAAACGTATGTTATAAGTACATACTTATAAATGAGAACGGGAAGAGTAGGAAGTTCTAAATTCCAACTGTTTGGGCTGGTTCAGGAAAACAGTTTTTCCGTTTTTTTATAAAAACCAGTTTTTTCAAACAGTTTAGCGTTTTTCTTCCCATCCCTAGATCACGCAGTAACTTGCAGCCTCCTGGGTCTTTCTGTTAAGTTACATTGCAAAACTTTTGTAGTACCCTTTGTACTGTTAAAAACTTAAAAAAAGTCTTGTCCTAAAAAGTAAGGAAATTTGACTTAACCATTTATTCACAGTGACGACAGATATAATGTAACAAAATATATTACCTAACCAATCGATTGTAAGATCAGTACTTTGAAATGCTGCTTATACTCGTATACATATGTCACTGTCCAAAGATGGCAGACAGTCTTAGGCCGTTCCACCAAATGCTATTTCTCTATTAGGTGAATGCATAATATGTTTCAAATAAAGCTGTTTATATATCTATCTATCCTAAGATAAAGAGAGCAATTATTCCGTAACACAATGCCAAAACAATCTCATAAACGTACTTATCGAACTTTAGATCGATACTAAGAAATATAGATATATATATATTTATACTTGTTGCGGAGGTACGATATTCTTCTCGTTTCTTTTTCATTGTCTTCGGAATTTTCATGTCCATCGAAATTAAACCTTTATTTGAAAAATAAAATAAAATAAGACTTGTATGTTATAAGGGATAGAATGATTCATTTTTTTTAAATACTACGTAAACCACTATATAATATTTAATTTTACACGAATATCTATTCTTAAATATAAAAATTAAAACAGCAAAGTAATAATTTTTCTTTAACAATGTTTTTCATCAACCACTTTTTAAATTGGTTTCGTAACATTAATTTCCTCTGATTAGCCGAGGGTGAAGGAAGGGGGGATTTAAGTTCATTCTATGATTTGGGTCGGAATATATTAACAATACATAAAAAAAGGAAACTTTTTTTTTTTTTTTTTTTTGTTTGTTCGATTTAGCCTTTGTCAATCGAGTAAATCTACCTATCCCCAACTTCGTGGCGGACAACTTGGTTCGAATATTTGAGTTATATCTTTAAGAATTGTTAGTACGTTGAACAGGCAAGATGTATTAATAAAAAATAAATGAATTTACAGAAGCGAATTTGCTCCTTGATGTCTAAAAAGTATAACATCAGGAAAATTTTTAGATATGAGGATCTAACATATTAGAACCTCCATCAACAATACAAGAAAATAACTTTTTGATTTTTGCAACATAAAAAAATCTGAACGATTGCAATACTTCCTGACTTTTAACTAGTGATATAGAACTATCGAAACTATCGATGGTTTTTTCAACTTTCGATAGTACTATCGAAAACTTTTTTAAAGATGAAAAGTAGGACTTTTTAAGTACTTAAATGGCTTTAATTGATTAAACCCAATGGTAAGCTATAGATGTATTACTTTTTCTAGGCTAAAAGGACGTAATAATCTTGAAATTTATCGCCCCAAAACCCCTACTACTTCTGCTCTAGGCTAAAAACGCGAGGAATTTTAAAAATCGAATGATTTGCACGTACAAATATATCTCTTCCAACTCCATGGAGTAATATTAAAAAAAAAATCTGGTGCGTGCGCGCAACACACAACTTCTTACTTAGATTAGAAATTAATGCGTTTTGTTAATTGCCTCTTCTCAATTTTCTGTTCAATTATTTAATTTAATTATGGCTTTAATTATTCGTGGGCTCAACGAGTTTTATGAGTTGACTGAATATTTTTATTTTTTTTTTCCTCTTTATGTTTTCTTTATTTTTATCATATCTCATATTTAGCCATTTCTTATTTTTAGGCGTAACTAGAGACTGTTAATTTCTCCATATAAACAAAAACAAAGGTACTTTATTGGAAAACAAAAAATGCCCCTTCCCCATTTAAGCCCCCTCAGAACATTTTAATAATGATAATGCTTATCTGATATTAAAAAACACCTAATTTTCATTAAACATTACGAATTTGATAAAAATCGTTAAAGCCGTTTTTGAGATCGTCGAAAAAAACGTAAAAATTGGAAAAAAAATATGAAATAAGCCCGCTCCGTTTGACCAATTTTGATGAAATGATGGCTATCACATCTTTGGCATGTACATACATCAAATACCCAGTTTGATCAAAATCGTTAAAGCCTTTTTTGAGTAAATAAAAAAAAAAACACATCAAATACCCAGTTTGATCAAAATCGTTAAAACCGTTTTTGAGTAAATAAAAAAAATAAGTTCGCACAGTTTATAGTTTTTGAGCTAGTCTGTTCACACACACACAGACCATTTCGCGGGATTTTTTTATTTGGACTCAGGGGACCCCAAAACGTGTATTTCCGTTGAAAACCGGAAGTCGAAATTTATCACGATCGCAATACTTTCCTAACTATATATTTCATATATAGGTAAGTGAAAGTAAAAAAGAAAAGAGTAAAAATGAAAGTGTGCATTATAGCTTCTAAAGTATGTACCAAATGAAAAATCCGAACATTCTTCCCCCCCCCCCCCTTCCCCCTCGGTTCACCACCAAATACTATCGGTAGTATCGATAGTTTTATGCCCGATAACATTGAAACTATCGATAGCGGAGACTATCGATAGTTTTACAACACTACTTTTAACACAACACAATTATTTCTTTAAGTAGGAAACCATGTACCCTTACTGTAGCAGGTGTCCAAAAAAATAAATAATAAAAAAAAAAAAAAAACAACAACACTCCGACGTTCTATATTTAAAATGTTTGGACAGGCTCCTCGAAAGATGTAGGCTAATGACACAGAATAGGGAGCAGTTTCACAAGTCGGCCATCATATCTTCTTGAAATTGTGGTATGAGTGCCTAAATGTTTTCATGGTGACGTAGATTCCCGACTAGCAAAATTTTCAGGATTATATGAGTCATTCTCCCATTTCATTCAAATTTCATTGTTCTAATTTCAATGCGAAAGAATTAAATTTTCCAATGATTTTTTTTCACAAATTGTTAGAAGGTAGGCTGCTAACGGTGTTCACAAAAAATGCCTTCATAGAAACATATACCTATATATTATTTTCCAAGTCCTTTTTTATGTCGGTACGACATAACGTCCTTAATAACTTATCAAATTTTACGAATAAGGCATCATTTTAAAGCTTTCCTTAACCGCTATACCGGAAAAATATACAAATCACTCATTTCGCCTTCGATTGCGAGTTATAAGCGCAAAACCGCGCAAACAAACAAAACAAATACGTCTCAACTAATTAAGTCTTTGTAATCTCTAAATATTATTTAAAAGTGCTAAAAACAAACCTGAAAATCAATTTCCCTTAAATATTTAAATAAGTTTAGAGTTCAGGTTTTACTAAACTCAACTCAAAGTCTATCTCCCTCATTCCACAAGAGTGAGGGAGATAGGTTTTTGAGGTTATATTCAAGTAGACGATAGGCGGGCGCAATCGAATATAGGGTGCGCTAGTAGTTTTGCAAAATGTCGGAAAGAACGGTGTTAGACCTAGTTGATGTGATAGAGATAATTGGTAATTTTAAAAGACCATTAATTGATGGGCAGGCTATTCTTGATGCAAACCACATATTTACATGTGAAATAATATCTAAAAATAAAAAAACAGTTATTTTACAAGCCTCGTGCCTTTAAACTAGCAATCTTAAAGGACTGCCCCATCAAATAAAAGTGGAAATCAAATTTATTAATAATAATAAGCAATTTTCTTGTCATTGTACATGTAAAGCTGGTAGTTCTGGTAAATGCAAACACATCATTGTAACTTTACTCGACGTTTTTCTGTTAGTAATAACATTAATTACCTATTCACACAATCATAGTTATGACAGCTTAGATTCTTTGTCATATTATTTATTTATTTCTCAAAACTTTCAGGCTTCGCATTGAAAACATGGAACAATTAAGCACAACGGATGTAATAGAAAAATGGGGAAAATTAAAAAAGAAAAACAAATCTATGACACTATGGTCTCAATATTATTTGCATAAAACTAGCATTTTGGAATAATAAAATGTCAAATACTAATATTAACCTGGATAAATATAGTCTCTTTCTTAAAAATAAAGACTACATATCGTCATATGTTTCGAAACAGGCTTATCTATTCTTAATTTTACAATCCACTCTTTAAGAAGCTTTTTATTTTTTGGAAATGAAAGGGAATGACACGTCTTTTGATTTTCTAATTAAACACTGAGGGACCGAGCAATACCTATTAGATATTTTTCAAATGATTTTTTACTCAATCGGGTTTTAATTATGGAAAAATAAATTAAAAACGCCAAAAAACCCTATGAATCCCAGGTAATGGCCCCGCTTTTATCCCCGTTTCTCTAGTTCCTGCAGCGCCGTCGCAGAAGCAGCACCGTCGCTTGCGCCCGCCTATTCCATGTCAGTCTCTTATGAAAAACATTTATGGGTTATTGAAATCCCTTGTAAACCTACAAATTAACCGTAATGTAACGTGAATCAAACTCACCTTTTAAGAAATATCAGTGGGTGAGGTAGATAGGAAATGAAACAACACTTACTGTTTTACCCGATAAAAACACCCTCACGAGGAAACGAGAGCAGAACTTCTGTGAAAAAGTTTATCCTTGTTGAGACGGGAATCTGTTACAATGTTGCCAGCAACGAATTATAATGAAATAAAGGTTTCCAAAGTTTTGAGGCCCGATTTCAAAACAATGTGAGGGAGATAGGTTGCATCTATGGGACAGGTAGATTATGGATCATAACTTTTTTCTATAATACGAAAATAGCAATATACCTTAAAACCAAATAATTAAGACCTTCTAACAAGTATGAAAAAAATACTAGGTCATAAATAAAAGAATATATATCATTTTTCCGCCATCAAAGTCAGCAACTTGAGCTTTGGGACAGGTGAGGGAGATAGATATTGACATTTTAAGTTTAAATTTAGGCCTATAAACAAATTGTTACTGAGATAATAATTCTTGAACAACAAGCTGAGGTCTTCTATTAACCAGTGGATGCAATTGAATTATTAGCAATTTCACACAAATAATATAGTCTCATTGGGACATGAATTTGTATGTATTGGGAGAATGACCCATATATAAATTATAAGAAATAACATTTAAAATGGAAGTTTAATATAAAAAATAAAATGTAATGAAAACTGTACAATACAACGAAAGGGTTCACAACTGGTAAGGAAGTAGGAGAGAGTGGGGTTGGTTGGCAACAGTTTTCACTTTTTTGATTGTTGAGTCATTCCTGTTAATATAATCCCAATAGGGCACCACTGTAAACTCCAAGTATTAGAGTACTTCAAGTATTTTTTTCACCACATAATATTTAATACTAAGATTATAGGAAATTGAAGAATTCGACAATCCAGAGTATGCCAATTAACCCCCTATGTGGGGCAGGTTGGCCTAGAAGGTAGGGAGTTTAGCCATCTCATTCAAGTACTGCCTGACACATATTATTGTTATTAAAAGCTGCACTATAATGGTATAATAATTTTGAATCGGTTTTAACCAGCTTTTAAGGGAAAATAGAATGACAATAGAAGAAAATAGAAGTTTAGACTGTCGTAACTTTCTGTGTCAGAAAAATTGCTCTCATCCTCCTAGCCGGAACTAAAGACAATTGGTAGTTTCACCTTTGTTTATGTTTACCTTGCTTTTGTGAATTGCTACCGCTCCAACAAACACCAGTTAAAGAGAGCCAAATAACCCCATAGGAGAAATCATATGAAAGATGGCTGCCAGGACAGGGGAGAACATTCAAACAAGAAACTGGTTAGTCGAAAGGCTAGGTTTTTCAAAGGAGTTTGGGCCTATGTGAACAGAATCGGAGGCAAATGTTTTGCCATTCCTTTAAACGAAATTTACTGAACATACAAAAATTTACGTACATGTTGTAAAATCAATCAATCAAGCACACTTCTCTATACTGATAGCATCGGATTGAAAAATCGGGACAAGACTCCCGAGGTCGTATGGTACAATGGTGGGGCCTTCACAATAGGTGTGACGGAAACTATAAGTGAATGGCCAACCTGCCCCCTACTATACGCCAACCAACCCCGATCACCCTTACTGTTTCTGGTTCAGCAGTCATGCAAGGTAATTTGACCGTGAACACGCTCAACCGCCGGTTTCTTCCCTTAGTTGTCAATAAAGAGTTCACACGCTCGGCAGATTAGAGAATTTTCCAGAGTATAACAATCACAAAAATATTTCTCAAAATAGATCGACATGTCAAATGAGTATTGACGGCAGCTGCGAATCCCGAAGGGGGGGGGGGAGGTTTTTTATTTTGTGTAAAAAATCTATTGGCGCGCCTCAGATCAAAATTTTAGAACGCCCAAGTATTACAACTCCAATCGCTAAAAATGGTGAAACTGCCTTGAAATAATCAAGGATGCAAATTAGAAATATTTCTAAAAACAGATCGGCATTCACCCTCGGCTAATCACAGGAAATTAATGTTACCAAACCAATTTAAAAATTGGTTGATGAAAAACATTGATAAAGAAAAATTATTACTTTGCTTTTTTAATTTTTACTTTCACTTACCTATATATGAAATATGTAGTAAGGGAAAGTATTGCGATCGTGAAAAATTTCGACTTCCTGTTTTCAACGGAAATACACGTTTTGGGGTCCCCTGAGCCCAAATAACCAAGTCCCGCGAAATGGTCTGTGTGTGTGTGTCTGCCTGTGTGTGTGAACAGACTAGCTCAAAAACTATAAACCGTGTGAACCTGGAATTGGGTATTTAGTGTATGTATATGCCCGCGATGTGACAGCAAAAATTTCATCAAAATTGGTCTCAGGGAGGGGGTACTTTATTTAAGAACTTTTTACGGTTTTTTCGATTTTCTCAAAAACGGCTCTAACGATTTTGATTAAACTTAGTATTTGAACTATTTATGTGCCCCAGATATGACTGCAAAAATTTCATCAAAATTCATCAACCGGAGGGGGCACTTTACTTAACAAACTTTGTATCATTTTCACGTATTTTTTTTATTTACTCACAAACGGCTTTAACGATTTTGATCAAACTGGGTATTTGACGCACGTATATGCCAAAGAGGTGACAGCCAATATTTCATCAAAACGGAGAGGGCACATTATTTCATAACCTTTTTTCCAATTTTTATCTTTTTTTCGATTATCTGAAAAACGGCTACAATGATTTTCATCATATTCGTCATGTTTAATAAAAATTAGGTGTTCTTTAATATCAGGTAAGGTTTATCATTATTAAAATGTTCTGAGGGGCCTTTAATGGGGAAGGGGCCTTTTTTGTTTTCCTATAAAGTACCTTTGTTATTGTTTATATGGAGAAATTAACTGTCTCGTTACGCCTAAAAATAAGAAATGGCTAATTATGAAATATGAAAAAATCAAGTAAACATATAGAGGAGAAAAAAAGAAAGATATACCTTCAACTCATAAAACACGTTGAGCCCACGCATGCGGAGTACGGCTTTAATGAAAGACCATTGTTCATAATTAAAGCCGTTCCGTTTATTTAAAGGAAATTATTTGTTTCATGGCAACTAAATGAAGTTTTCAGCAACTAAATAGAGAATTATAAAATCAGACGCGATGGAGTATTACGCTTGCATTTCAGAATCATCATAAGTAAAAACTTTTATTTAATAATAAAAAAAAAATTGTGTTTTTTATAGAGCAAATAAAAACGAAAATAAGAAATTAATGTGCGACTTGAAAAGTGGCAATTAACAAAACACATCAATTTCTAATCTAAGTAAGTTGGTAAGTGAAAGTTGTGTGTTGAGCGCTCGCACCAGATTTTTTTTAATTGTCATTGTAATTATAATTTTCCTCTAATAAAAATTATTTTAAACACATATTATTGTTGCAGTATTTTAGAGGTTTAAATGCTTTAATATTTCTCTTTTCAATGTATTTTGCAGTTTAAATATTAACTTGGTTTTCCAACTAGATGCAACATTGTTGAAAATTGCGTTTCCTGTTTGTAAAAACCCACTAATCGGACAAATAAGATAAACAACACACTCCAAGTTATTTTTTCAATCAGCGTTGTGTGACTCTGCGTCGGGGCCGGCTCCAGATAACATAGCAGCTGATAAGGGCGCTATCCAAATACCAATATTTGGCGACGCTATTTTTACTCTAAAGCAAAGCAACTAGTATTATTTATATTTTGTAAATAATATTATTGGTTCAATTTAAATTGAATCCCATTAATGGGCAATTCCACGTCAAATCAACACAAAAATGTAATTGAACCTCGCCGACTCAGATTTTCTTGAAATTTGGTACGAGTGTACTACTTGTATCTAATAGAAAATTTGTGAAATATTACTGAGATATGTCAACCCGTTTTTTGAATTATTGATCTCTAAAGCCCTCAAAAATTGGTCCAGAAACAGAAAAACTCATGATTAAAAATAGCTGTAGATGTTTTCCAAATTTGACTAGGACTATGGGATTGGTATCTTATAACAGCGCATTCCATGCCGTTTCATATGCTATACAACAATGTATAGGTTAGTACTAAAGAAATTTTCTTAAAACTAAATGTAAAATTTTAATTTCAATTTTTTCAAAAAGGGCATTTTTTAAATTTTTTATATTTTTTCTAAAAAATAGGTAGTAGTATATCTATTAATACAACAAAATATAAAAGTGGAATGAAAATTTCATCACTACTAAAAACATTGAAAACTAGTGATAAAATTCAATAAATCTAGCTTTTTATGATTAAAAAGTAAATGTAGATGTTTTCCAAATTTGACTAGGACTATTCGATTGGTGTCGTTTAACAGCGCATTCCATGCCGTTTAATCAATATATATTATAATGTATATGTGAATATACATGTTATATTATACTACATGAATATTGTAGTGTACAATGTGCGTGCCGAAAAAGCTCAGAAACGACACCACATACGATTAAGAGATTTATGTCAGCGTGTAACTGTAGGTCCCCTAACGGGGAAGAAGGTTTCCGTTTTTCTCTCAAGTGTGTGAAATTGAAGAGAAAAGGACTGGAATTTTAAGGCTCTCGCAACATGTAATTAGCCTACCTGAGAATGACATACGAGTTTATGAATGAAAAATTGGTGTGTTTCACTCAATGTTTATTGTTCATTCATTCCGTTATATTTGTAAAGGTTATATATTTTGTCAGTTGTTCTTTTTAAATTACTAAAAAATCAAGCGAAAACAATTAGTTTCACCTTTTCTTTTAAAATAAATTAATGATTTTACATATCTGCAATCAATGAGAAAACCGACTGGATACTTTACAAAATTAATTTTCTCATAAGAAGGTTAATTGATTAACACATTACATTTAATCAATATCTAACATATACTTAAGTAAATTTAATGCAATATGAGTGAGCGAATAAAAACAGACATAAAACAAAAAAGAAGACCTGAATAGACTGATTATAAACCGAAAATAATAAGTTTGAAGTGTTCTTATTGTATGTAGTTATGAAAAATGGTTTTATTAATATGTATGATGAGCATTCCAGTTGACAAAATGATGAATTGACTCCAAATATACATGTTTTCAATAAGATTTTATCACCGCTCATAGTTCAGGATAAAAAGAAATATGATGAAAAAATTGTGCCCTCATGATATTTTGGTTTTCACTTAGTAACATTAGTAAGATTGGAGAAGTGCAGAGTTCGGCCAAATTAGGGTGTGGTGGGGGGGGGGGGGATAAATTAAGGGAGGTTGAACTGGAAGAAAGGTCTTACAAAAAAAGTTTCTATAAATCTTCGGTATTTTCTAAACTTCTGGATCTAATGGGACCATCACAGTACTCGGCGCTTAAGTTGTACTCCAAATATAGTTTTTTTAACTAATAATCTAATAACTTATTATCTGTTGACAGTTTGGAATGGGCTTATAGGATTCATAATCACAGAAACCATCAAAAACGATGCATGACTCGAGAAAATTGCAGTACAATTATTAAGCGTTCATTCATCATTTTCAACACCCTATAAAGTATATAGGGTTCCTTATTTGGGCGGACTCTGCAGATCTCGAATCTTAATATTGATACAATAATAAAATTTTCAAGAAAGTGCTAATTTTGTTCTATATTTCCTTTAATTTTAAAGTTTTTCTGTTATTAAAACTGCCACACAACTACCGGAGCGAAGCCGGGCACACTAGCTAGTATGATATAGAACAATGTATAGGTATAGGCAATATGACCTATTTTAAAAAAAAATTATACATAAAAATTAAAAAAATACCCTTTTTGAGAAAATTGAAATTAAAAAATTTTAAACTTGGTTTTAACAAAATTTCTTTAGCGCCAACTTATACATTTTTGTATATAATATGAAATGGCATGGAAGGCACTGTTAAACGACACCAATCTCATAGTCCTAGTCAAATTTGGAAACAATCTACAGCTATTTTTAAACATGATTTTTTCTGTTTCTGGATCTATTTTTGACGGCTTTAGAGACCAATAATTCAAAAACGGGTTGACATATCTCAGTAATATTTCACGATTGTTCTAGTAGATACAAGTTGAGCACATATACCAAAAATCTGAAATGATGAGGTTCAAATAAACTATTTTTGTGTTGATTTGACGAGAAATTGCCCAACGTTGTTGATAATTTGAGTTTTAATTGTTTCTACTTATGTAAATTATTTCAATATTGACCATATAATCAAATATGTTGTATTAATACCTTTTTTTCTTGTTTTATATAATTTATATTTTAAAAATGGTTTTTCGAAGGTTGAGAAAAATTTAATTTTTGTTAGACAACTACGATTTAAGTCGGCTAAGAAGATTTTTATAGAATTATTTTTAATTTTATAAAAAAAAAAAAAAAAAAAAAAAAAATCGTTTGAATCCAGAATAAATTACATTAATGTGTAATGTAACTTATAATTATATCTAGTTCATAATTTAACAAATACGATTCTAAAAAAAAACAAAACTTCTTCTTGATCTTCCCCTCATATGACAACACAAATGAATTGCTTCAATTAATTTCTGTAAAAATAAAATATAATAAATTATTCTAATAATTTAGTATTGCTTTGAAATATCAGAAACGTATTATAAAACCTGGCATGGCGATAAGATAATTATGATGACTTATTATACTATAAATATTAAAAATATTATGAAATATTATTAAAATTCGTAGTATTTAGGCCATTGCATTTAGTAGGTAGCTTATCTGACGTCAGGCGGAAAAAAAATGCCAACCCTTGCACTGTATACAACACTTTTACCGATCACCTGATATTAAATTTTAATAAATCAAAAACCGTTGTAATACTTGTAATTTTCAAGTTTTATGGAATTTATAACCTAGATATCCATTAATTAAAATTTATGTGGATAAGCTAAAAAAGGGTTTCTACAATTGAGCTCAGAGACTCATCTAACTTCGATAATTTTTTCTGATACATATTCCTTTAAAGAATCTTGGCAATACCCAAAAATAAATTTAACAAATCTGGTGCGTGCTCGCAACACACAACTTTCACTTACAAACTTACTTAGATTAGAAATTAATGCGTTTTGTTAATTGTCACTTCTCAAATGAACAGAACGGCTTTAATTATGAACAATGGTCTGTCATTAAAGGCGTACTCCGCATGCGCTCAACGAGTTTTATGAGTTGACTGAATATTTTTATTTTTTTCTCCTCATTATGTTTTCTTTATTTTTATAATATCTCATATTTAGCCATTTCTTATTTCTGGCGTAACGAGAGACAGTTAACTTCTCCATATAAACAAAAACAAAGGTACTTTATTAAGGAACAAACAAAAAAATCCTTTTTTGAGTAAATAAAAAAAAACACGTGAAAAAGATACAAAATTTATTAAGTAAAGTCCCCCCTCCGGTTGATCAATTTTGATGAAATTTTTACAGTCATATCTCGGGCATATAAATAGATCGAATACTCATTTTAATCAAAATCGTTATAGCCGTTTTTGAGAAAATCGAAAAAAAATTAAAAAGTTAATAAATAAAGTACCCCCTCCCTTTGAGCAATTTTGATGAAATTTTTGCTGTCACATCGCGGGCCTATACATACACTAAATACCCAATTTCAGATTCGCACGGCTTATAGTTTTTGAGCTAGTCTGTTCACACACACACACCGACACACAGACACAGACCATTTCCCGGGACTTGGTCATTTGGACTCAGGGCACCCCAAAACGTGTATTTCCGTTGAAAACCGGAAGTCGAGATTTTTCACGATCGCAATACTTCCACTTACTATATATTTCATATATAGGTAAGTGAAAGTAAAAAAAGTTGATTTTTTTGAGACATGTGGAGTTAAAAGATCTATAAAACGACTGATTGAAACTTTAAACCAATTTTCGACGTGACAACAAAAATTTCAAGTTGTCAAACGGTGATTTAAAAACTGTCTCATTTTTACTTGTTGTTTTTTTTTCTATATTTTCAAAAATAGCTTTAACGATTTTGAAAAACTCGTCATATTTAATGAGATCAATTATTCTTTAATATCAGGTAGGTTTTATCTTCATAGAAATTTTCTGAGAGGGCTTAAATGGCGATGGAATTTTTTTTTTTTCCTATAAAGTAACGGGTGTCCAAAAAGAGTATTCGGGGTTTGAAAGTTGAATAAAATCTCAAATATAGAAAATCAAGTAGGTAGGATGTTTACGTTTTATTTAAACACAATGAACTGGAAATTTATTTAGAAAAAACAATATTGTCTAGGTGACCACCATAACGCTGCCGGCACTCTTTGAATATCAAACGCAGATTTCTAAAAACGCGTTGACACATTGTTCCTGAGATTGCCGTCATTTCTGTTCTGATATTTTGCTTCAATTGCGTTAGATTCGTCGGTTTCTTTTCGTATACCCTACTTTTCAGGTATCCTCACAGAAAGAAGTCAGGAGGACTGAGATCGGGACTCCTGGGAGGCCAGCTAATGGTGCCTCTACGAGAAATTACTTTGTTTTGGAATAATTTGTTTACCGTAGCAATTGATAACTCCGAAGTATGGCAAGTGGCCCCGTCTTGCTGAAACCATGTTCTAGAGTTATATCCTTTAAACTCTTGAAGTTCTTGGGCCAAAAAAACTCTTATCATTTCACAGTAACGCTCACTATTTACTGCGTTTGAGATTCGAGAAGTGCCCAGCAGCGTTATGGTGGTCACCTAGACAATATTGTTTTTTCTAAATAAAATTCCAGTTCATTGTGTTTAAATAAAACGTAAACATCCTACTTGATATTCTATATTTGAGATTTTATTCAACTTTCAAACCCCGAATACTCTTCTTGGACACCTTGTACCTTTGATTTTGTTCATATAAAGAAATTATCTGTCTCTCACTATGCCTAAGAATAAGAAATGCTTACATACGAAATAGGAAATAAATCGAAGAGGGGAAAAATATTCCCCTAGTGTTATAATATCATAATCATAATATTATAATATTAGTGTTATAATTCATATAACACGTAGAAGCCACGCATTATTTAAAGACGCTCAGTTCATGGGGAGTAGTCAACGTGTTTTGAAACATGTACCTGGTAAATGTACATGGTAAATGGAAATTATTTGTTTCCATGGTAACTAAATGAAGTTCTCAACAACTGAATAGAGAATTATAAAATCAGACGCGATGGAGTATTAGGCTTGTATTGGCGAATTATCACTAGTAAAAACTTTTCTTTAAAAGAAAAATAAGTATATTTCTAAATATTGATATTTCAATTAATAAAAACTACGATAATGCCGCATGCTAGAAGTTTATATTTTCTTTTCTTTATTATTTATTTAATTGTATATAGCTTTAGTTTATTTCCAATGCATGGCCAGCTTTTTATTTTATATTATTCAGCTTATTTTATAATTTTCTTTTCTTTCTCTATTAATTAGCATGTTTATATTCATTTTCTAGTCACCAAGTATATTTTCATTTACCTTAGAAGCTTTTATTGTAGCATATATATTCCTTTAATCCTCCTTTTCACCCATTTATTTGACCTTTCAGACTTCATTTATCTATCATCATCTATCAGGCACAATAAACACCCCCCTCAGAAGGTGGTAATTAGAATCAGTTATTATCCAGGCATTGTGTTAGGGCGTCCCTTGGACAACCACGCAGTGGCCCCAACAGTGTTAAATCTGGTACCGTGCATTATCATCTTATCTCAAAAACTGTAAATTTTCAAAGAACATACATGGCTTTAACACTCCTGTCCACGGAATGTTAAATGGTCTTGTTGATTCACTTTTGAAATATTTAAAACTCTTCTTCCGATCTGTCGCACAATGCTTGGGGTATTCGGGATAATGATACAGTAAGCAACGATTCTTATCGGAAATGGCCTGCTGTTTATGAATACCCCTTATTTAGCTGTCACGAAATGATGCCCCGTCGTATTTGGTCTAAAATGAGGGACACACACACACACTAGTTTTGTCATTTGGATGGGTTCAAATATATATTCTTCTTGGTTATTTAGACTCAGGGGACTCCAAAATAAGTATTTCCAATGAAAACCGGAAGTCGAAATTTTTCACGATTTCAATACTTTCCCATACTATACTAGATGTCCCAGACGTAGTGTAAAAAAAAAAAAAAAGGGTAATACTGGATGTTAAACGGGGTGGAATGGCGCAGAAACGAGTTTCCTATCTCAATCTTTTGAGGAGATAAAATTTTTTTTGTTTTTATTTTTAAAATCTTAATTTTCTTCTGAAAAATGACAGTTTTCTCTACTTTGGTATGGCGTAGAAACAAGAACGATGATATTTTGTTAATGAGCATTAAATTTTCTAAAAGGTGAGATGGTTCTTGTTATTTTAAATCCAGTTTCAGTGGGACTTTTAACGCGCTAAACACAAAACATTTATTAAAACTTAAATTTTAAAAAAATTCCTCACTCCCCACTGGAGCACCCTAGAAGCTGTCAAATTTCCTAAAACTGCGGAATTTAGTAAGATTTCTAGTGGTGTAACCCATGATACAATTGCACTTCACCTTTTGAATCTAAAAGAAGTTTTTCTGATGAAAAACACGCTAGAGAACGTCACTGCTGGGGCAATGAGGAAGCGCGCTAGAGCCTGCATCCAAAGTAATGGATGCCGAACTTCCCAAAAGTTAGAGTTAGTTTTACTTTTTTAAGACTAGAAAAAACAATATATGAATCCTAAATAATATAAAAAAGGCAATAATAATCTAAAAGTAAAAAAAAACTCCTTAGTTTAAATTTAAAAAATACTTCATTTTCTTCTCTTCTATTAAAAATTGAAAAATCCTACATAAAAAATGTTGAAGATAAAAAATAATATTATTATTGTAGAACCATACTAAAATGTATTATTGCAGCGCGTGTTCAAAATTTCCTCCATTACTTTGGTTGCAGGCTTATATTCAACATTTTTTGAGTAGGATTTTTTTTTTTTTTTTTTTGGAGGAAAGGATTGTAATCGTGAAAAATTTCACTTCCGGTTTTCAACCTAAATACACGGTTTAGGGTCTCCTAAGTCCAAAGTACCGCGAAATGGCCTGTGTGTGTTTTTAAATAGACAAGCTCAAAAACTAAGAACCGTACGAACCTGAAATTGGGTATTTTATGTACGTATAAGCCCGCGATGTGATAGCAAATTTTTCATACATATTGAACAAACGGACGGTTTGATTATGACTTTATTTTTAAAATATCTCATTTTTACGTTGTTGTGTTTTTTTTTTTTTTTTTTCCTCTTAAACGGCTCTAACGATTTTGATTAAACTCTAAAATCAATTTTGATTTTTCCAATTGCAATCAACAATAGCATGCAACTAATCTTCGAGCTATGGTTATTATTATGAGTAGTATATGCTAAACTTACTAAATATAGTATAAAGATAATAGCTCTATAGGAACTCTGAATTACCTATTACTAGCTGTATATCCCGGTTTCACCCGGGAATTTCGACTCGCCTCCCATGTAAAGCAAGATCATAACGATTTTTATAACAATAAAGAATGAACCCAGAGATTGGCTGAAGTTATGCAATTTTAATATAGACATGTGTTCGCACTGGGTATGAAAGAACCACTGAGCGAAATTTGGAGAATTTATGACAAACGGTATGGATTTCTATAAAGAACAAACAGAATTTCATCTTTATTTACAAAAATTATAGCTTTCTATCACGGTTTCACCCGGGGAATTTCATTTTTCTAAAGAAACGGTCGATTTCGTAAAAAACCATAGTAAAGCGAGATCATTACGATTTTTATAACAATAAAGAATGTCAGCTAAAGTTATGCAATTTTAATATGGACAGGTGTTCGCACCTGGTATGAAAGAACCACTGAGCGAGAATTTAGGACAAACGGTATGGATTTCTATAAAGAACAAACAAATAAACAAACAGAATTTCATCTTTATTTATATAGATTATGGATAACCTTTTATCTTGAAAATATTTTTATTAGTTCAACTTTAAAAATGGATCGTAATACAAGTTTAGATGTGAATAAATTTTTTTTTAGAAATCGCTAAAATCTTATCAGAGGCCTTTGGAACAATGAAACAAATGCAAACTTTCCCGATGAATTGGCATTGGATTTATTTGTGTGTGATGAGAGAAGATATTGTAGGTGACTGATTTGCTAAAGGAATGAGATCCACGTTAGCCATTTCCTGTTATCAAGCATGGCGTTGATCTAAAAATAACAAAGAAATCAAAAATAGCACAAGCTTACCCCCCGAAATGCGGCCAGTTTTTCATATTGGAGTTGACATTGTACGAGTTGGTCAGCATCCTCTCGAGTGCGATCCTGAAAAAGAGACACGACAACCGCTCAAGAGTACGTGTAACGCACCAATCAGATCTCGTATCGGACTCGACTGATGGCGTCGACTGTTCAGTTAGGCCCTTATATAAGTTTGCTACTGACCGTTTGGTGATCGTCATGAATCATCCTCAATGAAGGCTGGAGGACACGAGAGGGCGCCATGATACACGACGATCAGCTGGGATCTCGAAGTGTCCCCTCAGACGTGGCGATAAGATAAGGGAAGGAATGCCGTGATGTTGTTATCAATAGTCGTTCTATGAATGGGATCAACATAATTCTCTGTTTGTACATAAAGTACTCGACAATAAGAAATGATAATACACCTTTGATTGAAAAAAAAAAAAAAAAAAAAAAACCCTAATCCACTGCAACCTATGAAGGGTCTGGGTTCAGTATGGAAGGAGGGGAGTTGAAACAACTTTCACATTTTGTTTCATACCCCAAACCCTATTGGCAGAAGAAGGTCTATAATAATAATAATAAAGGCTTAACGAACCCGAAGGTTCGATGCCGACACCACCACTCGCTCCCTGCACACCTCCATCCATCGACCGTCTTCCAGACCTAACTTCGATAGATCCGCCCGAACGCAATCCTCCCACCTCCGTCTCGGCCTGCCCCTCGGACGTTTCCCATCCGGCACCGCGCTTATTAATCTTTTCGGAATACGTTCACAGCCAAGTTTTGCAATTTTACACGCCCATTTTATTCGTCTTGCTGCAATCACGTCAATTATATTTACTGGGTAAAGTTCACTCAGTTCGGCGTTGTGTAAGCGTCTAAATTCTCCGGTTATTTCATCCCTCTTCGGTCCAAATATTCTACGCAGTACTTTATTTTCAAAAACTCTAAGCCGTTGCTCATCCCTCAATGTCAGCGGCCAAGTTTCGCATCCGTAAAGGACCGTTGGAAGAATAATAGTTTTTTAAATCCTAATTTTTAAGTTTTGGGACAGAAGGCGGGAGCTAAGCAATTTCGCGACTGAAAAGTAGCAAGCATTACCGGCTTTCAATCTAGCCTTAATTTCCTCATCGATTTCGTTTTTTCTAGTTACCATCGCCCCTAAATATCTAAATTTCTCTACCTGTTCAAACGTATTCCCCCCTACATTGATATCAGCGAAATCCTCACCACTTCTACGACTAACCATATATTTTGTCTTATCCGTATTCATTTCTAGCCCAAGTTCTTGTCCGGCTTTCATCAACGTTTTTGTGTTCATTTCTATGGTTTCCACGTCCTCCCCAAGCAATACCAAATCATCGGCATATCCGAGCACGGGTATATTCCCTCCCAAATTCAAACCCTTTCCGGTACGTGTCATCTCCCTAATGGCATATTCCAGCGCTAAATTAAATAAAACCGGTGAGAGAGAATCTCCTTGTTTCAAACCAGAGCGGACCTCGAACTTCTCAGAAAAATAATTACCGATTCTAACTTTATTGAACGTTTCGGTCATACACATTTTTACTAAGTTTACTAATTTTTTTGGTATTCCCTGCTCGACCAGAATGTTATACAACTTTTGGCGGTTAATAGAGTCATATGCCTTTTTGAAATCGATAAAAAGCTGATGTACGATTCCGTTATATTCTAATTTTTTCTCTAATATTTGTCGCAGAGAGAATATTTGGTCTACGGTTGATCGGTTTTGCCTGAAACCACATTGATATTCTCCGATAATTTCCTCGGCGTATTCAGTGATTCGACTAGTTAGGATTAACGTAAATATTTTATAGCAAACCGGGAGGAGTGAGATTCCGCGATAGTTATTGCAATCCGTTTTTGATCCCTTTTTGTGAATCGGGATGAGAATAGACTCTTTCCACTCTTCGGGTATCTTTTCTTGTTCCCAGATCTTCTTAACCAAAAGAAATATTTTTGATATCCCAGCTTCCCCGCATGCCTTGATTAGTTCGCTAGGTATATTATCTGTTCCCGCTGCTTTATGAGATTTTAATTTTCCAATGGCTTTTTCAATCTCCTCTTTACTCGGTTCTACTACTAACGGTTCAGCACTCTGGTATTCCGAAGAGGAAGATAGATAATTATTTTCCGTATTTAAAATACTATCGAAATAATCCTTGAATCGTCTTAAGATGTCTACCGGATCGGCCAAGATATTGTTATTTTCATCCCTAATTCCAGTTGTAACCGGGCCCGACCGTTTACGAATTCTGTTTATGCCTTCGTACATGGCCTTAACGTTATTCTCGATTTTGTTACTTTCGAGCGCTATTATTTTATTTTTGAGATATTCTCGCTTTTTAAATTTTAGCAGTTTAGTTGTTTCTTTTCTTGATGCTCGAAAGTTAGCAAGATTGATTTCGTTAGGACTATTTAACGCTTCTAATTTAGCAGCTTTTCTTTTGTCGCACATGTCAATACATTCATCATCGAACCAAGGTTTATTTTTATTTTCCCTTTTTCCAAGACACGAGTTACCGACCTCTTTAATACTATCCCTGATACCTTCCCACAACTTATCAATGTCTTCGATATCCTCGTCAGACGATTCCAACGCCTCAAACCTATTTTTGACTTCCAGTTCGAATTGTTTTCTAACCGTTGGAATTTTTAACTTCTCCAAATTATAATTATCATAATTAAAACCAGCCTCATTTTTCCTATGTATTATAAGTCTCTGGCGAATTTTCGCGATTACTAGTTCATGATCCGACCCGCATTCGGCCCCACGATATGATCGAATATTAATTACGCTATTTTGCCACCTACGTTGAACCAAGACGTGATCAATTTGATTACGGGTTTGCGAATCCGGAGACGTCCAAGTATATTTATGTATATCTTTATGTTTAAACGTAGTACTTTTGATTATTAGGTTTTTCGAGGTGGCAAAATTTATTAGTCGTATTCCGTTATCATTACTATATTCATGTAAACTTTCTCTACCGATCGTAGGATAATATACTTGTTCCCTCCCTACCTTTGCATTTGCGTCTCCCAGAATAATTTTTATGTAGCCTCGCGGTAGTTTGTCATAAATCGATTCAAGTTTTTCATAAAATTCACATTTAACTTCATCGTCACTAATTTCAGTAGGTGCGTGTATATTGATCAACGCGATTTTAAACCACCGACCCTGAAATATAGCTACCGATAACCTATCTCCGTAAAATCGAATGTCCTTCAACGCGGAAAGTAACCTATTTCTAATCAGAAATCCGGTGCCTAAACAATAGTTTCCGCTCCCACCGTACCACAGAGTGTACTTCCCTTCCCTTAACGAGCCCTCCCCTGGCCAGCGGACCTCTTGCAGCGCCACGATATCTAATCTATACCCTATTACCTCGTTCGCGACCGATTTTAACCCACCCGCTGTATTTAAACTTCTTACGTTCCACGTCCCTATGCTTAGATCTATATTTTTCAACTTGCGGCATGAATCCCCTAAAGCAGTCCCCACCCGGAGACCCGAACGGGGGACTAGTTTACCTCCGGATAATGAGCGTTTTACTTTAGGGAGATCCATGACTTTTTGTGGTGTTTGGGTGAACTAATAAAATGTGAGTAGGGCGTTCAAACCTACGTCACACCCTCCAGCAAGCCTGGGGGGCCGCTCTCATTGTTGGTCAGCGAGTTCTACGGACTTAGCCGGGAGGAACTTCCTAGGAATTTCCACCGACCATCCCCACATCCGCCACCCGTGGGACGCTCCCCATACGCGGTAATGAGACCCGCGCGAGGCAGAAGAAGGTCTGTAAAATAAAAATGATGATATAATTTAAAGGTACGTTAGGACCTCCATTATCCGGGCCTCGATTAACCGGGGATCCAATTAACCGGGGTCCCGAGGAGCCATTTTTTTTTTTTTAATAAGCTTTTTTTAATTTGTATGCCATTTATTTTGTATGTATAATATTTTTAAAAAATGTGTATGTAAATATTTAACGATTACACAATGGTTAACTATCTATTATGAAATAAATGGAAAAACACAGGAAGCGATTGTTTGAGGTGTCCGGCTACTTATATTGGTGAAACTAGGCAATATTTAAAGAATACGCTTTATCAGCATAAAAATGATTGTAAAAAAAGTGAAGAGAACAGGAAAAAGGCAGCACTAGTTCAGCACCACCATATAAGCAAGCATGAATTTTACTTTGAGAGGGCCCACATTTTACATAAAGAAAGTAATAAAAAAAGAGGAAGTTATTAGAAGCATTGTATATTGCAGAAAATATTGACAATTCTGTCAATTTTAAAACAGACACTAAAGGTCTCAATATACAATATGGGGAAATATTAAGAAAAATTAATACTTAAGTTTATATGGATTGCATGGGTCATTAGTTTTAATTAGAAATATACAGCTGCTGTACATAATATAGTTTTGGGTTTTCTAAATAATAGGCCTTTGCTGGAGGGTGTACTCTAATGAATTGGACTTTGCTCACCCTGAGTGTTTTGGGTGTCTTGGGGTTAAGGAACATTGGTTGAGAGTTGTATCTGCCCTGTGTGACTTCAAATGATTTGTCTGCCTATTTTGCTGGTCTGTATATATTAAATACAGATCCTAAATGATTGTATTCACAAATATTTTTGATTTATTAATTGTATTTTTAAATGTTTTTAGAACTGAAGATGGCTCAAAAGAGCCGAAACGTCTTATAAATAAAAATAAAAAAAAATCAGGTGCGTGCGCGCAACACACAACTTTCACTTACCAACATACTTGGATTAAAAATTAATGCGTTTTGTTAATTGCCACTTCTCAAATGAACAGAACAGCTTTAATTATAACGCATTGGTTTGTCATTAAAGGCGTACGGCGCATGCGTGAGCTCAAAGTGTTTTATGAGTTGACGGAATATTTTTCTTTTTTCTCCTGTATCTGTTTACTTGATTTTCTTCATATATCATACTAAGCCATTTCTCATTTTTAGGCGTAACGAGAGACAGTTAGTTTATCCATAAAAACAAAAACAAAGGGACTTAATAGGAAACAAAAAAGGCCCCTTCCCCATTTAAGCCCCCTCAGAACATTTTAATAATGATAAAGCTTACCTGATATTAAATAACAACTAATTTTCAGTAAACATGACGAATTTGATAAAAATCGTTAAAGCCGTTTTTGAGATAATCGATCAAAAAGGTAAAAATTGGACAAAATTTATCAAGTAAAGCCCCCCCCTCCTGTTGATCAATTTTGATGAAATTTTTACAGTCATATCTCGGGCATATAAATACATCAAATACCAAGTTTGATCAAAATCGTTAAAACCGTTTTTGAGTAAATAAAAAAAACACGTGAAAATGATACAAAATTTATTAAGTAAAGTCCCCCCTCCGGTTGATCAATTTTGATGAAATTTTTACAGTCATATCTCGGGCATATCAGTAGATCAAATACTCAGTTTAATCAAAATCGTTAGAGCCGTTTTTGAGAAAATCGAAAAAAACTTAAAAAGTTATTAATTAAAGTACCCCCTCCCTTTGAACAAATTTGATGAAATTTTTGCTGTCACATCGCGGGCATATACATACTCTAAATACCCAATTTCAGGTTCGCACGGTTTATAGTTATTACACACACACACACACACACACACACACAGAGACCATTTCGCGGGACTTGGTTATTTGGACTCAGGGGACCCCAAAACGTGTATTTCCATTGAAAACCGGAAGTCGAAATTTTTCATGATCGCAATACTTCCACTTACTACATATTTCATATATAGGTAAGTGAAAGTAAAAATGTATTGTAATAACTTTTTACGTTTTTTTCGATTTTCTCAAAAACGGCTCTAACGATTTTGATTAAACTGAGTATTTCATCTATTTATATGCCCGAGATATTACTGTAAAAATTTTATCAAAATTGATTAACCGGAGGGGGGACTTTACTTAATAAATTTTGTATCATTTTCACGTGTTTTTTTTTTATTTACTCAAAAACGGCTTTAACGATTTTGATCAAACTGGGTATATGATGTATGTATATGCCCGAGATACGACTGTAAAAATTTCATCAAAATTGATCAACCGGAGGGGGGACTTTACTTAATAAATTTTGTACCAATTTCACGTGTACATATTTTTTATTTACTCAAAAACGGCTTTAACGATTTTGAAGAAACTGGGTATTTGATTTATGTATATACCAAATATGTAAAAGCCAACATTTCATCAAAATTGGTCCAACTAAGGGGGCATTTTATTTCATGACTTTTTTTCCAATTTTTACCTTTTTTTCGATTATATCAAAAACGGCTTTAACGATTTTTATCAAATTCGTCATGTTTAATGAAAATTAGGTTTTCTTTAATATCAGGTAAGCTTTATCATTATTAAAATGTTCTGATGGGGCTTTTTTTTTTTGGGGGGGGGCCTTTTTTGTTTGTTTCTTTCTTTCTTATAAAGTACCTTTGTTTTTTTTTACATGGAGAAATTAACTGTCTCTCGTCACGCCTAAAAGTAAGAAATGGCTAAATATAAGATATGATAAAAAGAAAGAAAACATAAAGAGGAGAAAAAAAGAAAAATATTCAGTCAACTCATAAAACTCGTTGAGCACACGCATGCGGAGTACGCCTTTAATGACAGACTATTGTTCATAATTAAAGCCGTTCTGTTCATTTGAGAAGTGGCAATTAATAAAACGCATTAATTTCTAATCTAAGTAAGTTGGTAAGTGAAAGTTGTGTGTTGCGAGCACGCACCAGATTTTTTTTGTTATTTTTGTATATTATAATTTAATGTATACAAAACGTTCGTTTGTTAATAAAAGTTATTATACCTTACAAGTGATTTTTTAACCTTTTTTTCCATCACATTAGATCAATAAAATGTTTTAATTCGATTATCCGGGTTTTCGATTATCCGTGGACCCCCATACCCATCATTAACCCGGATAATGGAGGTTCTACTGTATTTATTAAAATTAAACTTTTGAAGTACAAAACAAACTTTTTTATTAATATTTTGTGCAGATATATCAGTTAAGTAGGTATATTGGTATATACAGGTCTAATACAAATAATCAACTCCTAAAGTTGTTAAAAGTACCATAACGTACTATTCGTAACATTAATTAAAATAACAGTGAGATAAACAAATAAACAAATGGTTTTAAATTATAAATATTTGAAATAAAATAAAGATTAACGTTCAGCCGTTTTTTAAGTATTAAAATCAGTTTTCATCAACATTTCTTCAAATATTTATGTTACAATAATCTTACAAAAAAAATCTGACAAGCAGTTGTGGAAAACATAATGTTTTCCACTAGTGCAAGATTCATGAGCCCCGTCGTTGTATTCCAGACATTGCACCCATTTTTATTTGGCTCTGATATTAAAAAATGGCTCTAAAAACAAAGGCAAAAGGATTCTTCTTCTGCTGAATAGGTGCTATAGTAACCGATGTTCCCCTCCCTGAGGAAGTCATGCCACTCACTTGTTTTTGTCCTCGTCGGGCAAAACCAGGTGAGTTGAAACAGCCTGTTTCAAATTTTGAATCAAGTGACAATCAAGAAGAAACTAGACATAAATCAATTGTACCAAACATACATAATAAATCTTTAGTTAATGAGCTTTCGAAACATATATAACTTAACCCAAAATCCAAAACCCTTATCAAAATATAGGCATGATAAAAAACCTACTTTTCACGATTTTTGTCACATGACACGCAGAACTCCAAAGCCGCGCGACTTACGCAACCGACACGAACTGACATGTCAGCAGGCGGAGGGAAGTGATTAATAAGCGAAGTTGCCAAATCGCTAACGATTTTAAGTTCCGAGAAATCGCTACTGTTTCAACTCACCTCTGTTTCAAATCCCCTACTGTTTCTAGGTAAGCGGTCCTGCAAGGCGGTGATTTGACCGTGATCATGCTCAACAGCCAAGATTTCCCCCCTTGGGGAAAAATCGAGAAAACATTTATGAAATAATGTGCCCCCTCCGTTTAAACAAATTCGATGAAATTTTTGCTGTCACATCGTGGGCATAGACATACACCAAATACCCAATTTCAGGTTCGTACGGTTTATAGTTTTTGAGCTAGTCTGTTAATTTTTGAACACAGACATACACATACAGTCCATTTCGCGGAACATGGTTATTCGGAGTCAGGGGACTCCAGAACGTGTATATCCGTGGAGAACCGGAAGTCGAAATTTTTCACGATTGCGATACTTTCCATTACTATATATTTTATATACACTAGGTTGTTACAAAAGTCCTTGTTCACAATATTAATTTTATTCAAATGTGAGTACAAAATTTACAAATCAAATTTATTCTTAAAAATACAGGCCATCATTTTCAACTACTTTAACCCATCTTTCAGCCAAAAGTTGTATTTGATGGTGATACCACTCTGCAGTTTTCGAGGCAAAGAACTCCTCGCATCCAGATTTGACATCATCGAAGTTTTCGAAGCGCCGACTTTTCAAAAAATGCGCCATTGACGCTTGCTTCCTATTAATCAAAGCGGGGTATTTCACTTTTAAAACTTCATATACCCTATCGAGCTGTTCACAGTCTAGCTCAGCGTTGATAGCCCTGCCCTCTGGAACCAGCTCGAAGTGATCTAGGACAACCTGATCTAGGTTCATCTTCAAGGCTTGTAATAAATTAAATCGCCTGAACCAAAATGCGGCCGTGTTTCGATGCACCACACTTTCCCCTTCCACTGCACAAATTTCCTCGGCTGAGGCCTTTGCACTAAAACCTTTTTTCCAATAATGCCTATGAAGGCCGCGGATGACAAATTTTTCTCCCGACATTTCTAGTGAAATTTAATAAACTGAATGAAAGGCAGGGACAGTTGGCGTACATAGATAATTAGAGGATTAGTTAATGTAAACGTTGACATAAGAATTGTATTCGTCAGAGATTAAATAAGGATTAAATTAGAGACCTCAATGTAAACAACTTGATATGCACAAGGACTTTTGTAACAACCTAGTATATATATATAAGTAAGTGAAAGTAATAAAAAGATTAATGTTACAAATTGAAATAAGCCAGATGATTATATGTTTGTAAAATAAGTCTTTATAGGGTGTGTTTTTATATTTATGTGTTTTATTTATTAAAACCTTAAAAACTATTAATTAAGAATTTTACTTTTCAAGTTTATGATACCATAAAAAATATTAAGAATATTGAAAATAAATGTTCGCACCTTAAACGTGAGATCACTACGAGACAGAGTAAAAGTAGATCAAAACCAATCCCTCATCTTTCATAACTTCTATTTTTGATAATTATAAATAATAACTAATAACGTTTCGCGTTAAAATTAAACCATATGTTTTAATTTATGAAGAGTTTTTAACATATGTTCAAAATGTTAATCATGTGTGCAACAAAAATAGGTTGGGTAAGAGTTTTGAAGAAAGTTCTCCCTTTTTAGTTACAAACATTATTTATCTCCCCCCCCCCCCCACCCGGGTATCAGAATAAGTATTTAAATATAAGAAAAACGGGGAGAGTAAATAATTAGCTTTCTAACAGCTGATTAAATTTTGAATAAATTAAAAAAATAAAATAAATATTAGGCGTTTTCGTATGGAATCTAACATATAAAAATAGATAAGTACGAAACTTTTACAGAATGTTGCTGTATAGCAAAATAACAGCTATGACTTCTTTTTATGCTAATATACTCCTTGGAAGAAAATATTATAAAGAATATTTAATAGTTATTTATTATACAAGTGGCGAAAGTAGATCATTTTATAACTAGAGTGAAACGTTTACCGACACGAGCGAAGCGAGTGTGGTAATTTCACGAGAGTTGTAAATTCTACTTTTTTCACGAGTGTAATATTAATTTTTTTCTGTAATCGTGTAATACATGATCAGATCTAACCAGAATATGAACAAAATTAGGATGTTGTGAAGATTATGGTATGTTGTTGGTAGGTTATAAGCATAGTTATAAACAAGTGCAGGTTGTAAACAAGGAAAGTAATTATTATTATAATTAAATTTTAAAATATATTGATTATTTCCACCAATAATTCATTCACATTTCAATTTATTTTGTTAAAATAAATTCTTACAATGTTAAGAAACATAAAACAGAAAAACATTCACTTTCTCACTTGTGAAGAAAGTAATCACTTTCTTCACTCTATTGCAAAATGTTTCACTTTCTTCACTCATTTCAGTTTAGTAATTTTACCATTATTCAACGATTACAGAAAAAAAATATTCTTTATCTTTAAAATAATTCTTTAGTCGATTGTTTTTTTGTGCAAAATAATAGTTTTATTTCTTCACCACACATAAATAGGACCATTGAATAGTTCGTTTGAAAAACCCGTACTGTCCACAAATTCAAATTATTGGAATATTGAAGAAAATAAAAAGTTTACACATATTCCTACTTGGAAATTTTTTTTCATGAGTTGATAAATCTATGTTCATTGGATAGGTCTGAAAAATAAAAATTTTTGAGACAGGTAGATTATGAAAGACAAACGATTGTTACAAACCATATGTTTAGGAAGTTACTATACAAAAACAATTAGGATAGGGATCTTTAACGAGTACCTGACATAGTAAAGGTTAGGGACCTACATTTCAGCAAGCCAAGGATTTCTTACAATCACAACATGTCCACGACTCACAGTGTTTCGCTTAGTAGGAGCTAGGTGGACAAAAGTATTTTTCGTTATTTTTTTCATCTCTTTCGACCATTTAAGTAATTTAATTATAAAATTATTACATTTAATTGTAAAATGATTATATTTAATTATAAAGTTGAATATATTATGTATATTTCATAAATTTAAATATATCATATTAAATTATAAAATTGTTTTTCGTCATTTTTTCATTTATTGCGACCAATCAAGTGATTTCATTATAAAATAAAACATCTTTATTAATTAAAAATCGAATTTCAAAGGTTGCCAGGAGATTAAGAAGAAAAAAATAAAAACAAAAGCCTATCTATACAAAATTGTGTACTCTTTATTTTTTTTCTAATCCTCTTTACGTGTGTTTTCCTTTTTCCCTTCTTTTCTTTCTTTTCAGAGGATCCTTTTTTTTGTTTGCATAGTTAGGCAACCTCATCCTCTGTCCACTGTATGGTTTTTAAAATTATGTTTGGACGAAAGAAACTTTAAGAGAAAACAGATTTTTCTCCCATAGAGCGGTTCAACGATTATTTAAAAAATATCTGTTTAGGAAAGAAAGTACTAAAAAAAAGAATGTTGTACTCGAGTGTGCAGGCTATAATACATATTATTATTAAGTTGAAAGGTGCCCCTCTTATATTCCAAAAAATCAGCCCGGGTACAAAATGTTACAAGTCATTAACATCATTTGGAAGATTCAAAACGATGAAAAAATCCTGCAATCATCTCAAAAACATTTTTTTATTGTTGTTTTATTAACAGATAAATTTACTGAATTAGAGTAAATTAGCACTCACTAGTTCAAGTTATATTAATGCTTAACAATCAATCTATAAAAATTTAGGAACACTGTAATTTTTATGATTGAAGTGAGGCCTGGAATTCAACTGATTTATTCTATTACACCACGATTTTGCGCCTTTGGACCCTATTACTAACGAGGTGGGGTGTTTGAGACAAAAACAAATATTAGAATGCCAAGTTTTGATGTATTGTTTACATTACTATAATACCAATTTTTAGAATTTCAATCATGACTTTTGTCCACCTAGCTTATACTAATCGAAACACTGTGCGACTGTTGGGTATTAGGTAGGAATATATTGTTTATTTTATTATTATTGGATTGCCAATACTGCATTATGCCCTTGGATAGCTCCTGTCCGATAGAGCGAAAATCATTAAGTTCAGCCGATAAGAAAGCATAACAATGCATTTTGGAAATGTAACGTAGTTATAATGTTATTATATTATTTAATAACATGGATTTTAATCATATGATTAAGAAATAAATGTTTTGAGAATGTGGACACATTCACGAATCGTCAACGAAATAAAGAGAAAAATAAAACGGAAAATACGGTGCTAATATTTCATTAAATATATATTGATTGTATTTTATTGTTTCGTTGCGATAATAAAATATTTCATTATAAACGTTCCTAACACATTGGAAAAAAAGAATTGCTTCTGATTAAGTGAAAATACTTATTCTGCATGTGAAATATAACATTTTTACTTATCTATTTATGAACCTGATATATGAAGTAAGGGAAAGTATTGCGATCGTGAAAAAATTCGACTTCCGGTTTTAACGGAAATACACGTTTTGGGGTCCCCTGAATCCAAATAACCAAGTCCCGCGAAATGGTATGTGTGTGTGAACAGACTAGCTCAAAAACTATAAACCGTACGAACCTGAAATTGGGTATTTGGTATATATATATGCCCGCGATGTGACAGCAAATATTTCATCAAAATTGGTCAAACAGAGGGGGTACCCTTTTTATAATATTTAGAATTCATACACGATTTCATTGTATCATGGATCATGTTTGTATCATGGGTTACACCAATAAAAAGCTAACTAAATTCCGCAGTTTTTAGGAACTTTGACAGCTTCTAGGGTGCTCAAGTGGGGAATGAAGAATTTTCAAAAACTATTAAAAATTTAAGTTTTAATAAATGTTTTTTGTCTAGCTCGTTAAAAGTCCCTTATTTTTTAGAAAATTTAATGCTGATTAAGAAAATAACATCGCATTTGTTTCTACGCTAAACCAAGGTAGAGAAAACTTCATTTTTCAGAAAAAAGTAAGATCTTTAAAATAAAAACAAAATGCACTATCTGATGAAAAAATACCCATTAATACAGGAATCTTCCAAGGCGACTCTCTGAGCCCACTTTGATTCTGCTTGGCGGTCAACCATTTAAGCACTTTGCTGAATTCATCAGGTATAGGCTATAATCTCGGTGGAGATACTATTTTTTTACATTACTTCAACATGGAAGATACCAAGCTATATGCCAAGAATGAGAATGGTCTTAGAAGCCTTCTTGAAATAGTATGGGTATTCAGTGAGGATATTCAGATGAAGATACTATCGACAAATGTAGAGTACTTCATGTCAAGAAAGGAAAGCTGGAGGATGCAACTAATATGGAGCTATCCAATAATGAAGTGATTAAAAGCCTGAAAGAAAATGAGTCCTACAAATATCTAGGTATGCATCAACTTCTGGAATTGAAGAAGGATATCAAAAAGCTCTTCGAGGATAAATTTAAAAGACGGGTTAACATTATTCCTCAAACATATCTTTCAGGGAAAAATATCATAAAAGCATTAAATACATGGACAATACCAGCCGTAACATATTCGTTTGGTATTTTAAAATTGACCATTACAGACCTGGATGCTATGGATTCTTACATAACAGTAAAGTGGCTGAATTCGAGGAAACGTCATCCAAATCCTCAGTGGTTAGGATGTATCTTCTGCGAAAAGATGGAGGACGGGGGCTTTCAAACCTGTTGAAAGCATGTTGTCGTGAAGAAAGACATCTCCAAAACTATTTCAGAGCTAATGTAAGATCAAGGGTCATCTCAGCTGTTGCAACATTAGCCATCGGAGCCGTGGCTGCGCTCTATTTTTTTTTTTTTTTTTTTTTTTTTTTTTTTTTTTTTATTAATATTTCGATCTAATTCTATCTCCTCAAAAGATTGAGATAGGAAACTCGTTTCTGCGCCATTCTACCCCGTTTAACATGCATTATTACGCTTTCTTTTTTACTTTCACTTACCTATATATGAAATATATAATAAGTGGAAGTATTGCGATCGTGAAAAATTTCGACTTCCGGTTTTCAACGGAAATACACGTTTTGGGGTCCCCTGAGTCCAAATGACCAAGTCCCACGAAATGGTCTGTGTGTGTGTCTGTGTGTGAACAGACTAGCTCAAAAACTATAAACCGTGGGAATCTGAAATTGGGTATTTAGTGTAGGTATATGCCCGCGATGTGACAGCAAAAATTTCATCAAAATTGCTCAAAGGGAGGGGGTACTTTATTTAATAACTTTCTAAGTTTTTTTCGATTTTCTCAAAAACGGCTCTAACGATTTTGATTAAACTGAGTATTTGATCTATTTATATGTCCGAGATATGACTGTAAAAATTTCATCAAAATTGATCAACCGGAGGGGGGACTTTACTTAATAAATTTTGTATCATTTTAACATGTTTTTTTTTATTTACTCAAAAACGGCTTTCATGATTTTGATCAAACTGGGTATTTGATGTATGTATATGCCGAAAATGTGATAGCCAACATTTCATCAAAATTGATCAACCGGAGGGGGGACTTTACTTAATAAATTTTGTATAATTTTCACGTGTTTTTTTTATTTACTCAAAAAATATTTTCACGATTTTGATCAAATTGGGTATTTGATGTATGTATATGCCGAAGAAGTGATAGCCAACATTTCATCAAAATTGATCAACCGGAGGGGGGACTTTACTTAATAAATTTTGTATAATTTTCATGTGTTTTTTTATTTACTCAAAAAAGGTTTTCACGATTTTGATCAAACTGGGTATTTTATGTATGTATATGCCAAAGGTGTGATAGCCAACATTTCATCAAAATCGGTCAAACGGAGAGGGCACTTTATTTCATATTTTTTTTCCAATTTTTAACTTTTTTTCGATGATCTCAAAAACGGCTTTAATGATCTTTATCAAATTCGTCATGTTTAATGAAAATTAGGTTTTCTTTAATATCAGGTAAGCTTTATCATTATTAAAATATTCTGAGTTAAGTAAGTTGGTAAGTGAAAGTTGTGTGTTGCGCGCACGCACCAGATTTTTTACACTATGTCTGGGACACCCAGTATATGACGTAAGTGAATATAACTGTATAACTCATTCTTAAATCAATGAACACCTTCGTCCCATCTAAGGGCCGATCCAAGGGGTGAGGTTCAAGGGGTCATGACTCTCCCTCCCTAAATAATGCAATTATCTATTTACCATTCCCTAGAAATAACACGTTAGGTTGTTTAGATATCAATCTTCTTAATACAAGGTACTAATCTCATTATAAAACGTTGCTTTCAGCCACGTGACTTTGAGACTGGGGGGGTATGACTCCCCCCCCCCCAAATTTCGTGCTGAATCCGCCACTGGAATCTATTGATGTTGACTTTCAAGACTTCCTGACTAGACGGTGCAGGAGTGATAGATGTCGTTGACCTCATCTGGAGCAATCGATCAATGCAGCAACGAGAGTGCAGCTGCCAAGTTGTGTAATGTCACTCAGTGAAGGCTCGTTCGATACAATTGACGAAATTAATGGCATTGAGTAACCCACAAATGGAAGCCCCAGATTTTTTAAATGCTACTTTAACAACATCAATCTGTTATCATACACTTAGTGCCATTAATGTGGGGAGGGGAAGAATATGCCACTTTAGTGTACGAGTATGAGTTATTAAGACACACCTCCTTTATTTTAAGGGCAACTTTTAAAGTTTGATCAGTATTTGTGTTAAATCAACAAACGTTGAAATTTCTATAAAATAGTGGATATTGATTCAACTATTAAACCAACTGAACAGATTTCATCAGTAACGAGATATTTTAAGTTTAATAGTTGTTCATCGACCAATTACAACATATTTAAAGCAAACTATCATAACAACCTTTGAAGTAAATTCCTCTTTTAAACACTTATTCAATACGAAAAAACGCCATCATGTTTTTTTTTTTTTTTTATAATCCACTTAACCAATTTCAGGCTAAATTCGACTTAATTAATTATTTACTTAGATGATAAAAATATAAATGTTTTTATGAATTCTAATATTTCGAACATAATTTGGTCGATGTAAGGCCGAAGTCAAATAAGGGCAAACTCCATATTTTGAGAAAACTGGAGTTAAAGTTTAATTTTCGGAAATATAATAATGTGTTGTGTTTTCTTCCATCGCTTTTGAAAATCAATATATTTCAGTTTTTCTTTTATATTGTTGAAATATTAAGAAGCACAGTTAAAAAAAAAATAACAACAGGTAATTTAAAAATTAAGAATTAATTGAATATTTTACTATGGTTCATATGTAGGTTAATATAACCGATTCCGACACAACGAACATTTCAATAATATTCCATCAATTATTTCTAAAGTCCAAAAAAATTTTGTGACCTTTCCCCCCTTTTTGTCCACTCCTATAAATATATGGGTAACATAAAAGCAAGGGACATATTTGGGGATCACCTGTGGTGTAGTGGCTAGCATAGCAGCCTATAATACTACATAAGATCACGAGTATGCATCCCGCGGTGGCCCTATAATTTTTACTTTCACTTACCTACCTATAAATGAAATATATAGTAAGGGAAAGTATTGCGATCGTGAAAATTTTCGACTTCCGGTTTTCAATGGAAATACACGTTTTGGGGTCCCCTGAGTCCAAATAATCAAGTCCAGCTAAATGGTCTGTGTGTGTGTGTGAACAGACTAGCTCAAAAACTATAGGCCGTACAAAACTGAAATTGGGTATTTGGTGTATGTATATGCCCGCGATGTGACAGCAAAAATTTCATCATAATTGGTCAAAGGGAGGGGGTACTTTATTTAATAACTTTTAACGTTTTTATCGATTTTCTCAAAATGGCTCTAACGATTTTGATTAAACTCGGTGTTTGATGTATTTATACGCCCGCGATGTGATAATCAAAATTTCATCAAAATTGATCAATTGGAGGGGGCACTTTACTTAATAAATGTTGTCTCATTTTCAGGTGGTTTTTTTATTTACACAAAAACGGGTTTAGCCGTGACGCGACAGCAGAAATTTCATAAAAAATAGTCAAACGGAGTGGGCACATTATGTAGTAAATTTTGTCACGTGTTTTTTTTTTTATTTACTCAATATCGGCTTAAACGATTTTCATTTAACATTCAGGCATGTTCAGGGCTGTAAGGGTTCTGTAAGCAAGATAGAAACTGTTCAATTGTTTCTTTAGTTTGATCTTGTACTGTAATTCTTGAAGTTTTTTCTCGTAATTATTTCTATTGCGATTTATGAGCCATTTTGATTGACTGATATCAAGCGAAAGTAATTTACTACCTTTACTATTAAAACATTTGATATGCTTTTTGGAAGATAAAAATAAGTTATTAAACGAATTCTCTATATTAATAACGCCATCCAGTAACTGCTTTGTTAATGTGTTGTTCGATTTATGCCTTTGCGAGTACATACCTTTCCAATAGAGTTTACCTATTTAGCGAATAAATTAATGTCAGTCCGTTGCTATCTTGCTTACAAAACCCTTATAGCCCTGAAGATGCCTGAATAGGCGATAAATTGGGATGTAATCTGCATGATTAAGCGAAGTATTGAAATAATACGAGAGTTTGTGGCCAAACATTCTATATTTATATATTATTTATTAATCATTTGAAATGTTTTGAGAATTGGGACACAACCCCGAAACGTCAACGAGAAATTTTATAAGAAAATAAAAAGGAAGATACGCTGTTAATATTCATTATTCATATAATCTTCCCACTAAATTTGATGATGATGAAAATAAAAATAAATACAAATTCTTATTTGTATGAAATACTCAGCTGAGGTCTCATCTCAGGAATCATCTGTGATGGGACTACAACAATAGCGTGTCTTATTTATTGGAGATTATAAATAGGCGGGATGTACGAGGAGTTGAAAGGACGCCAACAGACCGGAAACCCAAGCCCACGGCCTCCGAGATCTGTAATGCTGATTAGATATCCGACAGAGGAAACTGCTTCGGGAGGTGCACTATACATACACATCAGCTGTTCTGCTCTTACAATATCCCTTGAACGGAATGCATCCACTTTCTCCGCTCGGTTCGACGGCCTTCGGCAGTTAGAGAGTATCCTGTTTACGTCCTGCTCTTCTAGGTCAACAACACAAACAACTCGATAGATCGCGATTGGATCTGGCAATTTTATCTCGAAAACGCTATAAATATCTCAAAAAACATAAACAATTTAAAACCGAAATAATTTTTTTTAATTAATTTATTTTTAAATTGGTTTGTCCTGAATTGAACGGGTCCGACTGCTGGGATGAGCCACAGACGATATCGGGCGTCGAGGTCCGATGGGAATGCGTTGACGAAAGTGTTGGCTTTTGATTAAAAGTGAATTAAATGAGCTTCTCAAGGGCATTATCTCTTGGTAAGGAGACATAACAGGCGCAGGACATGCCCCCGGGGTCCGATACAGGATTTACGTCATACTTTATCGAAAATAGCATTAAACTGCTGGAATTTTGAATTACCATCCATATTGATAATTTTTGCAATGTTAAAACATTTTTTAGGAGTCTTTTACTGCTTTACAACCACTGGGAATGCTTTGACGAAAGCGTTATCTTTTGATTAAATGGCAATTATAGGAGTGTCCCAATGGCATTATCTCTTGGTAAGGAGTATTAATGGATGGTAAGGATTGGAACTAGACATAATAGGCGCAGGACTGGCCGATACAGGATTTACGCCATTCTTTATCGAAAATCGGACCTCGGAGTCCGATTCTAAAAAATAACAGAATTTCAGCTGTCAACAACATTGGTTCATCATCTAATATGGACTGATAGCTTCATTGTCAATAACAAGCTTTTTATTATTGAAAAAAATGAATCTAAATCCAAGCCGCTTTTTGTAAAAAAGGAAAGATGCTAATAATTGGGAAAGTCCATTCATGATTCATTTATTATTGAGTAAATGATATCCATTCATCAATATGTTATTTTTATGAATGAAAGAACCACATTTCAGTGTGGATGTTGATTATTTAATGAATGTTAGAGAGAGAGACAGAGAGAGAGATCAAGATAGAGGGAGTGTAAATATAACCAGAAGAAGGCTAGAACGGTAACTAATGATAGCTCGCAGGAATAGCTTCTCGTCTCAGTTATCTAAGAGGCCGTGGAGGAAGGAATCTCCATGCAGTTCTCTAGGATTATCAAGGGCTATCTGACTACGTAGTTTTACCAAAGGCGGGGCTATACGGACACATAGCTTTCTTTTTGTTATTTAACTCTTAATATATATTTTTTTAAATTTATTTCATGAGATTACAATATATCATATTTATAAAACTGTGGATTTAAAAAAAAAAATATGGTGCGATGCGCGCAACACACAACTTTCACTTACCAAGTTACTTAGATTAGAAATTGACGTCCTTTTTTAATTGAAGGGTCATGGGGAAAAACCACGGCAGTCCAATCTGAGAAAAATGAAATTTAAAGTTTATGGTCCTCTAGATCCATTTTACAAAAGTTAAAATTAGTTTCAAAAAACGTATTCCTCTAACCCAGATAATTGTTTGCCACTGTACAAAATTTCTAGAACCAAATGGTAGTTTAAATACCAATGAAATAAAAAAACATCACCACATTGCTCATTGTTGGCGGGAAAAACCACGATAGTCCTGCTTATTTGTTTGTGACCTATAAATTATGATTACTTTTTTAGGTAAAGAAACAAAACAATAATACTTTAAATAAAAAATTATTGTTATTTCCTAATAGAAATAAATTTGTTTCTCTGTTATATCTATTTTTGTGAGGTCGATAGTTATGTTACCCGTGTTGATCTTTTGGCCCCATCCCAGTATTAATTTAACTTTTATTAATGAACCGGACTCGAGTTTCGTTAATGCCATGAATTGACCAAAAACCTTCAAACAAACTTGAATATCACTGTATTGATAATTATTGTTCTCATCTGTCACTGTAACTTTATAAACATAAGAAGATTTATTTGGTATGGATACCTCAGAATTTGTTCTGGGACGACTATTGGTGTAACATTTATGAGACCGCTAAGGAAGGCATTTTGCACATCTCTTGACGGCATGTTATTAAAATTAGATAATATTTTCTTTCTTGCAGATAAAGGAACGTTTTCAAAACTCTTAAATCGTTTACAAAAACAGTTTTCACCTGATTCGTGAGTTGAAAGTATGAGTTCTTTCATGACATCAGACATTCGTCTGTGTTTTTTATTTTTTTGTTAATTTTGTAGACTTGTATTTATCTTCACTTGACCTAAAGTCACTGTTCATATACATTTCAACCACAGACAAACACTACAGAAATGGACTACTGTTAATCTTTCCCCGACACTCAGGACTTCAGCTCTTGCATCGATTTTAAACTATCGATTTTATGTGGACTATCGTTTTTTTTTTTCTCGACTGTAACAGGTATGAAAAGAAAGTACACTTCCTATACTATCAGATGGCACCATTTGTTTCAAATCAACAAAAAGTGGACTACCGTGGTTTTTCCCCCTCTTCTTCTTCAATTGCTATTTCTCATATTCACATATTTTTACACATTCGTTTCATATTTTTGTTTGTATTTTTTCTCTAAAGTACACTAAAAATTGCATTGTTAAAAAAAAGTTATTATTCGTAACGATTGGGCAATGCAAGCGTAATACTCCATAGCTTCTGATTTTATAATTCTCTAAGTAGTTGTTGAAAACTTCATTTAGTTGTCATGGAAACAAATAATATCCACAACTACAAATCATTATAAACAATCCTCTGTCATTAAAGGCGTACTGCGTAAGCGTGGGCTCAACGTGTTTTATGAGTTGGCGGAATATTTTTCTTTTTTCCTCCTGTATACATTTATTTGATTTTTTTCATATTTCATAATTAGCCATTTCTTATTTTTAGGCGAAAAGAGAGACAGATAATTTCTCCATATAAACAAAAACAAAGGTACTTTATATAAAAATAAAAAAGGCCCCTTCCCCCATTTAAGCCCCCTCAGAACATTTAATAATGATAAAGCTTACCTGATATTAAAGAAGACTTGATTTTCATTGGGTATGACGAATTTCATCAAAATCATTAAAGCCTTTTTTTATCATTAAGTTTTTTTTACTGCTTGGTTGTTTTTTTTACAGCGATATGATGTTTTTGAGTAAATAAAAAAAACAAGTGAAAGTGAAACAAAATTTATTAAGTAAAGTGCCCCCTCCCGTTGATCAATTTTGATGAAATATTGACTGTCATATCGGAGGCACATACCTACATGAAATATTAAGTTTAATCAAAATCGTTAGAGCCGTTTTTGAGAAAATCGAAAAAAAAAACGTAAAAATTAGACAAAATTCTTTAAATAAAGTACCCCTTCCGTTTGACCAATTTTGATATAAGTTTCGGCTGTCACATCGCGGGCATATTCATACACCAAATACCCAATTTCAGGTTCGTACGGTTCATAGTTTTTGAGCTAGTCTGTTCACTAGAAAAGTCATTTTAATGTTTTCTAAAATTTATCATTCATGATTTACAAGATATTTAACTCATTTATACTTTCAAAAATTATGTTTTCAAATACAATAAAGATAAAAACATTAATTGTTTGACATTTGCATTACTCTTGAATGTTTTTCTGACAACTAGTAATTTTTTTAGATTTTTTATTTAATAATTTAGGTGCAAAACAGGGTGAACAAATATTAATAGGCTTCAAGAGCGCATGGTAATAATATCCGGTCGTTTCTTAAGAAATGTCCGTTTTCACAGGAAATGTTTTATAGTAACATAACTTTGTGAGATCAAAACATTTTCATTCAAAAGATTTACCCTTATTTCCAATACTTTTATAACGCCTTATCAAGTTTTCAACCCCTGCAGGCGCGGTTCCAGAAAAAAATTTCGGGGGGGGGGGGATTGGTCGGTAAAAGAAAAAAAAAACGTAAAAATAGCACAATTTATTTGCTTATGCTTATACATTAAGTTCATATACAAAATTCTGTATAAAAAATTCTAGTCGAACTTAAACTAAACTTCCCTAGAAAACTCGTAAAAGTTAGATGCGTAATTAATTTTTTTAATTCATCCTACTAATTTTTTTTTCGTCGAAATTTCGGGGGGGGGGGTTGATCCCCAATATCCCCCCCTGGGACCGCCACTGAATCCCTGAATAGACAAATTCTGAAAAATGTTTGGGATATTTCTGGCGATTAAGGTAGCAGTAGAATGACTTCGAAACGCACTATGTTCAGATCTTTCACAGTTGTGAAAAATAAGCGTTGTAGTATAACGGTATAGGTTTCCGATTAATGAAATCTTTTTTTTTTTTTTTGTTTTTCTTTCGACAAATACTATTCAGATGTGGAAGTTCCTCTGCTAAAAAATATTTTACGGTGGCTGTAAAGTTAAGCACGCTATTGGAGTTGTAGAGGTTGTATACCTACTGACTTTACGAAGTAAACAAACATCCAGATTTTTCTAGTTTATTTAGCAAAAGGTAACTGAAACGATTATTACCGGTTTTATGTCGATTACGTGCTTACTTTGTCGTTCTAGTTTCGTTAAATTTAAAATCCGTGGCGAAATAAATGAAATATCCATGAATCATCCAGATAAGGTCTAAGGTTTAACGGAGGCCTAGGTTCAACGTTTCCTTTGTTTTTCGCTTTCAATGTATGTGACTACGTGCTCAAAAAAATTTCGAAAAAAATAAAAAAATTTTGCGAGTAATTCAAAAAAGATAAATCTTTTATTCCTGAAGGCAAAAAAACAAAACGAAAAAATGCATTTTTCCCTAATTTTTGGAGGTAAGTAACCAAGGTCAAGGTAACCAAGACGAAAACAATGTTTGTAGACGATTTGTTGATTGACTGATAATATGGCTCTTGGCGTAGTTCATACACTCACATCATATATCATAACGTTGTAGAAGGTTGATTGATATGCAGGAAAGAAAAAATAATTGAAATATCAGGGGATTTGATAAAATGTTAATAAAAATAAATACTTAGACAGGCAGGTACTTGGCATAATTTATCTTTTATTTTAACAGATGGGAGATGTTTGTTTTATTAGTTCAAAATGGTTAATACTTCAAAAACCGAAGTCTTAGCAGGAAGTAAGCACGAATTCTTTTACGTTTACATTTGTATTTCCAGGCAGCGTTTAGCTAAAGTTAGAGGCGTTGGTACGCGGTTTTCACCAAAATCGTAAAAATTGTATATTTTTGATGTACCGAAACCGGCTAAACCACTAAACCTATGTAAACTTCAAATATATCATTCCATTTGCAATATTTTAGCCTCCTATAGTAAGAAGAAAGCAATACTTTGTGACCTGTATTTGCCGAATTATATGCGAAAACTGAAAAAAAAAATATTCTACAACTATTATAGGTAACATTTTTTATTTCGAGAATCCCTCTTCAAATTGCAGGCTTTGGAACATGAGCGTGAATCATTTTTCCGATAAAGTGGTTAAATTGATAATGGATTTTGGTGAAAAGACTAAACCGATTTTAACTTCGATAAACTCAGTCAACGCGAAATTTAATGCCCAAATATTTTGGAAAGAACACAATTTCTTCTGCGATAAATCGTTTTCGAGTTATTAGCGAAAAATTGAAAAAAAAGTTCGAAAATGTAGATTTTGTTCGCCTATAAAATTTGATGGCAACCGATCTGAGGTGACAGACGTTCACGTTTGTTGTCTATGAAATGAGTACTTTCAGCCTATATGATCAAAAACATTCTTCAAATCAGGTACCTTTTTGGCCCTCAGCTCCCGGACTAATATTATTTAACGAAAATTTGTTTTCAAGGTAACTAAAGTTTTTATAAAATAGAGAGTAAACAGAGACTTATCAAATTATATCCCATGGGCTATCATCTTTTGCCCAAGGGGTAACCTAGAGGAGTTTTAGGGGTCATGACCCCCCCCCCCCAAATATTTTGGCTTTTCAATTTTTTTGTATTTTCAAACGAATAATGCAATAAGCTAGTTACTATGCCCCAAACATAACACTATAAGTTGTTCAGATCGCAGCCCTTCTTAATACTTAATAATAATCTCATTAAAAAATGGTGCTTTGTAGCCACATGATTATGAGACAGGGGGTCATGTTTCAACCAAACTTCATGCTGAATCCGCCCCTGGTTTCGCATTGTCATGCTTTCCCAGGTAAAGATAAAACGCAACGTATAAAATTAGAATTTACTTAAAAAATGGTTCGGTTATCAACCGGTCTGTTTGTTGGCTTACGGGTTTGCTAAGTTTTTTTAGTTATAAAAATGGATTTTATTATTCACTTTTATTTTAATTTTTTTCATGATGCATACAATTTTTGCATTTTCTAAATCACAAATATGTTTATGGCTTACGGCATGTTGAGAGAGACTATTTTTTGTGGTAAAATTTTATTTATATTGTTGTATTCTCCTTTCAAATCACTGAGTCGTTGATAACCTAAAACATTTTTTATGCCTTTGTGTTGATGTTCTTTTTTTTTTTTTTTTAAATGAACTTTTTACTGATCGATGTAATTTTTATGACCGCGAGAGTATATATATTTTCCTACCCGGATATGTTTCCATACTAAGGAATTCTAGAAATAAACTTCACATACACCAAGAATATGTTCTCAAATAGATACAGAATCGAAGATCTAAAAATCTGGTCACGAAGATGAACGAGTCGTTCATCCTCGAACGCTTCAAGAATAGATTTCCAGCTCCACTGGCTACTAGATTGCTGCCTCGTGCATGGCTATTAGAATTCGTCATCAGTTGCTTTTAATTGTATAATTATTTTCGAGATGATTAACTTCCCGCATAGCTCTGTTTCCTTATATTAATTAATATAATTAATTAACAAGATATGCGATTAATATACAAATATATTAATATACAAATTGAAAATTAGAATAAGAATAATCCTTTTATACTTTCACTTACCAATATAAGAAATATATAGTAAGGGGAAGTATTGCGATCGTGAAAAATTTCGACTTCCGGTTTTCAACGGGAATACACGTTCTTGGGTCCCCTGAGCTCAAAGCTATAAACTGTACGAACCTGAAATTGGGTATATGCAACTTGTATGGCATAAGTAACAGAAATTTTATCAAAATTGGTCAAACGGAGAGGGCACTTTATTCCATAACTTTTTTTCCCATTTTTTTCGATTTTCCCAAAAATAGCTTTGACGATTTTAATTAAACTCGTCGTGATTAATGAGAATCAAGTCTTCTTTAATATTAAGCTTAAGGTAAGCTTTATCATTATTAAAATGTTCTGAGGGGACTTAAATGGGGAACGGGCCTCTTTTGTTTTCTTATAAAGTATCTTTGTTTTTGTTTAAATGGAGAAATTAACCGTCTCCCGTTACGCCTAAAAATGAGAAATGGTTAAATATGAAATAAGAAAAAAATCAAGTAAACATATACAGAAGAAAAATAAAAAAAAATCTATCAACTCATAAAACACGTTGAGCCCACGCCTTTAATGACACACCATTGTTTATAATTAAAGACGTTCTGTTTATTTAATAAATATTATTTGTTCCATGGTTGTTAAATTGTAAATAAAATAATACGCGATGGAGTGTTATGCTTGCATTGCCGAATTGTCACAAGTAAAAACGTTTATTTAATAATACAAAATTTATTTTACTTTAAAGAGCAAAAAAAAAAACAAAAATACGTAAATGAATGTGGAAAAATGTGTGACTTCTAGAAATGGCGTTTAACAAAACACGTCAATTTCTAATAAGTAAGTGAAAGTTGTGTGTTGCGCGCATCGCACCAGATTTTTTTAAAGATTTTTATTAAATATAATATTCCTTAATCACCTTCTTCACATTTGGCAATTTCTTTAACATGACGAAATAAATAAAATAGAACTTTTTTCGCCGAAGAAAACGTCTTAAGTTTATTAAATTAGGCAACGTTTCGGCTACTGGAGCCACTCTCAAGCCTGCAAGCATTTTTACTTTCACTTACCTATATATGAAATATATAGTAAGTGAAAGTATTGCGATCGTGAAAAATTTCGACTTCCGGTTTTCATCGGAAATACACGTTTTGGGGTCCCCTGAGTCGAAATACCAAGTCCCGCGAAATGGTCTCTGTGTGTGTGTATGTGTGTGTGTGTGTGTGTGTGTGTGTGTGTGTGTGTGTGTGTGTATTTGATGTATTAATATGCCCGAGATATGACTGTAAAAATTTCATCAAAATTGATCAGCCGGAGGGGTGACTTTACTTAATAAATTTTGTATCATTTTCACATGTTTTTTTTATTTACTCAAAAACGGTTTTAACGATTTTGATCAAACTTGGTATTTGATGTATTTATATCCCAAAGATGTGATAACCAACATTTCATCACAATTGATCAACCGCAGGGGGGACTTTACTTAATAAATTTTGTATAATTTTTTTAACGTGTTTTTTTTATTTACTCAAAAACGGTTTTAACGATTTTGATCAAACTTGGTATTTGATGTATATATATGCCCGAGATATGACTGTAAAAATTTCATCAAAATTGATCTACGGGAGGGGGGACTTTACTTAATAAATTTTGTATCATTTTCACGGTTTTTTTTTTTATTTACTCAAAAACGGCTTTATCGATTAACAAAAATAAGATATGAATGTAGAAAAATGTGTGACTTTGGGAAATGATATTTAGCAAAACACGTCAATTTCTAATCTAAGTAAGTTGGTAAGTGAAAGTTGTGTGTTGCGCGCACGCACCAGATTTTTTTTTTTCAGGTTAGGTATTAATTTAGAACTATTACCTAACACGTTAGGTGTGGCGTCGGTCACTGGCGTCCGATGTCTTACATTCCCCTCTTAACAGCCGATTTTCACATATAATTTGTCCGAAAGTACGAACACTTCAAACACTCAATTTAGTCCATTTTTAATGAGTTTATTACATTTTAGTGCAGTGTTGCTAGCAGCTGAAATTCTGATATTTTTTAGAATCTATCTAGATACCGGCCCTGAGTAATAAAACAAGACTACTGGATGGCATCACCCTTCCGCGTCCGATAATATTGCAACGATTACCTTTATGGTTATCTTTAATTTTATGTATTTGATTTTATATTATGAAGTTCTATTTAATTTCTTTGACATTCTTTAATTATTGCACAAATATGAGAAAGAAAACAATATTTTTTTATACTTTTTACTAAATCTTTAATCAATATATATTATAAAGCAAAGTATACAACGTGTGTGCCGATAAGGCTCAAAAACGACTCCACGTACGATCAAGAAAATTATGTCATCGTGTGGCCATATAACCCCAAACGGAGAAGAAGGTTTCCGTTTTTCTCTTAAGGGTGTAAAATTGAAGAGAAAAGGACTGGAATTTGAGATTGATATACGAGTTTGTGAATGAAAAATTTAGTTCGAACTCCAGAGTACCAGGAAGCGCATGTGCTTTTCACTTAATGTTTATTGTTCATTCATCCAGTTTAGTTTGTAGAGGTTATATATTTTTCAGCTGTTTTTTGAAATTACTAAAAAATTAAGCGAAAATAATTAGTTTGTTTTTGCTTTAAGGCATATAACATTTCAAGTCATCAATGCCTAATGGTTGGTTTTATCCCATATATTAATTATTTTCTCTTTGCTTTCAAAATAAAATAATGATTATACATCTCTGCAATCAACTAGAAAACCAACTGGATTCCTTCAAAAATTAATTTTCTCATAAGAAGGCTAATTGATCAACACATTACATTTAACCAATATATAATATATACTTAAGTAAATTTAATGCAATATTAGTGAACGTTTCTTAGTAGAACAGTGAGCGAATAAAATCAGACATAATAAAAAAGAGATAAATTGACTGAATATAAATCAAAAATAAAAAGTTTGAAGTCTTCTTATTGTAGTTATGAAAAATAAGTTGGTTTGATTACTATGTATGATGAACATTCCAGTTGCCAAATCTTACGGGAGGTTGAAATGGAAGAAAGGTCTTAAAAAAATATTTCTATGAATATTCGGTAGTTTCTATACTTCTGGATCTAAAAGGACCATCACAGTAGTCAGCGCTTAAGTTTTACTCGAAATATATTTTTTTTAACTGGGATGTCCGATTTTTCAACTATAATCTAATAACTTATTATGTGCTGACTGCCTGGAATAGGCTTATAGGATTCGGAATCATAGAAACCATCACAAAGGATGCATAACTCGACAAAGTAGCATTAAAATTAATTGTTCATTTACCATTTCCAACCCCCTATAAAGTATTTAAGGGTTCCTTATTTAGGCGGACTCTGCAGATCTCGAATCTTAATATTGATACCAAGTTAAAACTGAAGTTTCAAGAAAGTTCTAATTTTGTTGTATATTTCCTTAAATTTTAAATTTTTTCTGTTATTAAAAGTAGCACACAACTACCGGAGCGAAACCGGGCACCCTAGCTTGTTCTTAATAAAACTTACTGATAATTTCTTCATTTATTTTATTTTTTATCATAGAGTGAGTGGTTGTAAGGCAGTAAAAGACTCAAAAAAATCGTTTTAACATTGCTAAAATTATCGATATGGATAGTGATTCAAAATTCCAGCAGTTAAATGCTTTTTTCGATAAAGTATGGCGTAAATCCTGATCGAACCCCGGGGGCCTGTCCTGCGCCTGTTATGTCTAGTTCCAATCCTTACCAAGAGATAATGCCCTTGAGACGCTCATTTAATTCACTTTTCAGTGAAAAAATAACGCTTTCGTCAGAGCATTCCCATCGGGCCCCCGACGCCCGATAGCGTCTGTGGCTCATCCCAGCAGTCGGACCCCGGGGACCGATACCGTTCAATTCAGCATACCACTAAAATACGCCGCCGAACATAACGTATTAAACATTTTTGCATAATATTTTTAATTAAACACCGCTGGCTTATTCCTAAACATTCTTCTTAATCGTGTAGCGCGTTAACTTACCTCACATCAACCGTTCAGAATGCCGCTTAACCTTCAGAATCGACCATTCAAAGACTATTGCCTCCCAAACCGCTCCTTACCCAAACCGATTACAAACGCCATCTATATCTGGCGGTAAACAAGCAGCGGGTGGCGCCATGATAATTAGCCGAGACAGAATACAAACGTAATTGCCACCTCTAAATTTAGATCCCTCTTTGTATTCTCTAATCTCATCTAGGAATAAACTGTCAGACTGCAGTGTAATTGCGATCCATTCTCTCCTTCATCGTGACCATTCATCCTCCATCTTGTATAAAATAATACGCTAGCGTAAGAGAAAGATGCTCTTGAGAATGTTCGAGGTTATTCCATTTTATTTTTTGTTGTTGTTTTCCTAGCAGTGTGAGATGGAATTCAGCGTTATTATCTAATCGTCACGTATCTTATTTTGAACACAATAAAATTTTAATCCCGAAAATATCGTCTTTCGATAAACATATTTGATGATAAATATTTTTCCCTAAAACCGAAACCTTAAACAAGCTGAGAATAAACGAAGAACCAGAAAAAAAAAACGAATCTCAACACGCAATACCTTCAGTTGCTATAAGTTCCGGTCCATTGAAGATGATTTAAATTGGATACACTTCCTTTGAATAAAGACAATCAAAAGCTCTCAACTATGGATGTGTAATGTATATTATTTATAAACTAGCTGACCCGTGCCCAGTAGCGGATCAAGGGGAGGGACGCGGGGGGGCGCGTACCCCCCTGAGAGGTGAGGACATTCATAAAGTATCACTATTTCTACATAAAATGAGCTCTATTTAGTCATTTTTCAAGTCCATTAATTGAAAATTAATTTTATTTAAACATTTACAAAGTCATTATGTACTAATATGTATTTTAAATTAGGGCCGGGTTCGATTTCCGGCGGAGCCAAATCTTTTCTCTTCAAAAATAAATTATTTAAAATAATTTAAAAACAAGAGTGGTCATAATAATAGACGATAATGATTAAATTAATATAAAATATCTTTTATTATGTATATTTTCTATCTTTATATATCTTTTATTATGTATATTTCCTATCTTTATATATCTTTTATTATGTATATTTCCTATCTTTATATATCTTTTACTAGCATTCCCCGTCGCGGCTTTGCTCGCGAGCCTTTAAAATAAATTCTGTGATCATTATCTTGGTATTGATTTAATACAATATGTTAACTGATGTTAAGGAGATTTAGTAGAATCGGAGCTTCCGGTAGGTGGAATGTTTGAGGGAGACGCGAAATGGAGAGAGTTCACTAAAACCGCCGAAACAAAAAATTGCTTACTCGCCCCGTAGGGCTTTCGAGTTAAACTCGTCGTATCAAGATCTTTAAAATGAGTCCAAATTAGATATTTTTTCTCGAAGTGCAAAAATATGTGTCCGTTAGAGTTAAACGAAAATTTCGCCATTTAAACCCTTTGGAGGTTACATTTTCGAAATTCTTTTCTTAGTGGTTACCTACATCGCTTTTAAAATCTAAATTCCGAACTTCAAGTAGCAGGGTGCCTACTCCTGGAAAGACTTAGGAGAGAACGCCGATTATTCGCTGGCCGGCATCTAAATTGGTCTTTCGAGCAATGGGGGCTGTTTTGTTTACCGATAAGTTTTGTCCATGGGCGTACCCAGCGGGGGGCAGGGGGGGGCAGCCCTGGAAGGCTGGAAGAAATAATTTTTTAGGCTTTTAAGACTGGAAGCAATAATAGAATACGTTTTTTTCAAGAAAATAATTTTAATAACTTAGTTGATAAAGCACTGCTATAATTATACATAATTTTGGTTTCATTCTCCTTTTCCGCGGTAAGATTTTACAACCTGAACGACCATAGCTTGCCCCCCTATTTTTTACCTTGCCCCCCCTAGTTTTGATCCTGGGTACGCCCTTGGTTTGGTCTGTACCGCTTAGATGTTCGTGACAGAGTGTGGAGAGACCAAGGGAGCAATTTGCTCAATGCACCCTGCGCGAGTCACAGCATTTCTAAAGGCAATCAGGTATAGTTTGGGGAGGAATAAATTTCCACGCCCGTACTGAACTGTTTATTATTGAAAATGGGGCACTGTTTGTACACAGGTACATTGAGGAAGTACTCATCGTGGCTGTTATCCCATTCGCCCCATTTATTGGTGATCAATTCATTTTAATGCAGGATAATGCTCGCCCGCATACTGCAAGTATAGTCACCGAATACTAAGAGCAGATGGGAATTTCAGTTTTGGACTGGCCTACACAATCTCCCTATATGAATCCAATAGAACACTTGTGGGATAATTGAGGGAGACGTGTTAGGAATCCTCATCAATCCCCTAGTAATGTAAATGAGCTCAAAGTTGTTCTTCGAGAAGAATGGGATGCTGAGCCAGAGGAACGAATCCAAAATTTGATTTCTTCTGAGCCTAACAGGATGAGAGCATTCACCAGTGCAAGAGGGGGCAATACGAGATATTAGGAGGTCGTACCTTTAATAAAAGTTTAAAATATGAACGCTTATGAATTCCTAAAAAAGTGAAAAAAAATTATTTTTGTAAATTGTAGGCAAGTATTAATAATTTTTTTTGTCCGTTATAGTTAAACGACAATATCGCCACTTAAACCCTTTACGGGTTACAATTTTGAAATTCCTTTCTTAGTGGTTACCTACATCGCGTTTAAAACCAAAATTCCGAACTTCAAGTATCTATCATTAGTAGTTTTTGCTCTACATTGATTCTATCATTCAGGACAAAGCCTCTTATATATATGGAGAAGAGATCGAAATAAACACGCACCATCCCCAATCATGGGAATCACAGTGGGCGTGATTTGATTACCACTAATATTTAAATAATCAGTAGCTATATTTCATGTAAATGTCTATTTTAATAATATTGTAACGTTAAATCGTTATTCAAATAAAAAACATATGGTTTAAAATCTCAACAATAGATTTCCGTTAGAGTTAAACGACAATTTCGCCATTTAAGCCCCTTAGGGGTTACATTTTTGAAATTCCTTTCTTAGTGGTTACCTACATCGCGTTTAAAATCTAAATTCCGAACTTCAAGTTTCTATCATTAGTAGTTTTTGCTCTGCGTTGATTCTGTCAGTCAGGCCTCTTATATATATAGAGATTATGTATATTTCCTATCTTTATATATCTTTTATTATGTATATTTCCTATCTTTATATATCTTCTATTATGTATATTTCCTATCTTTATATATCTTTTATTATGTATATTTCCTATCTTTATATATCTTTTATTATGTATATTTCCTTTAAAATCAAAACTCAGTTAAGTAAACCAAAAAATAGTTACTCCATCCAGTGGGTTCCTGTGGGACTGTCGGGAAATGAGATAGTGGATAGTGCTGCCAATCAAAACCAGGATAAATGCCAAAATCCCATTATCAGACATAATAAGAGTAATAAAGGAAAATGGAATCGAAGATTGGCAACATCTTTGTGATTAGGAGTCTACAGGGTATGGACCATTATGCGGTGCATAAGAAGGTGGACTTGATCCCGTTCTTGTTTGAATCTTGACCGCCATAGTTTGGTAAAGCTGACAAGGATAAGAATAAATCAGGGGTGCACTGCTAAGTTCTTAAATATGATGGCTCTGGCCAGGGTCGCGAACTGCCCAACATGTCAATGTCCCGAAGATCCCAGGCACATCGCGTTTCACTGCAAGAGGTTTGAGCTACAGAGACGAGAAATCTTGGGGAGACCCTTTGTAGATGACACGAAGGGGTATTTAACATCAATTAATAAGGATGGGTAATTCCACTTCAATTCAACACAGGCTTGAGCCTCACCATTTCAGATTTTCTTGAAATTTGGTATATGTGTACTAATTGTATCTACTAGAACAATTGTGAAATATTACTGAGATATGTCTACCCGTTTTTGAATTATTGATCTCTAAAGCCGTCAAAAATAGGTCCAGAAACAGAAAAAATCATGATTAAAAATAGTTGCAGATGTTTTCCAAATTGGTGTTTTTAAAGAGCGCATTCCATGCCATTTCATATTATATACAGCAATGTATAGGTTGGTACTGAAGACATTTTCTTAAAACCTAGTTTAAAATTTTAATTTCAATTATCTCGAAAAGGGAATCTTTTAAAATTTTTATATTTGGGCAATTCCACGTCAAATCAACACAAAAATATATCATTTTGAGCCTCACCATTTCAGATTTTCTTGAAATTTGGTATATGTGTACTACTTGTACCTACTAGATCAATTGTGAAATATTACTGAGATATGTCTACCCGTTTTTGAATTATTGATCTCTAAAGCCGTCAAAAATAGGTCCAGAAACAGAAAAAAAACATGATTAAAAATAGCTGTTGATGTTTTCTAAATTTGACTAGGACTATGAGATTGGTGTTGTTTAACTGCGCATTCCATGCCGTTTCATATGGTATACAACAATGTACAGGTTGATACTAAAGAAATTTTATTAAAACTAAATGTAAAATTTTAATTTCAATTTTCTCAAAAAGGGCATTTTTTAACATTTTTATATTTTTTTGAAAAATAGGTAGTATGATATCTATTCATACAACAAAATATAAAAGTGGGATGAAAATTTCTTCATTACTCAAAAAATTTAAAACTAGTAATAAAATTTCATAAATCAAGCATTTTATGATTAAAAATAGTTGCAGGTGCTTTCCAAATTAGACTAGGACTAGGAGATTGGTGTTTTTAAAGAGCGCATTCCATGCCATTTTATATTATATACAGCAATGTATAGGTTGGTACTGAAGAAATTTTCTTAAAACCTAGTTTAAAATTTTAATTTCAATTATCTCGAAAAGGGAATTTTTTTAAATTTTTATATTTTTTAAAGAAATAGGCAGTATTATATCCATTCATACAACAAAATATAAAAGTGAGATCAAAATTTCTTAATTACTAAAAAAATTGAACTCTATTGATAAAATTCAATAAATCTAGCTTTTTATGATTTTCATATATTTTTTTAAAAAAATAGGTCATACTGCCTATACCTATACACATATGAAATGCACTCTTTAAAAACACCAATCTCATAGTCCTAGTCAAATTTGAAAACATCTGCAGCTATATTCAATCATAAAATGCTAGATTTATGAAATTTTATTACTAGTTATCAATTTTTTTACTAATGAAGAAATTTTGATCCCAGCTTTATATTTTGTCGTATGAATGGATATAATACTGCCTATTTATTTTAAAAAGTTTAAGAGATGCCCTTTTCGAGATAATTGAAATTAAAATTTTTAACTAGGTTTTAAGAAAATTTCTTCAGTACCAACCTATACATTGCTGTACTCGTATATAATATAAAATGGCATAGAATGGGCTCTTTAAAAATACCAATATTATAGTCCTAGTCCAATTAGGAAAACACCTGCAACAATTTTTAATCAAAAACGCTAGATTTATGAAATTTTATTACTAGTTTTCAATTTTTTTAGTAATGAAGAAATTTTGATCTCACTTTTATATTTTGCTGCATGAATAGATATAATACCACCTTTTTTCCAAAAAGTATAAAATTTTTAAAAAATGCCCTTTTTGTGAAACTTGAAATTAAAATTTTACACTTAGTTTTAAGAAAATTTCTTTAGTGCCAACCTATACATAGTTGTATATCCTATGAAACGGCATGGAATGCGCTGTTAAACGACACCAATCTCACAGTCCTAGTCAAATTTGGAAAACATCTACAGCTATTTTTAATGATGATTTTTAATGTTTCTGGACCTTTAGAGTCCAATAATTCAAAAACGGGTAGACATATCTCAGTAATATTTCACAACAGTTCTAGTAGATACAAGTAGTACACACATAACGAATTTCAAGAAAATCTGAAATGGTGACTGATTATAAATCGAAAATAAAAAGTTTGAAGTGTTCTCATTGTATGTAATTATGAAAAATGTTTTTATTACTATGTCTGATGAGCATTCCAGTTGACAAAATGACTAATTCCAATTACAGCATTTTTTCAATAAGATTTTATCACCCCTCATAGTTAAGGATAAAAAGAAATATGATATTTTGGTTTTCACTTTGTAATAGTAGTTGCAGAGTCCGGCCAAATTACGGGGGGGGGATATCTTAAGGGAGGTTGAACTGGAAGAAATGTCTTAAAAAAAAGGTTTCTATGAATCTTCGGTAGTTTCTAAACTTCTGGATCTAATAGGACCATCATAGTAGTCGGCGCTTAAGTTGTACTCGAAATATAGTTTTTTTAACTGAGATACCAGATTTTTCAACTATAATCTAATAACTTATTATCTGCTAACTGCTTGGAATGGGCTTATAGGATTCAGAATCACAGAAACCATAAAAAACGATGCATGACTCGAAAAAGTTGCAGCAAAATTAATTGTTCATTCACCATTTTCATCCCCTTTAAAGTATATAGGGTTCCTTATTTGGACGGACTCTGCTGAACTCGAATCTTAATATTGATACCATGTTAAAAGTTTCAAGAAAGTGCTAATTTTGTTCTATATTTCCTTTAATTTTAAAGTTTTTCTTTTATTAAAACTACCACACAACTACCGAAGCGAAGCCGGGCACCCTAGCTAGTATTGCAATAGTTCCGAATTTTAAAATCGAAATATACATCTGTGTTGCTTAGTAGCACCGACCCCTTCAATTACATACTGTTAAAAATAAATAATTTGTTTTCATAGGTTTCAACATCTGCGAGGATTACAGTTGTTTTAATGTTGTACGTCTGTTGTCTGAACTATTTCTGCAGTTTGTAAATCTTTCGGGGAATTGCTAAGACAAATAAACTATTCCAAGAAACAGGCGACTTGTACCATGAGTTTATTTTTTAATTCATTTAGAATAACTAACAGTAGTATCTATGCATTGTAAAGAATAGTTCCTAGAAAAACATCTTTCCTGTATAAATCTTTGAATACAATTTTTAACGTTTTTTTCTCAATACTCCTTCACACCATATCTCAAAATACATCTGAATTTTGAATTATGTATTACGTTGGAATCAGAATTACAAAAACTACTATTTCAGAATATAGTAACAGTATTTATAGTTCCGTTCGCTTAAGACTCAATTTATCACATTCTTTTATGGGGGGGGGATGGTCTTGTTAACGGAGGTAGAGGACAACTTTTTAGTTACAGCTAGTACCAGAGGTACTGACTGCTCCAATGGTAGACTATTTCTGATCAAAGGCTATTTTCCCTAGTACCTGTTTGTATGTACATAGTCAAATTGAGAATGCAGTTGAAACTTTGAGGTTAAGCACAGGAGCCTTCCGATCCAGCCCTTTGAGCGTTTGCTATGAAGCCGGAGAACCGACACTTGAATTCCGAAGAACAATAATATCACTTTCATATTACATTTCCATTATATCCTCACAACATCCGCTAAAAAACCTACTTTTAAAATACATGACACCCACCAACGAATCAAACAGTGACGCATTTAGAAAATCCTAACCCAGATGTTCAAGGGATCAGAGAAGACATCCACTATGCGTAACTCCCCGCATTGGATTTAAGCCCCAAACTAAAGAACGCTGTTTAGACATTGTGGCAATTATTATGGGATGCTCAAACCAAAAACGATGCTTGTGGGGTGAGAAACAGTGTAAATCATGTGTTTGATGAATGGTTGATTTATCAAGAAAAAAGAGTTGAGAATCACATGTGATTGTCCAACAAAACAAAACAGTTTTTTGAGTTGTAACCATACTCTCACCGACTTGCGTTATGCTGGATGGCATTGTGTGCGCCAGTCGGACAATGTGTTTAATTATTATAAACCATAGGGTATGATTTAACTCGTTCACACTGTAATTCATGCCCCTCGCCGATTGGCGGTGGAGCTAAATTCTTTTCTCTCTATCGGACGGGAGCTATTCCAGGGCATTATGCAGTATTGGCAATCCAACAATAATAAAATAAACAAGAAACAATATAATCCGCCCAAACACACCGCCCGATGAGGCAGTCTAGTGCGGGCCACCGGTGTGAACTAGTGATGGGAAGAAAAACGACAAACTGTTTACAGAACGGCTGAAATTGAAAAGAACAGTTGTTTTCTTCACTACTAGCGCTCCGTTATTTGATTTTTCGTTAGGTTTTCTGTGGATTCTATTTTCGAATTTCTATTTATTTCATTTAAAATTTAAAGTGACACTATTACTTTCAATTTTTATAATGCCAGTTTATTCAAGTGCTAATTAAAACATATCCCCAAACTGCTGAGTATGGATAATAATACATTACAATAATATGGAGTTATTATATGTAGTTCATTACAATGAAAAAAAAGTAAAAAATTCTAAATATGAAAGAAGTTTATTTTTCGTTATATTTCAAGAGTTCATAATATTTTTACATTTTTCTCGATAAAGACCTGTCGAAATTATTTTAAGTTTCTGATTTTTTTTTTAATTTTGTTGCTTCAACAATTAATGACATTTTCTGATTTTATTCTCAAATTTTTTTTTTTTTTTATTAAATTTTGAATAAATATCTACTATTATTCCGTTACGAATAAAACAATACAACACAAAACGAACACCTGATAGAAACATTAGTCTGGAGGTTTTCTGTTTTCCCCAACCTGTTTTTTTCAAACCGTTTTTTCCAACAGTTGTTTTTTTTCAACGAACAGTTCGTTGGCGTTTTGTAAAAACAACAGAAACGCCCATCTCTAGTGTGAACGTGAATATTAACATTCAAAATAAATCTGAATCAGCTGTTATATGTTTTCTACATACCTTCAGCCTCTGTCACATATTATTTCCGTCAATTCCTCGAATTGCCTGCTATCGATTCTACAATGCACTGCTAGCTATATTTACCTTGGCGCCGCCGTCCTCTTGGACTCACAACTCTTCCCAACTCTTCTCTTTGATGCGAGATAAGGGAAACAGAAAATAACTCGCCGTTCAAAGAGATCCAACGCCTCCTACATTAGCGATCCCCAGCTGTAGTATTTAACAGAGAGGGAAAAGAATTGAGGCTGTTGGTGCCTGATGGAGCCATAACTTAGAAAGGCCTGCCAACAACAGTAACTCAGAGGTTTTTGGCTGCTGCGAAACAGGCTCGAACAGTTTGAATACCTGCAGTTCATCGACACATCTCCATCTGCTATAAATATTTTTTTTAATTTCTATTTCAGTACGTTAACCCTTTGGATCCGTGAATTGAACGTGGGAGTGGAAGAACATTAATATTATAAAAAATCTGGTGCGTGGGTGCAACACACAACTTTCACTTACCAACTTACTTAAATTAGAAATTGATGTGTTTTGTTAATTGCCACTTCTCAAAGACACATTTTTCCACATTCATTTCTTATCATGTAGAGCCAATATTAACAATTTCTTCTTTAATTTTGAAAACAAAAATTAGGATTTTGAAATGGAGAAGAAAGTAGTTGTTTTTTTGTTTCCTATAAGGTACCTTTGTTTTCGTTTATATGGAGAAATTAACTGTCTCTCGTTACGCCTAAAAATAAGATTTGGCTAAATATGAGATATGATAAAAATAAAGAAAACATATAAAAGGGAAAAAAAGAAAAATATTCAGTCAACTCATAAAAATCGTTGAGCCCACGCATGCGGAGTACGCCTTTAATGACAGGCCATTGTTCATAATCAAAGCCGTTCATTTGAGAAGTGGCAATTAACAAAACGCAATAATTTCTAATCTAAGTAAGTTGGTAAGTGAAAGTTGTGTGTTGCGTGCACGCACCAGATTTTCTTTTTTTATTCTTGTTCCACTTATTACAACTCTTTTTTAACAAAAGATAAAATTAGACATTATTGTTTAGGTTGTTTGTTTGTTTTACGTCACTTTATGCTACTTAGGCTAATCGGACAATGCTACCGTGGGAGTCCTAAATTTTGCCTATCCAGGTATAATTAGGATAGGGATCTTTAACGAATACCTGACATCGTACAAGCTCGGGACCTCCATTTTACGTCCTCTCCGAGGGACGGCATAGCCAAGGATTTTTTTACTCTCATTATAAAAATCCTAGGGTGAACCTGCGACCTTTAGTATTGTAGATTGCCATGCTAACCACTATACCACTGGCGACCCCAGTCATTATTGTTTACTAGTTTTGAAAGATTACTTCTTTAGTAGATATACAAAATTAAAAAAATACTTTACTTACTTACTAACTGGCTCTACAAAAAAATACTTTATGTTACGTAAAAAAAATTAATTGGTTTTAAACAAATGAAATGCTTGTAACAAAAAAAAAAAATGGTAGCTCAGTGGAGACATTATAAAAGAAATATAAAAGAAAATATAAAATAAATTTTCATCCCAATTTTATATTTTTTTGTAGATATACCTATTTTAAAAAAAATATATAAAATTTTTAAAAGATGCCCTTTTTGAGAAAATTGAAATTAAAATTTTAAACTTGGTTTTAAGAAAATTTCGTTAGTACCAACTTATATATCGTCTTATAACATACTAGCTAGGGTGCCCGGCTTCGCTCCGGTAGTTGTGTGACAGTTTTAATAACAGAAAAACTTTTGAATTAAAGGTAATATAGAACAAAATTAGCATTTTCTTGAAAAGTTTAACATTATATCAATATTAAGATTCGAGATCTGCAGTGTCCGCCCAAATAAGGAACCCTATATACTTTATAGGGTGTTGAAAATGGTGGATGAACAATTCATTTTGCTGCAACTTTGTCGAATCATGCATCATTTTTGATGGTTTCTGTGATTATGAATCCTATAAGCCCATTCCAAGCAGTCAGCAGATAATAAATTATTAGATTATTAGTTAAAAAAACTATATTTGGAGTATAACTTAAGCGCCGACTACTGTGATGGTCTCATTAGATCCAGAAGTTTAGAAAATACCGAAGATTCATAGAAGCTTTTTTTGTAAGACCTTTCTTCCAGTTCAACCTCCCTTAATATAAATCTTCTTATGATAAAATTAATTTTGTAAAGTATCCAGTCGGTTTTCGAATTGATTGCAGATATGTAAAATCGTTAATTTATTTTAAAAGAAAAGGTGAAACTAATTATTTTCGCTTGATTTTTAAGTAATTTAAAAAGAACAGCTGACTAAACATATAACCTTTACAAATATAACGGAATGAATGAACAATAAACATTGAGTGAAATACAGTGGCTTAATAGAGACAGTGTGGTCAATGAAGGTGTGTTTTCCTATTGGCTATCGCTTTCGCCGCCATGTTGTGTTCAACTATACTGTTTACCTAATGATAAACAGTCTGTATTGTGTCTACTTTTGGACGATTACAACCGTTTTTTTTTATTGTTTTTAACACTATCTTGTGTGTTTTTCATGGTTTATAGTTTTAAATATAAGTTTATAAAATAGTTTAGTCGTTATAGTGCCTACGTATTTATTTTAGTCTAAATTGAAAAGTAAATTGTTCCTGAGGCTCAAATCTCCCTTGGAAGGAAATTTTAGCATTTGAAAGTAAGTACCTTCCACATATTACATATTCATTTAATAACAATACGTTTTTTTAGTCATTGGCTACTATTAAATATTGCTAAGTCATTGATATGCTTTTTCTAACAGTCAATAAATTCAAGTGAATCAATTCATGTTTTGTTAGAATGATAATAAAGTAAATCTTTATTTTACAACGCTTCAGTTTGGTAGGTTATTTTATTATTTTTTCAATTATTTCCTGTAACAGATACTAATCTACAACTTATTGTTTTCTCGTCTCTAATTTTGATGAAATATAGATTTTATCATAAAAAACATCATTATTTCTCTTGACTCACATTTAAATAAATACATTGCCTTTGGATTTTATTTCTTTTATTTATTTTGTCATAAACAATCTATGAACTTTTAGAATGACTGGTTGTTGTGCGGTTGGCTGTACCAATAGTCACTCAAAGGATTTCCTTATGAAACGTTTCCCCAGAGATCCTGAAAGAAGAAAGATTTGGGCTGCGAAGGAACGAAGATTATGGAACTTGGTAGACATTCAAAAGAATGGAATTAGTTTTTCATGTTCTAATATATTCATTTATTCTTTTTAGGTCCATTTTACTCAAGACATGTTTGAACACAACCGAGCTGATGGCAAAAGAAAGATGAAGCATAATGCTATTCCAACAATTTTCCCACACATCCCCCAAAGATCCGAATTGTATTCTATAATTTATCTTTATGGCCTTAGTAATTTATTTGACTAAACTTTCTTGTAAATAAATGAAAATGTTTTCTATATTTGTAATTTATGTTTATGGCCGTGGTAATTTAAACTTTGTTGTAAATAATTGAAAAAAATTTTCTGAATACCTATTTTATTTGTAAATTATTTATTGTATTCTATAATTTATGTTTATGGCCTTAGCAATTTATTTGACTAAACCTTCATGTAATTAAATGAAATTGAATACCTATTTTTTTTATTTTTTGTGGTCTATAACCAATATTTGAATCCTTTTTTTAATATTTATTACATATGTTACGACCATTGATCTTCAATGATATCAAAACACTGCTAAATAATTATATATTTGAACTGGAAATAAGAATTATTTATGTTTTAACAATAAGAGCAAGAGATCATAAAGGCTTTACGCACAAAATATGGTTTAAAAAAATTTTTTTTTTTGAGTTGTAAAATTTCTCCTTTTTTTTTATTTATTATTTTTGCAAAGAGAAAAAATTTCATAACTTGTTTTTGGATTAATGAAACATAAGGTCTGGTAATTTAAAAAAATTACTAATCGGGGAGCTTCTGAATGAAAATTGGTGTTGGAATAAACTATCATTTATTGGGCTATCATCATGAAAAATATGTGAATTGTATTAGTAAATTAAAGTATTTGTCAGATGGAAAAATGTATAAATATTATCAACAAAACAAGGTCTTGAATATTATCTGTTTACTCAACACCACACAAAAATTTGTTGACTAATTTAACTATATACACCCAATTAGTAGATTAATTTAGACCAAAAAAAAAGTCTTTAGGCATTTTTAGGAATCAATTGAATAGATCCAAATAAAAAAGGACAATTTTGAGCCAAAAATGCTTGTTAAAATGTGGAAATTCTTAGTTAGGCTGATAAAAACCTTTAATCATTTGGAATCAAGATGGCGGACACAGGAGGTTGACCACACTGTCTCTATCAAGCCACTGTAGAGTGAAACACACCCTAGCGCTTCCTGGTGGTCTGCAGCTCGAACTAAATTTTTCATTCATAAACTCGTATGTCATTCTCAGGTAGGCTAATTATATGTTGCGAGAGGCATAAAATTCCAGTCCTTTTCTCTTCGATTTCACACCCTTAAGAGAAAAACGGAAATCTTCTTCTCCGTTAGGGGACATACACTTACACGCTGAGATAAATCTCTTAATCGTATGTGGAGTCGTTTCTGAGCCTTTTCGGCACGCACATTGTACACTTGCTTTATAATATATATTGATATTGATTAAACGGCATGGAATGCGTTGTTAAAAGACACCAATCTCATAGTCCTAGTCAAATTTGGAAAACATCTACAGCTATTTTTAATCATGATTTTTTCTGTTTCTGGACCTATAAGCAGTACACATACGATATACCAAATTTCAAGAAAATCTGAGAAGGTGAGGCTCAAGCCTGTGTTGAATTGACAAGGCATGGCCTTTATTAACCTTTACCGAAGGTTCCAAACTTCGTTCCTCAACTTATTCCTTTTTATATTAAATAAATATAAACTCCTTCAAAACCGGAGAATAATTAAACAATTTCAGCCTGTTTAGAAACTGCTAGATATCTTCCCATTCTTTTAGTTTGTTCAGGAGCTCTCTTTGAACTTTTGCCAAGAGCCTGAAGAGTAAGACGTTGACTGGAAACCGGTTAGGCATTTAAATAAACGAACTCAATCCAACTCCTCTTTTGTATCCGTCCTTATAAATATTCATGATCGATTTGAAGAAAAAAATTCCTACTCCATTTCAAAATCCTAATTTTTGTTTTTAAAATTAAAGAAGAAATTTTTAATTTTGGCTCTACATACAGTTCAATTTTCGAACCGTCCCCCCCCCCCCACTTTCTAATATTCTAATCCAATCTAATTTGTCATTATAAAAATCAATTTATATAATTCTATTCTCCTTTCAACATTTATCCTTCTAAGGTGAATTTACGTCTCAGAGTAAAGTTTGTCTCTTATACCTTTCTGGAACCCGAGAAAGATTACTGTTCCTCTAAAATCACGTTATATTACATTCAAAATTCTATTATGGAACTAAAGTTTCTAAACTAGAAAATAATAATTTGAAGGTTTTCTTATACCATATTTTTTCACACCTTAAATGCTTCAAATAATTTGAGCATTACGTATTTAACCTCTAAAGTAAAATAAAAGTTTTTATTCTCATCAGTGATAGTACGAGATATGGAATTTTGGCTGCCACATCGCAGAGATATATATACATCAAATACCCCGTTTGATCAACATAGTTACAGCGGTTTCTGAGAAAAAAAAAAAACAACGAAAAAAATGAGACATGTATTAAATAAAGTACCCTCTCTGTTAGAACAATTTTGATGAAATTTTTGCTGTCTCATCGCGGGCATAGACATACACGAAATACCCAATTTCAGGTTAGTACGGTTTGTAGTTTTTGAGCTAGTCTGTTCAGACAGGCAAACAATTTCACAGGACTTGGTCATTGGACTTAAGGAACCCTAAAACTTGGATTTCCATTGAAAACCGGAAGTCGAAATTTTTGACGATCGCAATACTTTTCCTTACTTCATATATCAGGTTCATATATAGGTAAGTGAAAGAAAAAACATCGTGAAACAAAAAAAAAAAAAAACATAGGGGAGAGCTGGGTTGGTTGGCGTAGGGGGTAGGTTGGCCATTGGCTTATAGTTTCCGTCACACCTTTTGTGAAGGGCCCACCATTGTACCATGTGACCCGCTCGACCTCGGGAGTCTTGTCCTGAGTTTTCAATCCGATGCTAACAGTGTAGATAAGATTGTGCTTCATTGATTGATTTTACAACATGTAAGTATATTTTAATATTTTCAGTAATGTTGGTTTAAAGGCATGGAAAAACATTTGACTCCGATTCTGTTCACATAGCCCCAAACTCCTTTGAAAAACCTAACCTTTCGACTAACCAGTTTCTGGTTTGATTGCTCTCCCCTGTCCTGGCAGTCATCTTTCATATGATCTCTCCTGTGGGGTTAGTTGGCTCTCTTCAATTTTGGCGCAGTAGCAATTCACAAAAGCAAGGTAAACATAATCAAACGTGAAACTACCAATTGTCTTTAGTTCCAGCGAGGAAGATGAGAGCAATTTTTCTTATGCAGAAAGTGACGACAGTCTAAACTTCTATCTTCTTCTATTGTCATTCTATTTTCCCTTAAAAGCTGTTTAAAACATATTCAAAATTATTATGCCATTATAGTGCAGCTTTTAATAACAATAATATGTGTCAGGCCGTACTTGAATGAAATGAATAAACAACCCCACCTTCTAGGCCAACCTGCCCCACATAGGGTGTTAATTGGCATATTCTGGATTGACGAATTCTTCAATTTTGTATGATCTTAGTATTAAATATTTTGTTGTGAAAAAATACTTGGAGTTTACACTGGTATCAGCCCCATTGGGATTATATTAACAGGAACAACTCAACAATCAAAAAAGTGAAAACTGTTGCCAACCAACTCCGCTCTCCCCTATTACTTAAAAAGAGTTCTGAACTTGTTGTTGGCACAAACTGTTCTAGTACATGTTTGTGACTGTGCTATTATATGTTCTTGACTTTTCCAGTACTTCTACGCTTGTGTGAGACGGACTGGAGAGTCAGTCTAGTTCTGAAGCTCAGATCATACGGTTACTTTTGTATTACTGTGTCGTCATAAGTTGATACTTTCATAACCTTCATGATTATTTGAGTTTATATTGTTTTTGTGGTATTTTATATGTTATTTACGTTTAATAAAAATTATTTAAGCCCACAATTGTAACAATTCATTATTTAAATTTAAATACTATTAATCGAACTAACAAGTAGTAAAATCTATTACGTACTTATTCAATATAGGCATCCGTTGATGGTAATAGACAAATTTGCTCTTGATTGCACCAAGGCTATGATAATACAATACGTACTATTTTTAGAAAGAAATAAAAAAACGTTGTGGGCAAAAAACTTATGATTGATGAGCCGTTCCGGAACGACCCGATCTAATTCACTCAGCTGATTGGCCCATCGCTCAAGTAGTAATTAAAATCGATTAATGCTTCTTCCGCAATTTTAATATATTCAGAATGCACACGTATTGAAACAGTAATTGAGCTAAATTTTAAATTACATATCGCACGTCGGCAAGAAGATAATCATATGAAAATATATTACTTTTAATTCAACATACCGTTGGAATCAGAATGAAAAAAACCTACAATGCCACAATATAATCACGATAGTATTAATAGTTACGTAAGGCACAAATTACCATATTCTTTTATCGAGGGAATGATCGTGTTAACGCTGGTAGAGGGGATACCTTTGAATTAAAGTTAGTAACAGTGATATTATGGGAGAGATATGGAATCAATATCAACGGGGTAAAACTAAGCACACTTAAATACGCAGATGATGTGCTATTGATTTCAAGCAAAGAAGAGGAAATAGTGACCATGCTAAAACAGCTTATGCACACAAGTGCCCAACACGGATTATCGCTGAACCTCGCAAAGACAAAAATAATTACTAACTCGCAAATCACCATAGCAAAAACAGATATTCCAGAAATAAGCATAGTAGACGAAATCACATATCTAGGGCAAAGGATCTCTTTTAAAGATAGACAAGCAACAGAGATTCAAACAAGGACAGCTGTGGCTTGGCGGAAATATTGGAGCTTAAGAATGATAATGAAGAATAACAATATCAGCCAGCCCCTAAAAACATTAGCTTTCAATAGCTGTATACAACCTGCTATGACTTATGGATGCCAAACATGGTCCCTCAACAAATGCCATGAGAAAAAAATTCAAACATGCCAAAGAGCTATGGAGAGGAGCATGCGAGGCATAAAAAGAAGCCAAAAGCTCAGTAGCATATCTATCAGGAAAGAAACCGGGGTTACAGACGTAATCAGGCATATCAAGAAGATAAAATGGCAATGGGCTGGGCATCTAATGAGGAAGAATGACGAAAACTGGGCCAAGAAACTCACAGAGTGGATCCCCTTAGATATGAAAAGGAACCGAGGGAGGCAAAGAAGAAGATGGGTAGACGAGATAAAGAAGGTGGAAGGAACCCTGTGGTCACGGAAAGCCAAGGACAGGGAATACTGGAAAATGAAAATTAGCGAACTCTCAGCGAACACAAAGTACGGATAGTCCCCGTTAAAGACTTTATCAACTCCTGAAAAGGAAGGTCTATATACATGTGCGATAAAAGAAAATTAAATGCAAATGTAAATACTGTTACTATAAATGTATATATGTATATAAATAAAGACTATTATTATTATTATTATTATTATAACAGTGATATTAACTGCCCTAATAATATGACTATTTGTGAACAAAGACTAGTTTCCCTAGTCGCTGTTGGTAGGTTCATAGTAAAATTAAGAATTCGGTTTAAACTTCACATGTGATTATCCGAAAAACAGTTCCTTATGTTGTAACCTTCTTGTTAACGAACTGCGATATCATTAATGTACAAAGTGACTAGTCCTAATTATTGGATCTTTGAATAAAGGAAGAAAAAAAATGTCCAAGTCAAATTTGGAAAAAAAACATCTACAGGATATTTTTAACCATAAAATGCTAGATCTATGGAATTTTATCACTAGTTTTCAATTTTTTTAGTAATTAAGAATTTTTCATCCCATTTTTACTTTCACTTACCTATATATGAAATATAACTATTGCGATCGTGAAAAATTTCGACTTCCGGTTTTCAACGGAAATACACGTTTTGGGGTCCCCTGACTCCAATTAACCAAGTCCCACGAAATGGTCTGTGTGTGTGTGTGTGAACAGACTAGCTCAAAAACTATAAACCGCACAGACCTGAAATTGGGTATTTAGTGTATGTATATGCCCGCGATGTGACAGCGAAAATATCATCAAAATTGGTCAAACGGAGGGGGTACTTTAGTTAAAGAATTTTGTCTAATTTTTAGGTTTTTTTTTATTTGCTCAAAAACGGATTTAACGATTTCAATCAAACTTGGTATTTGATGTATGTATATAACCGTGATGCGACAGCCGAAATTTCATCGAAATTGGTTAAACGGAGGGGGCACTTTACTTAATAACTGTTGTCTCATTATCACGTGTTTTTTTTTTTTGTTTACTCAAAAACGGCTTAAAATACACCTATCGATTCACCTTCACGATGTATTTGCAAAAAGAAACTCGTAGTAAAAACCAAGCAAGCAGTAAAAAAACTCGACTGTTGATGAAATTAGTCTCTTCATATATAAATTAGCAATAATGAATCGAAAGGTGCTGAGAATTATCAAATTTTGCTATACAGATACTCTATAACTTATAGAGACAAACAAATATAAGTATATACTTAAATATGTAGAGTTGAGGAATGGCGTTTACATATTATTGAAACATGTCGATTTCTAATCCAAGTAAGTTCGTAAGTGAAAGTTGTGTGTTGCGCGCATCGCACCAGATTTTCATATTTTGTTGTATGAATAGACGTAGTATCACCTATTTTTAAAAAATGTCCTTTTTGTTTCTTTGTTTGTTTGTTTGTTTAACGTCACTTTATGCCACTAAGGCTAATCGGACGATGCTACAGTGGGAGTCCTAAATTTGGCCTATCCAGGTATAATTAGGATAGGGATCTTTAACGAGTAGCTGACATCGTACAGGCTCGGGACCTCCATTTTACGTCCTATCCGAGGGACGGTGTGGCTAAGGATTTTTTACTCCCATTACAAAAACCTAGGGCCACCGCTGGACGCGAACCTGCGACCTTTAGTATTGTAGGTTGCCATGCTAACCACTACACCACAGGTGAGCCCTCCAGGTGAGCAAAGTCAATTTTTTCTCTAGTAAAAATGTCTGCATCATCAGTTAGTGAAGCAGAACATTTATATTTACAGACTATTTGCATGATGATGTTAAACTAGTTCATATTAAACAATTATTAATCCTTTATCCATTTAATCAGTTATTGATTAATCAATAAAGAATTTAATCAGATTGAATTGCTAGGATCTTTTTGAGAAATCATAAAAAAATGTAAAAATTATCGGTTTTGAATCTATAGATACTCATACAGACCATTTTGCAAGACGTTGGTATTTAGACTCAGGGGAACCCAAATCGTGTATATATATAGTCGATACCCGATTTGAGCCCCCTCAGTAATCAGAATCAAAAGAAAACAAAAAAGTGCCCTTAACATTTTAATAATGATAAAACTTTCCTGATATTAAAGAAGATTTGATTTTGATTAAACATGACGAATATAATCAAAACCATTAAAGCCGTTTTTGAGATAATCGAAAAAAAGGTAAATAAGGGGTAAATTTTATTAAATAAAGTGCCCCTCCGTTTGACCAATTTTGATGACATTTCTGCTGCCACATCGCGGGCATATACCCAATTTCAGGTTCGCACAGCTTATAGTTTTTGAGCTCAGGGGACCCAAGAACGTGTATTCCCATTGAAAACCGGAAGCCTTAATTTTTCACGATCGCAGTACTTTCCCTTACTATATATTTCTTATTCAGATGAGTGAAAGTAAAAATAGAGTTGGATTTAATGTTTCTTCAGTACACCTACAATGGCTACATGACCTACAGCAACTATTTCTGCGAGATCTTATAACCTTGGCTTAAATGTTATTTCAGTCGGGAAACTCATTCAAAGAGCTCCGCAGGACTTCCGCGTTACCTTGCCAAGGCGTGTACATGAGTTATCCTACCTCTCGCCTGAAAACGTCTTGTAAAATTAATATTTATATCACATCATTTATTGTTTAGTATCTTTATTTAATACTCCTTTCTTATATTTTAACATATATAACGGTATTGGACTGCAGGAGAGGTCAGTGATTATGGTATATTTATAATCAATATATATTATAAAGCAAAGTGTACAATGTGCGTGCCGAAAAGGCTCAAAACGACTACACGTACTATTAAGAATGTTATGTCGTCATATTGCCCTATTGCCCCTAACGATGAAGAAGGTTTCAGTTTTCATTTTAAGAGTGTAATGTTGAAGGGACAAGGGCTGTAATTTTAAGCCTCTCGCTACATGTAATTAGCCCCTCTAATAAGCCCAGGCGAGTTAATGAATGAAAAAATTAAGTTCGACATTTGGAAGCCAGGAGCGCTAGCTAAGCTCAATTCATAAGGTTATCGTTCATTAGTTCGGTTTGTTATGGTTTTAGCTTCAGCTGTTTTCTTTAAATAACATGAGATTATGTATAAATAATTATTTTTTCCTTTTTATTTTTAAATAAGGTCATTACATCTTTGCAATGAATTGAAATTAAAAATAAACAAAACCAACTGGATTCTCTAAGCGGATTAAGTTTTACAGAAGAGGAAAGAATTGGTCGAAACATTGCCTTTAATCAATATACAATATAAGAGTAAATTTACAACAATAGAAAAATTGCTTATTAGTGTAGTGAGCGAATAAAAACTAACACAGAATATAATAGATAACCTATAGATAATATGAATAAAAGATATAAACTAATGGAATATATATCGAGAATAAAGTGTTCATATAATATTTCTGTTCTGTTCGTAAATTTTCAACCGAATTCGAAAAAGGAGAAGTTACTCAACTTAATAAGGATGCGATATCATCATGAGAATGGTCTCAATGGAATCAGAACATAGAAACCATAAAAAATGGTACATACCAGGACATATTTGCTGCCATAATAATTTTTCTTAATCTAGAAAAGGGAAGAAAACGCATTAAGAGGACCGCATTAACAAGGTCTCTGATACCCAAACCATATATGGGCGAACTATGAGGTTTCGAAACTTACCACTAATACTAAAATGGTACAAATTTTGTTTTAATCATGATTATTTTTGGTTTATTTTTCTGTACTATTACATTTTAAAATTATTCCTTCATTCCATCAATTCCACAACTCCCTGAGCGAAGCCGGGCCCCACAGCTAGTTGTAAATAAACCTGAATAAACTAGAGGTCCAAGTTTATTGATATCACTTTTGCTGATTGACTCAGTTGCTGACAAGTAATAATGGAATCTGGTGCGATCGTGCATCACACAATTTTCACTTAACAACTTACTTAGATAAGAAATCGACGTGTTTTTAGTAAATATGTAAAAGCCATTCCTCAACATCAAAGATTTTTCCACATTTATTAACTTTTTATGGTTTTTCTCCATGTGTTAGAGATTATTATGAGATTAATATTGCAAAACTTGAAAGTTCTCAGTACTTGATACAGTAAACGTGTATTTCCGTTAAAAACCGGAAGTTAAAAGTTTTCACGATCGCGAAACTTTGCTTTACTACTATATACTCGTATTTCATAAACAGGTAAGTGAAAGGGAAAAATATATATATTTATTAATGCAGAAAATATTGCGCAGATTAACAGCCAAGACTGAGTACCACATTTTAATAAGTAACCACATTTTTGTTGTAATTGTATATTATAATAATAATAATAATTATTATTATTATTATAGGGCATTCCACGTCAATTCAACACAGGCTTGAGTCTCAACAAGTCAGATTATCTTGAAATTGTGTATATGTGTACATCTTGTATCTACTAGAACAGTTGTGAAATATTACTGAGATGTGTCTACATCATTTTGAAATAGGTCTCTAAAGCCCTCAAAAATAGGTCCATATAGGCAGTATGATCTATTTTTTTTTTAAAATGCTCTTTTTGAGAAAATTGAAATTAAACTTTTAAACTTGGTTTTAAAGAAATTTTCTTTACTACCAACCTATACATTGTTGTATATCATATGAAATGGCACATGGAATGCGCTATTATACGACACCAATCTCATAGTCTTAGTAATATTCGGAAAACATCTACAGCTATTTTTAATCATGATTTTTTCAGTTTCTGGATCTTTCTTTGAGGGCTTTAGAGATCAATAATTCAAAAACGGGTTGACATATCTCAGTAATATTTCATTATTGTTCTAGTAGATACAAGCAGTACACATATATTTTTTCAAATATTTTCAAATTTCAAGAAAATCTGAGTTGGTGAGGTTCGAAATAATATATTTTTGTGTTGATTTGACGTGGATTGGCCAAAGATTTGAGATCTGTAGATCCTGCCCAATTAATGGATCCTATACTTCATGAAGTATAAATAAAAAAACTCTGCAATGTAGGGGAGAGCGGGGTTGGTTGGCAACAGTTTTCACTTTTTCGATTGTTGAGTCGCTCCTGTTAATACATCACTGTTAACACTTCAAGTATTAGAGTACTTCAAGTATTTTTTTCACCACATAATATTTAATACTAAGATCATTGAAAATTGAAGAATTCGTCAATCCAGAGTATGCCAATTAACCACCTATGTGTGGCAGGTTGGCCTAGAAGGTGGGGTTGTTTAGCCATCTCATTCAAGTACTACCTGACAGATATTATTGTTATTAAAAGCTGCACTATAATGGTATAATAATTATGAATTGTTTTTTAACAGCTTTTAAGGGAAAATAGAATGACAATAAAAGAAGATAGAATTTTAGACTGTCGTCACTTTCTGCATAAGATAAATTGCCCTCATCCTCCTTGCTGGAACTAAAGGCAATTGGTAGTTTCACCTTTGTTTATGTTTACCTTGCTTTTGTGAATTGCTACTGCGCAAACAAACTCCAGTTGAAGAGAGCCAACTAACCCCATAGGAGAGATCATATGAAAGATGGCTGCCAGGACAGTGGAGAACAATCTAACAAGAAACTGGTTAGTCGAAAGGTTAGGTCTTTCAAAGGAGTTTGGGGCTATGTCGTATATGTGAATCGGAGTCATATTTTTTGTCATGCCTTTAAACCAAATTTACTGAAAATATAAAAATTTACTTACATGTTGTAAAATCAATCAATGAAGCACAATCATCTCTACACTGTTAGGATCGGATTGAAAACTCAGGACAAGACTCCCGAGGTCGAGCGGGTCACATGGTACAATGGTGGGGCCTTCACATTAGGTGTGACGGAAACTATAAGCCAATGGTCAACCTACCCCCTATGCCAACCAACCCCGCTCTCCCCTACCTAATATTTAAAAAATTATGTTTTTTTAATTAAAAATGGGGATTAATTTGGGAAAATGGTGCATTATATCCTGATAATCAAAACATTTTAGTTTTTTTTTTTTTTAGAACTTTGCTAATAACTGGGCATTTTTACACCTGAAACATATATTCAGTTTTTTTTCTCTCCATTCTTTCAATTTAACGCCTCTCTTCGAAATAGAAATATACCTACATCTCATCTTGACATATTATAGTCTATTTTTATTATTTTTACTCCTTTTGTTTTTATCTTCTTTTTTTTTTTTCATGAGTACCCACAGAATAAACCTCGAAATTTCCACCCTAGTTTGAATGGATTGATTACATGAGAACACTAGAGTATCCCCCCCGATATGCCACTCGGGATACTTACTTAAGGTTCATTATTGTGTAAGGAAGTACCGCTACTTGGTCATAGGTCGAGTAAGGAGGTGATTTCACCGTGATCATGCTCAACCGCCAGTTTTTTTTCTGTTCAGTAAATCTTTTCATAACATTTACCAACTTTATAGAGTTAATGATGATCATAATAATAAATGCTCGAAGGCAACACCTACATCGAACTCCGCCCGTCCAATCACAACTCAACAAGATCAGCCCGGCCTACCTCTGCTACGCTTTCCTTTTTACTCCGATATCAACAAAATCGTCATCTACGGCTCACCATATAGTTTCTCTTAAGTGAATAATGATGCATATATATATTTAGAAATATGCTTCTCCAGAAAAACAAATTTATCGCCTCATTACACTGAGAACGTCCTTGCAGTGTAGAATTGATAATTACCTCCATAAACCTCAAGAGAAATTATAAAAAAAACAAATAAAATAAATTAATTGTTTCTCGTGGCTTCTGTAAATGAACGACAGGCTAAAAAAATAAAATAAATCTTAACAACAGATCGTAAATTACGGTTCTCTTTGATCCTGCTAAAGTTGTTATCGTGAAGTCCGCCATCTTAAATACGCCACTGTGTTCATTGAAATGTATTCAGAGTCACGTCGCAGCGTTATTATCTCTTCAAGAGGACGATTATCTTGTCTGTACCTGCTGGTCAGGTTATGTAATGTGGTTTATGGCTCATTCTTTTTAGGAGGTAGTCGTAGAATACCCCGATTGTATTCAGAAAAATCATTACGGACAAGAATTACAAGTACAATGCATCGATAATGTACTTACAATAGAGCGGAAACAATATAGGAAATACAAGTAATTCAATATCACAAAATATATGCCAACCTAAAGTATGATTGTGGTTATTTCAAGGAGAGAGACTTGAATTTTATTCGATTAATTTTCATGGCAAGAGGGGAACTTATCAATTTAAATTACCAACCGTGGCAAGATAAAAGGGGAAATTGCTCTCTATGTAACATGAACGTACCGGAGGATATCTTTCACTTTCTATCTGTATGCCCAGTATCAAAAGAATTCAGAATAGCATTTTTGGGAAAACACAGGTTAGATTTTGATGAAACCATAAAAACTTTAAATGGACCAAATTACAAAAACGTATATTTGTTTCTAAAGACAGCCATTAATTATAGATACGAAATGGTCAAAAATTTCAATTTTGAATAAACTGTTATATGTATATGTAAATAAATATATGTAAGAGTATCTACATTAACTGAAAGGTTTATTTTATTGTTAGGTTTGTATTATCGTTTATTTGATTGTATATACACTATAGATAATCACATTCTTGAGAAAAGGCTTTATTTGTACTATTTACATAGAAATTAGAAGACCATGTTTTGTTTTGTTTTTTGTATTGTTTTATGTATTTTTTTTCTTTTATAGTAATCTAGGTTATTGCTTATGTTAAAATAAGTTAGTATTATTTAGCGAACACCTCGACAGACGAATACGTTCATTGTCGAAAGAACAAATCGTTTATTAATTTAAAATTATTATATTTCATTTATATATTTCTAATTCAAATAAACGTTTCTATCTATCTAATTCAATGATGGTTTGAATGATAAGTAGCTACACGATTTAGGACGATGGTTTTCTGGTGACTGACACTAGAACGCCTCTTCGGCCAAATAATTAGATCATTAATACTTTGACTGCCGAAAAAGAATACATAAGAGTCAATTCAGTTATTTTTTTATTCATTTGAATTTATTTATATTTATATTCATGTATTTATAAACGTGTAAACATTTATTTCTTTATAACAATTATAATTAATATCGTATTATAAACATAACTAGTTGGGTAGTATTTTTTATTGTTTATTTTATTATTGTTGGATGGCCAATGCTGCATAATGCCCTGGAATAGCTCCCGTACGATAGAGCGAAAAGCATTAAACTCAGCCGCTAATGGGCGAAGAACGTGAATTACAGTACTTGAGCATGTTAAATAAAGTTTTTAAGTACATTAAAGAAAAAAAAAAATTATTGTTTGAAATTTAGTATCAATGCCTTAATATAATTATAGTTTAATAATGGAAGCATGGAAATGCAAAAAGGTATCAGTGCCTTTGAGAAAATTTTCCAGCAATGATATGACTTTTACCGACTAGGTAAACTACGTTCGGCGCTTACACCCATGCTATCTTTCAAGCGTTCAATGAACTACTTTTTAACAACTAAAAATTAATTATATCCATTTCTGAAGAATGGTTTTGACACACATAACAATTTGGAAAAAAATAATGTTTATATATTTTTTGGGCACCTATAAGTACCCTTATGCATTTCCACGCTTCAATTTTAAGTTACATCCACCAGCCCATAAGAGATTTTTTTTTTTTCACTCAACTATTTCCTCTGGATATAAAATGATAAAGAAAAATTTCAATCACGCATACTTTAATCTTGAATGTTTTTCTGAAAACAAATATTTTTTCAGATTTTTACATAGGTGTAAAAAGAGGGTGAACAAATATTTTTGGGCTCCAACAGCCCACGCTGATCCTAGGTGTTCAATATACCGTACTAATCTAGATTCGAACTTGGGACCTTGAGCTTAGCAGCGCAGTGCCTTTCCATTGAGCTTACTCTACTCCTAGGGGTCGATGACAATGGACCAAATGTTTACACGTTTAGGTTTTTTGATCAAGCGTGCAAGGAAAACGAAGGGTCAGGGGGAAAAACCACGGTAGTCCACTTTTCATTGATTTGAAACAAGTGGTGATATCTGATAGTATATGAAGTTTACTTTCTTTTCATAATTGTAAAAAACGATATTCCCCATAAAATCGATAGTTTAAAATCGATACAAGGGTGGAAAACAGGTGAAGTCCTGAGCTTCGAGGAAATATTAACAGTAGGGGAGAGCGGGGTTGGTTGGCATAGGGGGTAGGTTGGCTATTGGCTTATAGTTTCCGTCACACCTGTTGTGAAGGCCTCACCATTGTACCATGTAACCCGCTCAACCTCGGGAGTCTTGTCCTGAGTTCGCAATCCGATGCTAACAGTGTAGATAAGAGTGTGCTTCATTGATTGATTTTACAACCTGTAAGTAAATTTTTATATTTTCAGTAAACTTGGTTTAAAGGCATGGTAAAATTTGACTCCAATTCTGTTCACATAGCCCCAAACTCCTTTGAAAAACCTAACTTTTCGACTAACCAGTTTCTTGTTTACTTGTTATCCCCTGTTCTGGCAGCCATCTTTCATATGATCTCTCCTGTGGGGTCAGTTGGCTCTCTTCAACTTTTTTCTTGGCACAGTAGCAATTCACAAAAGCAAGGTAAACATAATCAAAGGTGAAACTACCAATTGTCTTTAGTCCCAGCGAGGAAGATGAGAGCAAAGTTCTTCTATTGTCATTCTATTTTCCCTTAAAAGCTGATGAAAAACCAATTCAAATTTATTATACCATTATAGTGCAGCTTTTAAAAACAATAATATGTGTCAGGCAGTACTTGAATGAGATTGCTAAACAACCCCAACTTCTAGGCCAACCTGCCCCACATAGGGGGTTAATTGGCATATTCTGGATTGACGGATTCTTCAATTTTCTATGATCTTAGTATTAAATATTATGTTGTGAAAAAAATAGTTGAAGTACTCTAATACTTGGGGTTTACAGTGGTATCAGCCCTATTGGGATTATATTAACAGGAACGACTCAACAATCAAAAAAGTGAAAACTGTTGCCAACCAACCCCGCTCTCCCCTACCTAGTCCATTTCTGTGGTGTTTGTTTGTGGATGAAGGTCATCAGTATTGGTAGTTGGTTCTTCAGATTACATTCTATTCTAATTTATTACAGTGTTTAACATTATAAAAGTGTTTTATTATTATTATTATTATTATTACGTTTAAAAATGAACAGTGACTTAAGTTGAATTGAAGATGGTTACAACTTAAATTCATAAAAAAAGAAAAAAACACGGACGAATGTCTGATGTAAAGAAAAAACTCAGACTTTCAACTCACGTTAGGTGAAAACTGTTTTTGTAAACGATTAACTTGGTGGAATTAATTTTGATTCTCCATTTTTCAGACCACTTCTCTAGTTTAAATGGATGGTTTTGAAGGGCGAAGGATGCGATAGTAGGATTTTGATGTGATTAAAGGATAGCCGTGTCATCAGCGAAGCTAAAGATGGTGGTACGAGAGTTGTTGAGGGATATCTGATGTTTAGACAGAGAAACAAATTTCTTTCTATTAGCAAATAGAAATAAATTTGTTATTTGAAGTATTATTGTTTTATTCGTTTACCCAAAAAAGTAATAATAATTTCCAGGTCACAAACAAATAAGCAATGGACTATAGTGGTTTTTCCCCCAACAATGAGCAGTTTGGTGATGTTTTGTTATTTTAGGGGCATTAATAGCTACTATTTGGTTTTGGAAATTTTTACAGTGGTAAACAGTTATCTGGGTTATAGGCGGGCGCAAGCGACGGTGCTGCTTCTTGTCTGGAACTAGAGAAACGGGGATAGAAGCCGGGCCATTACCTGGGATTCATAGGGTTTTTTGGCTTTTTAATTTATTTTTCCATAATTAAAACCCGATTGAGCAAAAACTTATTTGATAAATGTCTAATAGGTATTGCTCGATCCCTCAGTGTTCAATTAGAAAATCAAAAGACGTGTAATTCCATTTATTTCCAAAAAATAAAAAGCTTCTTAAAGGATGGATTGTAAAATTAAGAATAGATAAGCCTGTTTCGATAAATATGACGATATGTAGTCGTTAAATTTAAATTTTAAAAAAAGTGACTATATTTATTCAGGTAAATATTATTGGGTTGTAAAAAAAGTTCGTAGCGTTTTTCATTATTTTAATTTAATCCTTTCTGTGTTTGTTAATCCTGCTTACATGGTAAATAATGTTTACATATCCTAAAAAGGGATTAGATAACGTTCTTTTAAGCATCAGTTTCAACCGGGATCTTCTATTGTTCAAGTGTGTTGGGTTAGTCCAAAATGCAGGAGGAAAAAATTCATTTTCGCCATATAATGCTATTTTAATTCCAAAAAGGAAAATCCGCTGCACAGACGGTAAACAAAATTTGCAGCGTGTATGGAGATGACGCCGTAGGGGAAAGCACCGTCCGTAAGTGGTTTGCTCGGTTCAGAACCGGAAATTTTGAGTTGGAAGACGCCAAGCACTCTGGTCGTCCTTCAACTGTTGATGACGAACAAATTCAACAATTAGTGACCGATAACCCTCACTATACGACTCGGGATATCGCAAAAACACTTGGCATATCACATACAAATGTTTCAAATCATTTGGGAGCTGCGGGATATGTTTCTCGAAGCGATGTATGGGTTCCTCACATGTTGCCGGAAATGAATTTATTGGACCGCATTTCCATCAGCGATTCCCTCCTTAAACGCAATGTTAATGATCCATTTTTAAAGAGGTTGATTACTGGGGATAATAAATGGGTCCTGTACAATAATGCTGTGAGAAAAAAATCCTGGGGAAAACGAAGTGACCCGCCGTTAACGACTCCAAAAGCCGGATTGCATCCAAAAAAAGTTATGCTGTGCATTTGGTGGGATTGGAAAGGCGTGCTTTATTATCAGCTCCTCCCACCCAACCAGACCATTGATTCGGCAGTATACTGGTTGAGCAAAAGCGTCCAGCATTGGCTAATCGCAAAGGCATTGTTTTTCACCATGACAACGCCCGTCCTCACGTGTCTTTACAGACTCGGCAAAAATTGTTGGAGTTTGGCTGGGATGTGATAACCCACCCACCCTATTCACCAGATCTTGCCCCAACAGATTACCACTTATTCCGGTTTCTCCAAAACTCCCTCAACAGGAAACAATATAACTCGCTCGAGGATTGTAAAAAGCACATAGACGAGTTCATCGCGCAGAAAACTGAACAGTTCTGGGAGGACGGAATTACTAAATTACCTGAAAGATGGAAACAAGTTATAGATCAAAATGGGTCATATATCATTGATTAAAAATATTTACATGTATCTGAAATTTTTAATTAAATATATTCTTAAAAAACGCTACGAACTTTTTTTACAACCCAATAGTATTTGACATTTTATTATTTCAAAATGCTAGTTTCATGCAAATAACATTGGGACCATAGTGTCATAGATTTGTTTTTCTTTTTTAATTTTCCCCATTTTTGTATTACATCCGTTGTACTTAATTGTTCCAAGTTTTCAATGCGAAGCCTGAAAGTTTTGACAAATAAATAAATAATATGACAAAGAATCTAAGCTGTCATAACAATGATTGTATGAATAGGTAATTAAGTTATTACTAACCGAAAAACGTAGAGTAAAGTTACAATGATGTGATTGCATTTACCAGAACTACCAGCTTTACACTTACAATTACAAGAAAATTGCTTATTATTATTAATACATTTGATTTCCACTTTTATTTGATGGGGCAGTCCTTTAAGATTACTAGTTTAAAGGCACAAGGCTTGTAAAATAACTGTTTTTTTACTTTTAGATCTTTACCATAGATTTTACCACTAGTAATTATGTGGTTTGCATCAAGGATATCCTGCCCTTCAATTAATGGTCTTTTAAAATTACCAATTATCTCTATCACATCAACGATGTCTATCCCCGTTCTTTCCGACATTTTGCAAAACTACTAGCGCACCCTATAGTCGATTGCGCCCGCCTATAGGAATATGTTTTGTGAAACTAATTTTAACTTTTGGAAAATGGATAAAGGGAACCATAAACTTTAAATTTCATTTTTCTCAGATTGGATTACCGAGGTTTTTCCCCATGACCCTTCAAAAGCCATTCTTTATTTACTAACCGGTTAATTACAAGTTAATTTGAAGTATTTATAGTGGTGTTTAAATCCAAATTATTAAATTTAATGCGAAAAAATATGTACGAGGTATTGTTTAGCTCCGTGGTATAGAATTAAAGATGGCTAAGACAAATATACAAATGAAGACAAGCGTGGCTAATCAGTCAAGGTTCTGCTAATTCAGGACTAGATGGCGAGCGATACAGTTGGCACCGGATGAACGAACCTTGCTCGAACGTTCCACGGCGCAAAGTAGGTACAAGTAGGCGTGGGTTGATACTTGAAATTCTTGTAACTGATACAAATGGTACTGATACTTTTTTGGATCAGTTACTTTTATTTGATACTTTTGTATCTGATACACAAAATTGAATGACCTTCGCATTATAATTGAATGAATGATCGTTGCATAGAATAAATGAACTATGGTTCAACGAAACTTTATATGGCAACGAATTTTTTACTAAGTAAACATATTTTTATTTTTTTTAATTAAATATATTCCTCTATATGTATTGTAAAATTTAAACCATATTTTGTTTAAATAAAAATCTGGTGCGTGCGCGCAACACAAAACTTTCACTTACCAACTTATTTAGATAAGAAATTGACGTGTTTTGTTAATTGCCACTTCACAGAGTCACAAATTTTCTCACATTCATTTCTTATTTTTGCCGTTTATGAGTAAATAAAAAACACACTTGAAAATGATACAAAATTTATTAAGTAAAGTACCCCCTCCATTTGATCAATTTTGATGAAATTTTTACTGTCACATCGCGGGCACATACATACACCAAATACCAAGTTTGATCAAAATCGTGAAACCCGTTTTTGAGTAAATAAAAAACACGTGAAAATGAGACAACATTTATTCAGTAAAGTGCCCCCTCCAACTGATCAATTTTGATGAAATTGTTACTGTCACATCGCTGGAACATACATATGCTAAATACCAAGTTTGATGAAAATCGTTAAAGCCGTTTTTTGGTAAATGAAAAATAACACGTAAGAGTGGGACGCAATTTATTAAGTAAAGTACCACCTCCGGTTGATCAATTTTGATGAAATTTTTGCTGTCAAATCTCCGGCATATTAATGCATCAAATACTCAGTTTAATCAAAATCTTTAGAGCCGTTTTCAAGAATATCGATAAAAACGTAAAACGTTATTAAATAAAGTACCCCCTCCGTTGGACCAATTTTGATGAATTTTTTGCTGTCATATCGTGGGCATATACATACACTAAATGTCTAATTTCAGATTCGTAAGGCTTATAGTTTTTGAGCTAGTCTGTTCACACACACACACACACACACACACACACACACACACACACACACACACACACACACACGGACCATTTCGCGGGACTTGGTTATTTGGAATCAGGGGACCCCAAAACGTGTATTTCCGTTGAAAACCGGATCAACTTTTCAATCAAATTTTCACGATCGCAATATTTCCACTTACTATATATTTCATATATAGGTAAGTGAAAGTAAAAATGAGACATCAAAATATATAAACTTGATCTTGTTATAACTAATGAATTATATTTAATACATATATATTTATGAATAGTTATAACTATTCAATTATTGGAAACATTAGGTTTGAAAATCGTATGAGTATCAATCAATAATTATGTTTGATACAAAATAATTCAGGTTTATTATTTTATTTAGGTTATTACTTTTTATTACCTCATTATTGTTACCGTCTAAAATAAATGAATAACATTACCCTTAATCAAGGGATCAGGTATTAAGTAGTTAGCAAGGAATACTTCAATTACTAAATGTTTCAACTGAATCAGTATTAGCCAGTTTCTGGATCATAGTCCGGGGTCAGCTATTCCAAGTATTCATTGTATTAGTACCTCACACTCAACTGATACGGATCATCGAGTATCAGTATCCGGTTCTTTTTGGCTGGATCAACTCCTTGTATCAAATACTTTTCAGTATCTGATACAAAGTATTTGATTCATACAACCTGACCCATCCCCCTAGTAGGTAGTCGTCTACATTTGTATATAAAGTAACTACATCGATACCTTTATTATTATTGTTGAATAAATATTAGCTAAATGTAATATCCTCAAAAAAGGAACTTTCTGAGGGGGTTCGCCCCTCAGAAAATTCCTTGTTTAAATCCCGTTACTGACACAAAGTTGGATTTTGAAAAATAAAAAAATGGTTGGCAAAATTTAGGAAATTTCACAGAAAAGTAACAAATATAAAACCGTCTACAAACTATTGTAATATGACTTTTATGGATAGAACTATGGGGTTCAGTTCTGTACATTCCCAGGTATTGAGGAAGGAGGCACTCCATACAATGTGACAAATTACTTACTGCACAAGGACCTGAATATCCCAACAGTCATCGATACAGCCAAACAATGATGCAAAAAATTCTATCAAAAACTAAACTCTTTACACGATCCCCTCAATTTATTTATGTTTTTTTATCATCTTCATCATTCATCATCATTCATTTATCATCTCGCTAACAAGGCTCACCATTTGTATTACCGTTTAATATAATCATAACATAATAACATAGTCAATGAAAAAATAAGGGGGTTTCAAAACTCATGGCATTGGTATGTTATTTTATCAAGACGCGACAAATAGTTTTGTGAAAATTTCGACATCAAGGCACGGTACCCAACGTTAGTATGGGGCTGCTTATTCGCGGGCGCAATCGACTATAGGGTGCGCTAGTAGTTTTGAAAAATGTCGGAAGGAACGGGTACAGACATATTTGATATGATAGACATAATTGGTAATTTTAAAAGACCATTAATTGAAGGGCAGGCTATCCTTCATGCAAACCACATAATAACATGTGGAATAATATCTAAAAGTAAAAAAACAGTTATTTAACAAGCCTTGTACCTTCAAACTAGCAATCTTAAAGGACTGTCCCATCAAATAAAAGTGGAAATCAAATTTATTAATAATAATAAGCAATTTTCTTGTCATTGTAAGTGAAAAGCTGGTAGATGTGGTAAATGCAAACACATCATTGTAACTTTACTCTATGTTTTTCGGTTAGTAATAACATTAATTACCTATTCATACAACCATTGTTATGACAGCTTAGATTCTTTGTTATATTATTTATTTATTTGTCAAAACTTTCAGGCATCGCATTGAAGACATAGAACAATTAAGCACAACTGATGTAAGGCAAAAATGGGGAAAATTAAAAAAGAAAAACAAATCTATGACACTAAGGTCCCAATTTTATTTGCATAAAACTAGCATTTCGGAATTATAAAATGTCAAATACTAATATTTACCAGCATAAATATTGTCACTTTCTTTAAAAGGAAAATTACATATCGTCATATGTTTCGAAACAGGCCTATCTATTCTTAGTTTTACAATCCACTCTTTTGGAAGCTTTTTATTTTTTGGAAATAAATGGAATTACACGTCTTTTGATTTTTCTAATTGAAAAATCAATTTTTTCTAATTGAACACTGAGGGACCGAGCAATATCTATTATAGACATTTTTTAAATAATATTTTGCTCAGTCGGGTTATAGTCATGGAAAAATAAATTAAAAACCCTATGAATCCCAGGTACTGGCCCGGCTTCTATCCCCGTTTCTCTGGGTCCAGACAAGAAGAAGCACCGTCGTTTGGGCCCGCGAATAGGTACATACATTTTTTTATTATTATTTAAAACTAGCTTTGGGGCCCGGCTTCGCTCAGGGAGTTGTGGAATAAGTGAAATGAAACAATAACTTTAAAATGTAATAGTCCAGAAAAATAGACCAAAATTAATCATGATTAAAACAAAATTTGTACCATCCTGAAACTTCAGCTTAGTATTACCTCCAATACCTAATAATTTCGAAACCTCAGAATCCGCCCATGTATGGTTTGGGTATAAGAGACCCCATTAATGCGGTTCTCTCAATGCGTTTTCTTCCCTTTTCTTGATTAAGAAAAATTATTTTGGCAGCAAATATGTCCTGGTATGTACCAGGACCATTTTTTATGGTTTCTATGTTCTGATTCCATTGAGACCATTCTCATGACGGTACTGCATCCTTATCAAGTTGAGTAACTTCTCCTTTTTCGAATTCGGTTGAAAATTTACGAACAGAACAGAACTATTAAACAGAAATATTATATGAACACTTTATTTTCGGTATATATTCCATTAGTTTATATCTTTTATTCATATTATCTATAGGTTATCTATTCAGTGTTAGTTTTTATTCGCTCACTACACTAATAAGCAATTTTTCTTTTTTTTGTAAATTTACTCTTATATTGTATATTTATTAAAGTTAATGTTTCAACCAATTCTTTCCTCTTCTGTAAAACTTAATTCGCTTAGGAATCCAGTTGGTTTTGTTTAATTTTAATTACACTTCTTTGCAGAGATGTAATGGCGTTATTAAAAAATAAAAAGAAAAAAATAATTATTTATACATAATCTCGTGTAACTTAAAGAAAACAGCTGAAGCTAAAACCATAACAAACCGAACTAATGAACGATAACCTTATGAATTGAGCTTAGCTAGCGCTCCTGGCTTCCAAATGTCGAACTAATTTTTTCATTCATTAACTCGCATGGGCTTATTAGAGGGCTAATTAAATGTAGCGAGAGGCTTAAAATTACAGCCTTTGTCCCTTCAACATTACACACTTAAAATGAAAACTGAAACCTTCTTCATCGTTAGGGGCAATAGGGCAATATGACAACATAACATTCTTGCTAGTAGGCGTAGTCGTTTTTGAGCCTTTTCGGCACGCACATTGTACACTTTGCTTTATAATATATATTGATTATTAGTTTTTTTTTTTTATATATAATAAAAATATCCTCCTTGCTAGTCCACTATTTTTTGTGGATGAATCATTTGTACTCTTTTTGCTGAATGAGTCACTCGCGCTCTTTTTAGTGAATGAATCTTTGAGCTCATTTCAAAAATAACGGATTGTTTCGAATCTACAATATAAAATATACAACTGATAACACGGTTTTTGCTATATATAATACACTATATTTATTATTATTATTATAATTTTTTTTTTTTTTTTGTAACACCTTTACATTTCTGACTGTTATTATTTAAGTAAATATTCAAAGCTTACTACTATTGTGACAATTGATTCCATGTAAGATAATATACTGCGTTTATTTCTTTACACTTTTATTAGCTTATATACGATCAAGATGTTTGATGTTTAAATAAATATAATGATTTATATTAAATTTTTTGGCCTAATGGAATAAATAAATTAAGGTGTTGATTTGGATGTTTTTTTTTTCAGAATATCAGCAATGAGAATAGGCCCGGAAACATAACACTTTAGGTTGTTTAAATCGCAATCAATACAAGGTAACAATCTCATAAAAAACGGTATTGTCAACCACGTGATAATGAGACAGGGGAAGTCCCCACTAATTTCGCGGCAGTATTCCAAAATGCATGTTTTTTGTTTATTTTTTTGGAAATCGAAAAACATAGCGGGTAAATTTTCCAATTTTTTACTTTCACTTACCTATATATGAAATATATAGTAAGGGAAAGTATTGCGGTGGCGAAACAATTCGACTTCCATCCGAGGTTTTTTAACGAAAATACACATTGTGCGGTATAGTAAAAATATGTACTTCCGGTTTTCTTCGGAAAAATACGTTTTGGGGTCCCCTGAGTCCAAATAACCTAGTCCCGTGAAATGGTCTGTGTGTGAAGTCAAAAACTATAAACCATACGAACCTGAAACTGGGTATTTGGTGTATGCATGTGCCCGTGATGTGACAGCAAAAATTTCATCAAAATTGGTCAAAATTTATTTTATATAGGGGTACTTTCTTTAATAACTTTTTACGTTTCTTTCGATTATCTCAAAAACGGCTCTAACGATTTTGATAAAACTGGGTATTTGATGTATGTATATGCCCGCGATATGACTGCAAAAATTTCATCAAAATTGATCAACCGGAGGGGGCACTCTTTTTCATAATTCTTTTTCCCGCGAAATGGTCTGTGTGTGTATGTCCGTGTGTGAACAGACTAGCTCAAAAACTATAAACCGTGCGAACCTGAAATTGGGAATTTAGTGTATGTATATGCCCTAGACGTGAGAGCAAAAATTTCATCAAAATTGGTCAAACTAAGGTGGTACTTTATTTTTAAGAATTTTGTCTTTTTTTACATTTTTTTCGATTTTCTCAAAAACGTCTTTAATGATTTTGATCAAAATCGTCATGTTTAATGAAAATCAAATCTTATTTAATATCAGGTAAGCTTTATCATTAATAAAATGGTCTGAGGGGGCATAAATGAGGAAGGGGCCTTTTTTGTTTTCTATAAAGTACCTTTGGTGTTGTTTATATTGAGAAAGTATCTGACTCTCGTTTTGACTAAAAATAAGAAATGGCTAAGTATTAAATACGAAAAAAATCAAGTAAACATATAGAGGAGAGAAAAAAAGAAAAATGTTCCGTCAACTTATAAAACACGTTGAGCCCACGCATGTACTGTACGCCTTTAATGACAGACGATTGTTTAAAATTAAAGACGTTATGTTCATTTAATATAAATTATTTGTTTCATGGTAACTAAATGAAGTTTTCAACAAATACCAGGTCATTCAAAAAGTCCTGTCGTTTTTCGTTTGTTCGTTGTTTATTTTGATTCTAGAGTGTTTGCTAATTAATCCCGTTCAATACAACTTTTATCCATGTAAACACAAATGTTTATACTTTATGAATAGGAGGCTAAGGAGGATTAATTTAATGCAGTCACCATCCAACTGTCTAGTTAAAATGATTCCAGTTGAAACTCAAATTCGGTCGATTTTGCTCTATGAGTTTAAACTTGGCTCAAAAGCTGCCGAAACTGCTAGAAAAATATGCTCCGTGTTTGGGGAAGATGTGCTGTCTGAGCGGAAGGCACAATTTTGGTTTTCAAAATTTCGTGGAGGCGACGAGACACTAGAAGACGAGGCACGCTCGGGTCGACCAACTGTAGTTGATAAGGAGGACGTTCGAAGAGTAGTAGAGTTGGATCCGCGTCAAAGTTGTTCAGAGATAGCCTCTCAACTTAATATCTCAGCCACCACTGCCTGGAATTACCTTAAAGAACTGGGAAAAGTGAAAAAACTGGATAAATGGATTCCTCATAACGTATAAAAACGACAGGACTTTTTGAATGACCTGGTACATAGAGAATTATAAAATCAGTCGACTTGGAGTATCATGCTTGCCGAATTATCGTAGGTAAAAATTTTTATTTAGTAATAAAGAAAAAATAGTGGACTTTAGAGAGCAAAATAAAAATAAGAAATGAATGTGGAAAAATGTATGACTTTGAGAAATGGCAATGAACGAAACCCGTCAATTTCTAATCTAAGTAAGTTGGTAAGTGAAAGTTGTATGTTGCTCGCATCGCACCAGATTTTTTTCCATATCTACCTCATTCAGACTAATAGCAACATTTTAAAAGAAACTTTAGCTAAATCGTTCCAACCGTTCTCAAACGTGATGCTTTTATCAACGAACAACATTTTGTATTTACTATATCGCTAATTTTGAAGACTACCACAAGACGAAAATTTCCATTTTTTGCTTAAAATACTCGATATCAGAAGAAAAATAAAATAGATTTTGAAATAAAATATTTAACACTGGAAATTAATCTTCAATGTAGTTGACAGATAGCAATAATAATTACAACATATGCTTCTCCAGTAAAATTTTAGTTTTTTAGATTATTGCAGCCTTCTTCCAAACGAGCTATACAGTAACTCGTATAAATTATTTTTAAATATTTCGGCCGAATAATGAACGAATCAATCAAGAAAGAATGCGATGTTAGTTACAGAGTGCTAGGAGCTACGTACTTCCAGAAGTACATGCAGACCTCCATGGCGCAGGCGGCCTGGATAAAAATATATATATTCACGACACACACACTTTAGCACTATTCTAGAGAAGGCCTAAGACTGAGATGTGAGAGGACAGTTGCGCTAGGACCGTGTGCCTATTTTAAATATAAAGCGGGCAGTCGTGCGCGCGCAATGTTTACCGCCACATGGCGGGAGTCTGAAGTTTTGGCGGCAAAGATCCACCACGTGGGTCAGCCAACACATCTGTCATCCAACCAGACTCAGAATTTCATAAACCACTAATTAACTAATAATTAGTTAATGATGCCTGTGTTGCGACCTGATGTTTAGTGATAATTGCTGTATCATCAGCATAAGTTGCAGTCAATGTCTCCGTAATAATGGGTATGTCGTAAGTGTAGATGATATAGAGTAAGGGTGCTAGTATTGAACCTTGGGGTACTCCTGCCAATATCGGATGTATGGAAGAAATTTCTGAACCCTGCCGGATAGAGAAAAATCTGTCGGAGAGAAATGATTGAAGGATAAGGTAATAAGTGTACGGTAATATGGTCTTGAGTTTAAAGAGAAGACCCTGGTGCCAGACTTTGTCAAACGCTTGAGCAACGTCCAAAAATACTCCAGTCGCATATAGTTTTTGTTCTAAAGCTCCTGCTATGTAGTCAACTCTGTGTAATAATTGATCTGTGAAATAATTAAATTGTGGAAATTTTATTTTGTTTCCGTTGTGAATTTATTAGTTTATAAATAAAAAAAATATTAACTTTTATTGCAGTCCTTATTACCAATTATAATTGATAGGAAATAAAAAATTAATTCATATGTCAACTTTAAAACCATAAATGTCAACTTTCCAAACCTTTTCATTTTAATGTGTCAACTATTGATTCACTTTAGAAGTTTCTAAGAAATCATTTTTGATAAAAACCGTTAACCCGGCGCTGGTCGCGCCCCTCCGTGGGACACCGTTGGTCGCGCGTGGGCAAATTGCTCACGCCTCAGTTTTTGGAGATTCTATTATTTTTCAGCAGCAGTCTTCGCAATATTTTTGTTTCTTTTAATTTAGAATATCTTTATCATTAAATTATTAATCTGTTTAAGGTGTTTTCATCAGTTTAATGCATTTATTATAATTTATTTATAGGAGTGGAATGAATAGAAGAGAATAAACAAGAATAAAAGTCTTTATCAACACTATTTTTAGTTTAAAAAAAGAAATAGTTAATGTAAGAAAATTGCAGTAGCATACATTACTCAAAATTACAAAAAGAAAAAAAAAGAAAGTTTTAGTTGAAAAGAAAAAAAATTTATAAAAATATAAAAAATTCGCATAAAGTTGGTACGTTGATACTCGAATTCCGGCACTAGTTTTGGCAAGTCGACGTATTTTTCGAGAGGAAGACTGGAGATTTGACCTCCAGTATTACAACTTTGCTCAACTTCAAGAAGCCAGGAATAACGATCTAAAAACGAAATACCCTATTTTACTCAAAAATATAAAAACTAATCTAACCTTTTACTAAAAAACCTAAGGGAAGAGACGAAAATACTTACAGTCATTTTTTTCTTCCGGATTATCCTCCAAAAGCCGTAATATCTTCGCAGGACGTCTCGTTCCACTCATTTTCCGAACTAAACTACCAAACGGAACAGCTACAATATTTCATCAAAGAAAGACAAACGTGTACTGACAAGATTTGGGCTAATTACTGCGGAGATGGACAGGTCCGTACAGGTCAGGGAGCGGCCTGCACGGTGGCTCAGTTCTGTGTCATGGATGGTCGCGCTGTGAGCAATTTGCTCACGCTCCCGTTTTTTTCGAACAAAACGTTTTATAGGGGCATAGCGCGGCAATTGTTTTTTTCAAAAACAACTTCCTAAAGTGAGTTAATGTATAAATGACAAATAGAAAGAATGTCAGAATTAAATAAAAAGAAATAAGCGAAATACACATGATTTTCGGCAAGTGTGAGCAAAATGCTCACAACGCGACCAACGGCGGGTTAATGTAGATCATAGGATATTGTATTCCCAGTTTTCTAGATGTATTGGCCTAACTAAATTCATAATAAAGATTATCCAACCATCAATATATTGGTAAACAGTGTCAATAATATAATTTTTTCTTCTTACATTTTCAACTATTGGTACAGTTACCCTAAATCAAATAAAAAAAATCGATTCTTCTCTTCGTTGACAGGAATGTATAAATTTTTATCGGATACTTGTCGGTTATAGTGGGCAGATCGAAATCGCTTCGGAAAACCGATTATATGATCATCAAATAACCTACTTTATAATATAATGTAATAAACACTACTTCATACAAAAAATGTTGTTAACAAACAGAAATTTATTTAAATATGAAGACAAATATTTACTACACAATTCCTGCTACCGATAAGAACCTTTTTTCGAGTAATACGAAAAAATGTCACTCCTTATTTTGCAGAATACTAGTAGCCAAAATTCTTAAAACATGCCAGAATGCCTTCTAAAGTTACAAGTCGCAAACTCGCAAAGCAGTACTGTATCACGGGTCGAAAAACTGTAGTACCGATTAGGGATGAGGCATCGATGTCGAATCTTCAATTTATTATAGAACAAAAGTTTCTAGACTAAAATATAATTAATTATAGACTATTATCTAGTACCATATTTTTACACACATTTGATGAATTAAAAAATTTGAGCTTCACTTATCACTCTCTTAAGTAAAATATTTTTTTTTATTAATAAATAAAAGTTTTTATTTTCATAATACGGTTAATAAAATTTTGTTTTTCACATATACATACATCAAATACATCCCTTTTGACCAATTTTGATGAAATTTCAGCTGTCGCATCGCAGGCATATACCCAGTTTGATCAAAATCGTTAAAGCCGTTTTTGAATAAATAAAAAAAACACGTGAAAATGTGACAACATTTATTAAGTAAAGTGTCCCCTCGAATAGATCATTTTTGATGAAATTTTGACTGTCGCACCAAATACTCAATTTCAGTTTTGTACGGCTTATAGTTTTTGAGCTAGTCTGTTTACAGACACAGGTTATTTGGACTCAGGGGACCCCACAACATGTATTTCCGTTGAAAAACGGAAGTCTAAATTTTTCATGATCGCAATACTTTCTCTTACTATAGGGTAAAACGTACAGTTATTGGCACCCTTAAGGCTAAATTTCATTGGTGACATTAAAAAAACTACTTCTTATGAAGGGATCTAATTGAAACTTCCTATAACTCCTCTTTATCTATCCTTATAAAGACTCAAGAGGTTTTTTTTCGGTCAAAAGTTCAACAGTTTTAAAATAAGGCAATATTTATTGTTAAAAGTGCCAAATCCAGTTATTGGCACCCTGTGGATTTAATTGTGAAATCTTCCCTATGGTTAGTTTGTTAAAGTCTTACTTTTATAGGACCCTATTTATAGGACCCTTCAAACATTAGACTCATGTTATCTTGTAATAAAATTAGGACTTGTTTACCTATTTCTTTAAGCTAAAGTTGGGGTGCCAATAACTGTATGGTTTACCCTATATACCATATACAGGTAAGTAAAAGTAAAAAATAAATCAAACAAATAATAATAATTACAGATGGACTCGAACAGCTGTTACTAAGCCGCCATTTCTGTCTAGCATTGGCATCTTGATCGTGGTACAAACAAATAACTTTTGTTGAATAATCGATACATCGATACAGGAGATATATATACCTAACTTATCTTATTAAAAGCTATTTAGCGTTGACAATGGAGGTTGGAATCAGTTCAAAAACAATTTCAGAGCTCGTGCAGGGAAAATAAAACGCATACAGACAATTATCACGGCAGGATCCGTTACTTAGGAGCTGGCAAACTCGTGCATCCTTGTTACGAGTGTATTAAATCATCTTTGCAGGGTCTTCTTTCCCACATACTAAATACCACGACACGTATATTTCTCATGACGGAGGCACGCTAAGGCCAAAACATATTTGATTAAAGTCAGTCAAGGTTTATACTAGGTTTACGAAAGGGATTTATAAAAAAAAAAAAAAAGATTTTAGAGCATGAAGATCCGGATAATTCAATGATAGGAAGAAAAAAACCAACCAAAAAGATTATTATCACATCTAATATAAGTCTCGCGAAATGGTGTGTGTGTGTGTGAAGTAAAAAACTTTAAACCGTACGAACCTGAAACTGGGTAATTGGTGTATGTATATCCCGCGATGCGACACCAAAAATTTCATCAAAATTGGTCAACGGGAGGGGGCACTTTATTTCATAATTTTTTTTTCCCATTTTTACGTTTTTTTCCGATTTTCTCGAAAATAGCTTTAACCATTTTTTATTAAACTCGTCATGTTTAATGAGAATCAAGTATTCTTTGATTTCAGGTTAGCTTTATCATTATAATGTTCTGAAGGGCCATAAATGGGGAAGGGGCCTTTTTTGTTTTCCTATCTCTCGTTTTGACAAAAAATAAGAAATGGCTAAATATGAAATCTGAAAAAAAATCAATTAAATATAAACAGGAAAAAAAGGAAAAATATTCCGTCAACTCATAAAACACGTTGAGCCCACGTATACGCAGTACGCCAGACGGTTGTTTATAATTAAACATTAAAATGAACAAAATGACAGACGGTTGTTTATAAACAAAATGACAGACGGTTGTTTATTTAATGGAAATTATTTGTTTCATGGGAACTATATGAAGTTTTCAACAACTAGGTACATAGAGAATTATAAAATCAGATGAAATAAATCACCCAGTTAAGTATGATAAATAGATTTTAGTAAGGCCCAGAAGTTTCGTTTTTTAAATTTTGGGTTTAGACAATTTTACACTCTCCAATGATGAACTTCACTCTTCCAGTACTCTTTTAAACAATTAAAGATGGCCATGTTCATTGGTTGGATGAAATGAGTAGCATTTTGTTAGAGTGCGACTAATAGCTAGTATCACATGTTCTTTGCAGAATCGGGAAGTGGAGAGGGTCAGATGAGACGCGTGTTCCTTCAGGAATAGGATCATTGGCAATGCAATTTTGCTCTCAATGATCGATGGATAGAGCACACTAGCTATAAATTCATAAAATAAGACACCTGTCATCCATACAGACTCAGACTTCCATAAACCACTTCCAGATGGAACACTATTTGCTAATTCTGGTGGTAGTTGATAACGATGTCAACTATTGAAATTATGGATAAATTTCTGATAATTGACACCTACGTTTAAGCCCTAAAACATTGTATAAATGTATTAAAAAGGATATCAAATGCTTCGTGTGAACTTAATGAATACTATAAAAGTAATTAAAACATAATGAACCTCAAATAAACCAACTAAAAAGCTTATTTAACTTGACTTCCACCCTAATGAAACAGGGTAGCAGAAACCAAGTTTTCAGGCCACTGGAAAATTCGCCATTATAACCTCTCACAAATAAGCTTATTTTTCATCACACAAATGTCGATGTCAGCACAGCTAACTAGTATAACTTGGCAAAAATAATCTACACTGAATCTTATTAATCACACTTTTTGTACAAACTGTCAACTATTGGAGCACTGTCCACTTATGGTACAGTTACCTTAAGCTAATTTTGTGAACATGAAGCTCTTATTTATGTGAAATGTGATGCTTTAATGCTTCAAATGTGATTTGTAACATTTTTCATTAGGAGTAAATATTTACAAGTTACAGGCGTTGGAACATGAGCGTAATTCATTTTTCCGCTGTCAAGGTAAAAATTGCCGATTTTGATAGGTTCTTTTGTAGAAACGGCTGAACAGATTTTATCTTAAAGTAACGCCTTCGACGCTTTATAAGAAACTTATTTGATTTTGCAGACCATTTCCTTTGAGTTCTTATTACTCCATTTAGTCTGAATGGATTGTAATTAAAAATTTAATAGTAATTTACTTCACTATGTACTATGTACTAATACATATTTTAAATTAGATCCAACATTATTCATGAACTGTAAATAAAAAATCTGGTGCGTGCGCGCAACACACAACTTTCACTTACCAACTTACTTAGATTAGAAATTGACGTGTTTTGCTAAATATCATTTCCCAAAGTCACACATTTTTCTACGTCACACATTCATATCTTATTTTTGTTAATCGTTAAAGCCGTTTTTAAGTAAATAAAAAAAAAACTGTGAAAATGATACAAAATTTATTAAGTAAAGTCCCCCCTCCGGTTGATCAATTTTGATGAAATTTTTACAGTCATATCTCGTGCATATAAATACATCAAATACCAAGTTTGATCAAAATCGTTAAAACAGTTTTTGAGTAAATAAAAAAAACACGTGAAAATGATACAAAATTTATTAAGTAAAGTGTCCCCTCGAATTGATCATTTTTGATGAAATGTTGGTTATCACATCTTTGGCATATAAATACATCAAATACCAAGTTTGATCAAAGTCGTTAAAACCGTTTTTGAGTAAATAAAAAAACATGTGAAAATGATATAAAATTTATTAAGTAAAGTCCCCCCTCTGGTTGATCAATTTTGATGAAATTTTTACAGTCATATTTCAGGCATATAAATAGATCAAATACTCAGTTTAATCAAAATCGTTAGAGCCGTTTTTGAGAAAATCGAAAAAAACTTCAAAAGTTATTAAATAAAGTACCCCCTCCCTTTGAGCAAATTTGATGAATTTTTTGCTGTCACATCGCAGGCTTATACATACTCTAAATACCCAATTTCAGGTTCGCACGGTTTATAGTTTTTGAGCTAGTCTGTTCACACACACACAGACACACAGACACACGGACACACAGACCATTTCGCGGGACTTGGTTATTTTGACTCAAGGTACCCCAAAACGTGTATTTCCGTTGAAAACCGGAAGTCGAAAATTTTCACGATCGCAATACTTCCACTTACTATATATTTCATATATAGGTAAGTAAAAGTAAAAAAGTGGGACCCCCTCAGAAAATTTCTTGATCTGCTATAGACTTTTTCATTCTTCCTTTTCCCATACCGATGTGCTTGACACTGAATTTAGTCTGAAGCCAGGCTTCCCCTTTTTTTTTTTTTTTGTTTTATTTCCCCCAATTTAACTATTGATATTCATGTTTATGATTTTCTATATTTTGAAAAGAATAAAATTTTCTGTGCGACGCATTCTTTTCCGAGTTCTAATTAAAAAACTGAAAACATTACAGAACGTTACATATTCCCAAGGTCGCCATTTTGTATTCCATCGGCTTTAAGATGGCAGACCCTCATTTTTCACATCAGAGCAATAGATATATTCATTTAAAAACAATAAATTGAATAAAAAATGAGAAAATTAAAAAAATGTCCACGGGCTCGGCACTAAAACGACATCCAAGACATTGTGATGACGAATGCACTTGCATTTGTTTCAAACAAAGTCGTTTACTATAAAATTGATGGAATATTAATCCCGAAACCCTTAACACCTTTGGAACCCACAATAATATCTATATTTTTCTCGTATTCATATCTAATCAAAATCTTTAGAGATTAAAAGAATACGCCGTGGTAAAGAGTAAAAAAGAAAATAACAAAAACGTTTATATAAAAATCCGATTAAATCCGTCGGAAAATTTTTATTAAAAACATGTCGAAGATAAAATACTATACAAAAAATGAAAGATAAATTTAAATTAGAAGCTATTTACATAATACGTACAATATGATGCATTTATCTTTATTCGAAATTACGTGTAGTAGATAATTTCATTCGTAAATCTTTATCTATTGTATAAGATGAATTTTGCCCAAATCTGAGCTTTGAATGAAATATCAAAAACAATATTTTTATTATAAAATTAATCCGAATAACCAACTAAAATTATTTATTTATTCAGAAATCTTTCGCCAGCTCCCTAACGAACTTTTCCATTTCTGTTTATTTAACGCCATTTTATGAGAAGGCAAATCGAACGATGCTGAAACAGTGGGAGTCCTAAATTTTGCATTTCCATGTATAATTAGGATAGGGGTCTTAAACGAGTACCTGAAGTCGTACAGGCTCGCGACATCCATTTTACGTCACATCCGAAAGACGGTACAGCCAAAGATTTTTTATCCCCTTTGAAAAATCCTAGAGCCACCTGTTGGACTAAGAACTCGCGACCATCTGTTTTGTAGTTGGCTATACTAACCACTAGACCACCAGATGACACCCCCACTGAATTTTTTTATTTTTTTAATGATGACGCTAGAATAAAATGAAAATTTTAAGATATATTAAATACAATGTTTTAATAATTTGATGCGATCAAGTGTTATTAATTAAGATGGAGAAATAAAAATGAAATTCAAGAAGTTCCTGGTATTTCCTAGCTGTAATGTACACATATAAAAAAAGTTCTTCAGAATGTCTTCAAAAACTTTCGTAAATATTTATCTTAAAAATTAATTACTTAATAGATAAAAATGTAGCTACCATTACAAATTAAATTTTAAAAAGTCAAGTGGTGTGAAATGTGTTTTCTTGTAACAGATCATGTCATAATTGTGATTCACATGATAAGTAAATATAACTGTAAAAATAACAATTCAAAATCAATAAAGCATTTGATTAATCTAAAGTATGTAATTTTCACAACAGGAAAACAACAAATTATTTTTTTTAAAACACACAAAAAAAAACGTTGTTATGTTTCTTACTTTATCATTGTTATACCACCAAACTCCATATTTTGTGAAAACTTAAGTTAAAGTTTGATTGATGTAAAACAGTTTTACTTAATACAAATGTGTTTACTTTTAACAGTTCTGAACCACAAAATATTTTAGTTCGATTATGTATAATTAAAATACAAAGTAGTACAATTAAAAAATAATAATAATAGGTACTACTTTGGCAATAATACTTTGGTATTAAAATGACCCTATGTATAGACTTATTCGAGAATTGGGGGAGTCATTTGTTTTTTAAAGAAACGAAACAATAATTAACACAAATAAACTAAATAAACAATAATAAAGAAACAATAATTAACACAAATAAACTAAATAAACACTAATATGTCAACGGAGTCACCTGTGGTGTAGTGGTTAGATAGAAACCTACAATACTAAGGTCGCGGGTTCGCATCCTGAGGTGGTCCAAGGATTTTTTAAAGGGAGTAAAAAATCCTTGTCTATGCCGTCCCTCGGATAGGACGTAAATGGAGGTCCCGAGCCTGTATGACATCAGGTACTCGTTAAAGATCGCTATCCTAATTATAGCTGGATAGGCAAAATTTAGGACTCCCACTGTAGCATTGTCCGATTAGCCTTAATGGCATAAAGTGACGTTAAAACAAAACAAACTAATAGTCAACTGTCATATTAAATGTCGAATAAATCTTGACTAGATCAACCATAAAATTAAATTAATTTCTATCAATGATACTGTCCAATTACTGAAATTTCTCTTTAAAAATAAACCGTAACAAAAATAAAAAATAAAAATAATAACCAGCTACCTGTATGTGCCATGCTGTCCCTCGGATAGGAAGTAAAATGGAGGTCCAGAGCCTGTACGATGTCTGTTACTCGTTAAAGATCCCTATCCTAATTATACCTGGATAGGCAAAATTTAGGACTCCCACTGTAGCATCATCCGATTAGCCTTAGTAGCATACAGTGACGTTAAAACAAACAAACAAAAACTTATATCTGATGATATTAAGTTAAAAGAAATTTGAACCAGAATCAATATTCATTGCCTATATGTTTCGTCTAGCTTATCCCTTATAATATCCTGAAAGACCTTGTAAATTTTTTTCTCATCTGTTTTAAGAAAGAATTAAATATATTACAAAAATACTTCATAATGTTAAATATATCAATTACCCCTCGTAAAAAGCCATGTTGCAGATATATATGTATTTAAAGAATTAAATTAAATACTGTATTAAAGGACATATTTTGTTGTTTTTTAAAATGTTTATAATTAAACAAAACATTATGTCATAAAAAGTCAAATTAATAATAATAAGATAACCCAGCATTACTGAATCAATCAATTATGAATCATTCCAAAAACGTGTAATATGCAAAACAAATAGAGATGATTTCATTATCTTTTAATCTTATCATATTTAAGGAATATTTTCTTATTTCTATTGATAGACGGTCAATATTATCCCTAGCTAACAAACTAACTTTGTATAAAGTTCTTTTAAAACCGATATGGACTAACGGAATAGAACTGTAGGATTCTGCCAACTTTCCAAAAATTCAATCCTTTCAGTCGAAAGTGTTACGGAAAATAATAGATTTGCCATATTACGTCAGCAACGATATTATACATATGGACTTGAACATTCCAATAGTTTTTTTAACAGCCAAAGATAACTAAATTAACTTTCACCAAAGACTGGTCTATAACAATAACCAACTGACGGAAAATTTAGAAAACTTAAACAACCCTTACAGCCCACCCCGACAACTTCGAAGGCGGTGGCCAAGAGACCAGCTAAGTTAATTACTACTCCTGCACAGGAAAGCTGTTGAAGCAGCCCACAAACTTTGCTCATTGCAAAGCAATTTGCAGATTGCAAATTTTAAATTGTGTTATATTAATTTGTAATTGATAAATAAATAAAATAAAATAGAAATTTTTTATGCAGTATTTAATAACAATTTGATGAATTGTAATAATAATAATAATAATAACAATTTGAGATATTGAAATAAAAGTGGTACAATTAAAATTAGTCAATCATTCGAATTATAATAGAATTTTTTAATAATATTTCATATTGAACTGTACTGTAGGAAATTAACTTATCTCTTGGATAAAAAGTTTGCTTAATATGGAAAAATCATAAAGATTAAAAAAAAAAAAAAAAAAATTCTATCGAAATGTGAAAAATTCACTTAATAATACAAAAAAAATTCAAGTAAATAAATTTTTTATATTTTTTTTTTGTTTTTTTGACTTTAATTACTGATCCGCACCTGTCAGCAAGGTGCTGACAATCAGCGAATGAGATGGTGGTAATAGGTTATAATGACATGTCAGGCATGAATCTTATATTCTAAAAGTGATCAAAGTATGAATGTGACTTGTGAATTGAATCCCATTTAATGAATATGACAAATAAAATAATGAACAGATAAAAGGAATATTATCAGTATTTTTGAAATGGTTCGGTAGGTACATTATTAGAACTATAGATTGGATATTCAAAATAATGAATAATATAAAAATACATTATTTTTTACCCTAAGTGTTTATCTTCAGATGATTCTTAATTTCTTGCATATTTTTTATTTTTTTTTATTTTGGAGGATTAACATCCAACTTATTTTCTTTAAAACCTTTTTTCTTAATTTAATTTGTAATGTGCAATGTTTCAGATCTTATTTTCCATTATCAAGTATCTCAAATGTTAACATTGTTATAAAGTAGAAAAAAATTCACACCTAAATATATATATAAAAATAACTTTTTATACAATCATAACATTCTCCAGATCTTATAGAACTGTATTATATTATTTAGAAGAATAGCTAAATATTACCAAATTTATTATTATTTTTTTTTGTTTGAACAAATAGGGTAAACCATACAGTTATTGGCACCCCAACTTTAACTTAAAGAAAATGGGTAAACAAGTCCTAATTTTATAACAAGATATACATGAGTCTAATGTTTGAAGGGTCCTCTAAGTCATCTATGAAGTAAGACTTTAACAAACTAACCATAGTGAAGATTTGGCACTTTTAGCAATAAATATTGTCATGTTGTAAAACTATTGAACTTTTGACCAAAAAAAACCCTCTTGAGTCTTTATAAGGATAGATAAAGAGGAGTTATAGGAAGTTCCAATTAGATCCTTTCATAAGAAGTATTTTTTTTAATGTCACCACTGAAATTTAGTCTTAAGGGTGCCAATAACTGTACGGTTTACCCTACTATGTAGAGGTTCTGAGAAAAAATATTGAATAATTATTATAGCATTACAATGGTTTAAATTTGGGTATTTATAAAATTTTAAGAATTTTTGGGATTTTCAAAAATTAAGAAATAATAAGATACAATATAAAAAATTTAAAAAAATATAAAAATGTTTTTAATTAATATTTTTCAATTGGTTATTTAAGCAGCAATGGAGTTATATGTTGGAGAGGATATGGGGTTTAGTATAATAACCATTTTATTGCCAAGCTTTAGTGGAAAAGGACTGTTTTTGACTAGAAAAAATTATTAATTTTTATGACAAGTGCATCCAGCCTATTTGATTGAAAATATTTTGTGGTATAGGTTTTGGGTGTGAATATGTTTCATTATTTATTCATTAATTTCTATTTTAGATTTTTATTTTGATAATGGAGTTATTGCAAAAACATTGGAAAAAAATTAGAAAATACTTATTAAATTCTGTCTAGCCTCAAATAAATAAAAAAATTATTTATTCATAAAATACCAATGTAAATAATAAAGTTAAAGTATTAATGTATCAACTGCCCTACACTCACAGAACAGGTGCCCTAAATTCATCGGAACGGCAATAATCAGTTATCAGCTATGATACACACAGGGTTGATTGAAATTGATCCCATATTTGCTAAATGTGATATCAGTTTTCATTAAAACTCCAATTTCCAGTTCTTCCTGCCATTTACCTGTCAGTTTTTTTTTTTTTTTTATCAAGGTGTATAAATTGAATTGAACATCTGCTATCCAACCATTTCAATGATGGAAATTCATTCGAGCGTGAGTATAAAACTAATTTATAAATTTTATAATAAATCTAACCTGATCTTTCTGCATGTTATCGTTTTCAGGATCTTCATTTTCTCTTCAAAAACTATTCCGTTTTCATTTTTCTCCCATTCCCTGATTCAAATTTATTCATTATGTATAAATGTATAAATTTAAATTAAGCATATATTCGGATGAGCATGGTTTGAACACTTTTTTCACTCCTTTTTCTCGATGAATAAGTGATGAGCACAATAAGAGAGATGCATTTTATTACATTATGTTCCTTATTCAACAAAACTCTGCCAAAACTTAAATATATTAAAATACAATACTGTAAATATACATATAATATTGCATTGATTAATAAAAATATTAATATAATAAAAGAGGGTCATTCCATATCAAATCAACGAGAGTCTGTACCTTGAGGTCTTGGATTTCTAAATTTTAAATTGGAGAAACAGTGGGTTCACGAGATAAAAACATGTTTTATATTGTCCTAAAAGAAATGATGAATTACATGTCAACATTTTTTATCTTTTGAACCAATTGTTTCTATACTACAAAATTTAGCAAACCTTTAGCCACCATATGATGGAGTAATCTATATAATAATATTATATATATCCTTCAGCCCAAATCCTCAATTCATTCCTGCAATACCCGGTCCAGGCCTTCAGATATATATATACCGGCCCACCGATCGCCAGGTTTTGAAAGATCTTCCATATTCATGTCCTCATTCGTATGGAATTCTATTCCCCCTTTTATTCGTCATTCCAACACCCTCCCTACCTTCAAATCCTGTCTGTACAATCACTTCCTATCAATCCAGTTTCACGAAAAATTGTAAACTTGTAAAAAACTTCCAATTCGGAATACAAATTTTTAAACTTTATGTTTTTTTATATTGTCCTAAATGAAATGATGAATTACATGTCAACATTTTTTATCTTTTGAACCAATTGTTTCTATACTACAAAATTTAGCAAACCTTTAGCCACCATATGATGGAGTAATCTATATAATAATATTATATATATCCTTCAGCCCAAATCCTCAATTCATTCCCGCAATACCCGGTCCAGGCCTTCAGATATATGTATACCGGCCCACCGAACGTCAGCTTTCGAAAGATCTTTCATATTCAGGTCCTCATCCGTGTGGAATTCTATTCCCCCTTTTATTCGTCATTCCAACACCCTCCCTACCTTCAAATCCCGTCTGTACAATCACTTCCTATCAATCCACTTTCACGAAAAATTGTAAACTTGTAAAAAACTTCCAATTCGGAATCCAAATTTTTAAACTTTAATTATTTTTTAATTTAAGCTCTGTTCATTTTATCTATAGTTATGTATATACATGCACATCTAAGTAGTGCAATGCCAGTTATGTTTGTCAATTATTTTTATGTATTATTATTTTTGATCTTAGCACAAGAAATTTTTCTTTATAATTTATGTTTATATTATTCTTCCAATTTGTTTTATTTTAATCTTGATCTAAGGCTCTTAAGCCCATAAAATGTATAATATAATTTTGTTCCGAAGGGACTTGTCCCGGAACAATCTAATAAAGAATTTATTTATTTTATATATATATTAATCAAAAAGAGTAATTTTTTAAAATAAAATTTTATCTTTTTTCCTAATTCCAGCTAGTCTCTACTTTACACTGTATAACTGATCCCCGCTGAAAGTTCAACCATACATGCCCCTTATTCCGGGGCATGGGCATTCCCCCAATATTTTGAAAGGGGGCAACTACCTTAGCTAAAGTGTAACTGAGCATAAACTGCAAGATTTTAGATCCCAAATATCTTTAAAATACATCGTTGAAGTAGAAATTAGAGGTCCCAATAGTTGTTATCATTACAACTTTTATCCTCTCGAATTTTCACCTACCCTAACTATGAGAATATTGAGTCGTACTCCCCCAATAATTTGGAACTAGTGATGTCCATGTTTAGGGGAAGCCTTGAGTTGAATTATACTTTGACAAAAAGGCCTATAATAAATATACAATAAACAATAAACATTAATCATGCTTTAATCAATTATATCCTTCTATCTGTCTTAATAAAAGAATTATAAGAAAATATAATTTCAAATTTTTAATTAGAGAAATAATTAAATTTGAATTAAAATTTTTAATTTAAAATGAGATGTTTCATAATAATAATTATTTATTTGTGTTGGGACGTTTAAATATAGGGTGTTTTTTTTGGAGGTGTACAACTTAGAGTTGGCAACACTGCTTTATTTGATAACATATTAAACAGCTGATAGTTGCTTTTTGTTTATTTTGGTTTGTCATTTCATTATGGTTAGAATTACACCAGAGCAACGCTTGAAAATTGTTGAAATTTTTTATTGAAATAATGGTTCTGTTCGTCAAACTTATCAGGCACTTCGTCCATTTTACGGTGTACATAATCGTCCTTCAGAGCGGCTAATTCGAATAACAATGGATCGTTTTTGGACCACGTTTACTCTTAATGATAATGAGCATCCCGTGAGATGCCGAACAGTGCGCACTGAAGAAGCTGCATCCGCTGTACAGGAAAGCATTGAAGATAATCCAAATCAATCGAATCGTCGCCGTGCTCAGCAACTTGGGTTTTGTCGTTCCACTTTATGGAAGATTTTACGAAAGGATCTGGGATTAAAAGCTTTCAAGATTCAACTGGTGCAGGAATTAAAGCCGAACGACCATCGCATGTGCCGCCAATTCGGCGAATGGGCTGAAGCACAAATTGATATGGATATTGAATTTCCATTCAAAATTTTGTTCTCCGATGAAGCCTATTTCTTTGGGGATATGTCAAGTCACTTGTCTATGTCGATAAACCACAGACAATTGAACACCTCGAAATCAACATTCCAAGAGTTATTGGTGCTATACGGCCGCAAATAGAGCGAAAAGTTTGTGAAAATTAGTGTTCCAGATTGCGACCTGTACGCGCTAGCCGTGGAGGCCACATGGCTGAAATCGTATTTAAACATTAATGTCATGAAGTTTTCTATTCAATAAAGTTCGTTTCATTGATATCAAAAATATATTTCTTTGTTTTATTATAATTTTAAATTGTACACCTCCAAAAAAAACACCCTTTATAAGTTTTAGGAATTAATGAGATCTAAGTAACGAGCAAGACCACAGCAAATAAGAACAAAAAAAAATACTCAAACAATATTTAACTTCTTTTTATGCGAGTCCCGTGCATGGACAATCTTTTCTCTTTAAAAAATAACAAATGAATATCGTGATTGAAACAGTTTGAAAAAATATTTTTATGTGGATTTGAAAGATTAATTTTATATTTTTATCCTAAGATTTCAATAAGGTTTTCGACTTTCAATGTCAGTTTTAACTTTTTTAGCTTAGTTTTAGGAATTTTATAATCCAATATTTTTTATAAGAAAAAATGTTTAAGTATAATTGCTATGTTTGTAATTATGTAAATATGTCATACTAGCAGTATATACCGGTTTCACCCGGAGAATTTCATTTTTTAAATCTATAAAATTTATAAAGTGAGACTTTTATCGACTCAAACGGTCAATTTCGTAAAAACCAATGTAAAGTTAACCAATTTAAGTTATGCAATTTTAATATGGACAGGTGTTCGCACCTGGTATCAAAGAACCGCTCAGTGGCGGATCCAGAAATTTTCTGAGGGGGGCGCACTTTTTTTTTTTTTTACATGTCATGAGTAATGAAGGCCCAAATTTAAAATACATATTAGTACATAATGGCATTGTAAATTACTGTAAATTTTTAAATACAATTCATTTTCAATTAATGAACTTGAAAAATGACTAAATATAGCTTGATATAGAAATAGTAATACTTTATGAGTGTCCTAACCTCTCAGGGGGCGTGCGCCCCCCATGCCCCTCCCCTGGATCCCCTACTGGAACCGCTGAGCAAAATTTGGAGAATTTAGGACAAACAGTAGGGTTTTTCATATAGAATAAACAGAATTTCATCTTTATTTCCCGGTTTCACCCGGGGAATTTCATTTCTCTAATGCAAAAAACCAATGTAAAGCGAGATCATTACGATTTTTATAACAATAAAGAATATCAGCTGAAGATCGGCTGAGGTTATGCAATTTTAATATGGACAGGTGTTCGCACCTGGTAGAGATTTCTATAAAGAACAAACAGAATTTCATCTTTATTTACGTAGATTATAGCTGCATATCCCGGTTTCACCCGGGGAATTTCATTTCTCTAATGCAAAAAACCATTGTAAAGCGAGATCATTACTATTTTTATATTAACAAAGAATATCAGCTGAAGATCGGCTGAAGTTATGCAATTTTAGAATGGACAGGTGTTCGCACCTGGTATCAAAGAACCACTGAGCGAAATTTGGAGAATTCAGGACAAACGGTATGGATTTCTATAAAGAACAAACAAACAAACAGAATTTCATCTTTATTTATATAGATATGGAAAGCAAAATTTAATGATAATTAAATGTATGATGGATATAAATTCCTTCGGATTGCTTTAATATTTTTAAATCTAAAATGGCTTTAGTTTGGCTTGCTTGATTTAAACAATTATTAAAGGCAAGTGCAATTTTTTTAAAATATCCATATAGGTATATTGCTCCAATTAAACAAAAAACATTTATAAGATATCATGAAGTATATATGATTAATATCATGAATTAATATGATTAATTCGTGGTTCAAGTCTGAAAGGCTGTCGATATCAAGTAGCAATTTATCACCTCAACGAGGATTTCTTCATATTTTATTTATTGATAATTAATTAATTGAATGACTTATAAAATATTATGTTTTCTATGTTTTGCTTTTTGAGATTTATTGGTGTAGGACAGCCAGATCGTCAGCACACTCACCTTTTTAAATACCTTCATAATAAAATAATAATTATATAAATAAAGAAATCATGAGTAAAGAAAGATATTAAAATAAATAAGTACATAAAATAAATAATAGAATAAAATAAAATAATAAATTAACAATAATTAATTTTTTAAAGAATAGAATAAAAATTTTGAAAATCAATAAAAAATAAAATAATAAATAACTAAAACTTATAACCATCAACTATAAATAATTAAATAATCTGCAAAGAAAAATTAAATACAAATAATAATTTGCTGGATGTTAATTTAAATAAGTATTTAATATAAAATCTACTTTTTATATATATAGATTAATTTTGTTTATCATATGATCAAAACAAACCACAAATTATTTTTCAATCGCATAATCTAAACTAAAGTCAAGATAAAATGGAACAGAGGTTCCAAGTTGGCATTCATAACATCTACTAATGTATAATTAATATTTTATTAATTAATAAAATGGTAATTATTAAAATAATCAATCTTCAATTTCTTCACTTAAAACAAAAATATTTTTTTAAAAACAAATTAGTAATTCTTATTTAAAAGTGTAATTGTTTTATTCAAATTTGAGTTCCTTATTAATAAATATAAAAGAATTAGTCCAGAATTTTCAAATGAATTATATTCAGAACAAATTATTGACTTATTTAAATTTATAAAATTGAGATTAGTTATATATATACTTATGCTAACATATTTTGCTCGTACTGAAATCTCCCATTATAAGTGGGATTTGTATCCAAGAAGTGTTTTATGTTTTCTGAGATATCACATAGAAAGAAAATAAAAGATAAAAATTTAAACTAAAAACTTTTCTTATTGCTTAAAATATAAAGTTTATCACAAATGATGAGTGACGATCACTGCAAATCACTTACATTTAAAAAAATATATAAAAATGCCGATGAAATAATAATAATAATAATAATAATAATAAAAAAATTTCAAACCTCATAGGTTTCAGAATATTTGAAAGGAATCCGTGATGCTCGGCTTCATCACCGCTACCGTTCATTTCTAAACCACTCATTACTCCAACCACACGAGAACACTTTTTACATTCTAAAAACGATAAACGTAGACGTACAGAAGGTACTGTTCTTAAAACCTTAATCGTAGATAAATTTGAAGTTGTTTGCCTTAGATTATATCAACTACTGAGATAAAAACCTTATCAAGTAGTTCAATAAAAGAATTACAGTATTAACATATTAACAGTTACATCATAAAAGGGAGTCGTTAATTTGAGATAAAATGACAAACAAATAAAAAGTATAAGAAATATTACAAATTTAAAGCAATGACACACATTAAAAAAGATATATTTAATCTTTATTTAATTGGCATATTTTATGACTACTATTTTAGTCTGCAATAAAAGTTTATTATTGTTTATTTTTGTTACAACAGCCATTAATATCAAAATTGGATATCGAGCTTAAAATCTATATAAATAAAGATGAAATTCTGTTTGTTTGTTCTTTATAGAAATCCATACCGTTTCGCCAGTGGTTCTTTGATACCTGGTGCGAACACCTGTCCATATTAAAATTGCTTAACCTCAGCCGATCTTCAGCTGATATTTTTTATTGTTATAAAAATAATCTCGCTTTACATTGGTTTTTTTCATTAGAAAAATGAAATTCCCCGGATGAAACCAGGAAATAAAGATGAAATTCTGTTTTTTCTTTATAAAAATCCCTACCGTTTGTCCTCAATTTTCCGAATTTCGCTCAGTGGTTCTTTGATACCAGGTTCGAACACCTGCCCATATTAAAATTGCATAACTTTAGCCAATCTCTGGGTATATTCTTTATTATTATAAAAATCGTTTTGATCTCGCTTTACATTGGTTTTTACAAAATCGACCATTTGAGTCGATAAAAGTTTCACTTTATTGATTTTAAAGATTTAAAAAATGAGATTCTCTGGGCGAAACCAGTATATACAGATAGTTTAATATAAAATAAAAAATATATAAGAATTATAATAAAGAATATAACTATCAAGCAATGACTCATATTAAAAAATATATATTCAACCTTTATTTTATATTAATCTAATCTTAATTTGTGGGTGACCACCATTTTAAATTATTTTTAAATAATTTATTTTTTGAAGAGAAAAGATTTGGCTCCGACGGGAGTCGAACCTGGGTCTCCCGCGTTTTAAATAATTTATTTAATCGACTTATTTTAAGACAACAATTTCTTTATGTAATAAAATTTTATTATTAATATTGTTTTTTTATGATAGCTAGTAATATCGAAATTGAATTTCAAGTTTAATATTTGAAATCACAGAAAATACATTTAAAAATATCTTTAAAAATTGACGTTCCCATCTTTTTTTTTTTTTTTTGTAATCCTTCTTTTCATGAAACCTTCAAACATTATAAAAACACCTTATTTAATTGTAAATCTTATTGATATTTCTCAAGAAGACAAGATATCCCTCTAATAAAAAACTGGAAGTTGATTAAAATATTCAACAATTTATTATTCCACATAAAAATTTGCCTGGATTTTTTCTGACAACTTAAACTTTTTAACAACCAAAATGATTATAGACATTCAATATAGCTTTCTTTAAAAACTTAGATAGTCTTAAAGAAAATGTAGTCCTAATGTTCTTCTATTTAAAAACTGTAACAGATTTTAAGTTAAAAAACAAAACAGCAACTACGCTTTCAAAAACCACCATTATTCAAAAAGAGAGAGAAATGGCTCATGCATTTACAGAAATTTCTTGGTAGGGAATTCGACGTAGATTTCCAGGGAATTTTTTTACTGCACATACCCATAACATATTTTATGTGTGGTACATTAACCAAAGCTATTCAGGCTATTCCCTAGATGGATCTTTAAATTATTTTTTAGTAAATCAAAGGAAAAAAATATGTTGATAATAGTAGATAATGATTAAGAGAGGTTCTCATATTGGATTGGAGATAGCAATATGTCGTACGTGCAAAATGTGGTACATGTATCAGGCGGAAATAAAAAATAAGTTTATTGAATGTCATTTTAATCTATCTAATAATCAAGAACTTCCTAGAATATAAGTTTGCTAAAAATAATTGTATAATGTAGATTATTTGAAAATTAAAATTATCATGATTACAAATATATATATATATATATATATATATATATATATATATATATATATATATATATATATATATATATATATATATATATATATATATATATTCAAAAAGCTTAAGGATATTTAATTGTTGACTTTTTTGTGTTACCTTTTGACGAATTCCACCATGTTTAGACAAGATGGGAACAAGCGCGACTAAAGAGACACTACGTTGCATCACTTGTTATCTACTTGCTCATTATTCTCAGCTGGTGGCTTCCAATTTGACTGAGCATTCATTATTGTCAATTTTAAACATTTCTGACAAAGCTGATAATGCAATATTTTTACAATCTCAAACCTCAACTCGACTGGATGTACTATAAATATGGAGCGAAGTAGTTTTGAAATAAATAGCTGACTAATAAATTATACCTAAGTAATCTAATTCAGGTGCTTTTTTATATACGTATATATATATATATATATATATATATATATATATATATATATATATATATATATATATATATACATACAGTTAGTAAAAAAAGTCTGTGTACACCACATTAAAATTTTCTAAGTTTGCCCAGGACATCAAAGGAAATAAAGAAAAATTTTTATATTATTTTCTTTTAAACTGTAACTTTGAAAGAATCAAAATTCACAACCAAAAGAAAAATAAATATAACATTAAAGATAAGGTAAAGATAATTGCTAATAGAACTCCTGAACCATTGCAAAATAAGTCTGTGTACATTTATTATAAACTCCTTCAAATACTTTATAATAATAAACAAACATTTTCAATATAAACAAAAAGCTTTATTTTAGTCAGTTAAGTTTTATAGTGGCCGTGATTTGCGAGTTTTTCTGTTACTTTGCTAAAAATGGAAATTTGTGTAGAAATTAGACAATTGATTAAAATCAATAATTAATAATAATTATTAATTTAAGAAATGAGGAAAAAAATTTGAGAGAAATCGCAGAAATAATTAAGAAATGTCACTCTACAGTTAAAAGAATAATTAAGCATTACCAAGAAACTAATTATCTTCAAAGTAAACCTAGATCTGGGAGGCCCAAATATATTTTAAGAAATCACAGAAATCTAATTTTGCGATCTGTGAATGATGATCCTACAATGAGTGCACCATTGCGCTGCAACAAGATTACCAGCTAATAGTGACAAGACAATAACAATGTGTTTACCAAAAAAAATATATATTATTTTTTGAAATAATTAGTGTACACAGACTTTTTTTTATTTTGTATAATTTTTATAAATGTATTAAAACGTTGTTTATGAAATTGAAAATGTTTAAAAATGATCAAGTATTAAGGGTTAATTTATAAAGAAAAAAATTAAAAGAATAGTCTGTTATTTTTCCTTTTTTTTCCTTGGCTAAAATATGATTTTTGGCATGGCTTACATAGACTTTTTTTGCTAACTGTATATATAATTTAAAAAAAAATAAATAAAGGATATTTTAATTATAAACATTAAATGGTCTGGAACATGAATAACAATTAGTATTATAATTAAAATATATACATTATTTATTTATTAATTTTTTTATTAGAAATAGTAGCTTACTTTTATAACTAAGAAAATTGAATTTTGACATATATTTTATACTAGCTGTACAGGTTTCACCTGTAGAATTTCATTTTTTAAATCTATAAAATCTATAAAGTGAGACTTTTATCGATTCAAACGGTCGATTTCGTAAAAAACCAATGTAAAGCGAGATCAAAACGATTCTTCCGAGAGATTGGCTGAAGTTATGCGATTTTAAGATAGACAGGTGTTCGCTCCTGGTATGAAAGAACCACTGAGCGAAATTCGGAGAATTTAGGACAAGCGGTAAGGATTTCTACAAAGAACAATTTTAAAGAAACAGAATATCATCTTTATTTACATAGATTTGACATTTAAACATATAGTCAACTTTTAAAATTATTTTATATTATTGATATTTTTAAACCTTCCAATTATCTTTTATGACATTTATCACTAGCTCAACCAAGGGTAGGAGGTCTTGGGGGCTGAACCCCCCCCCCCCCCCCAGACGATAGAAACAAATTTTAAGCAGCGCTTTTCAGTTCACTTCATTGTCAAATAAAACAGTACATTTCGTACGTTAAAGACATAGTGGGATATTTTTTTCTAAAATTCAATAAATAATCCCGGTTACGCCAATGACATTTATCATGGAATTCTATTGGATATAATTTAATTATATTTTTCATTTAAAATTATGGCCAATTAGCATTACTTTAATTAGAGATTACAAAGGTTTGAATCAATAAACATTTACTGCATTTAAAATTAATATTTGTGGTTGTAGTAGGTATATAAATTAAATCTTCAATTTAATTTAAATTAGAAAAAAAATAATGAATGGATTTATTAATATGATGCAGGTGCTTCCTAATATATCTTAGCATGTTTATTGGAAGGATGAATAATCCGAAATCATGGATAAAATCATCATTTATTTTTTAAATCTTTAAATTTAATATTTGTGGTTGTAGTAGGTATATAAATTCAATCTTCAATTATTAAATCTTTAAATAATAAAAATATTCTCTCTCTCTCTCTCTCTCTCTATATATATATATATATATATATATATATATATATATTATAAATTAAAATATTTTGAAATAAACAGGAGATTTTAATCCAGAATATTTTAATTATAAACATTAAATAGTCTGGAACAGGAATAACAATTAAACTATATAGATTATTTATTTATTCATTTCTTAACTAGAAATATTAGTTTATTTTTATAATAAGGAAAATTTTAAATTTAAGCATATCGTTGTTTTAAAATTATTATATATTATTAATATTTTTTTAAACCTTTCAATTATTCTCCGACCTTCCAAAGTCGAGTTAAAAATTATTTTATATTATTAATATTTTTATAATTTTTTTTAAACCTTCCAATTGTCTTTTATGACATTTATCATTGGTGCAACCATGGATGGTCCTGACCCCCATACGACAGAAAGAAATTGTTTTTCTCATATTGAATTATATGCAGCACTTTTCCATTCACTTCATTGTCAAATAAAAATAGTACATTTCGTACTTATATTAATAAAATGATCTAAGCCTCCTCTGATAATAATCCTGGTTGTGCCACTAACATTTATCATGGAATTCTATTGGAAATATTTTAATTATATTTTTCACTTAAAATTATGGCCAATTTGCATTACTTTAATTTGAGATTACAAAGGTTTCAATCAATAAGCATATACTGCATTTAAAATTAATATTTATGGTTGTAGTAGGTATATAATAAAGTACATCTTCAATTTAATTTAAATTTGAAAAAAAAAGTAATGAATGGATTTAAATACATTGAATTAAATTATGAAATACTGAAAAAATAAATAAATAAAATCATGTGTTGAGTTTTAAAAAAATAATCCATTTGACTGTGATTCTTACCTAAAGTGACTATAGTTTTTAACAAGTAAAAAGATTTTTAATTTTTGACAAGGGTAGTCAGCCTATTTTATTTGAAAAATTGTGGTCACAGGTGGGTAAAAACATATTTCATCACTTAATTGTTATTTTAATTTTTTAAGTTCAAAATTATTGAAATTCTAAATTTTAGGTCTTCTTCTTGAAAATGGCTTAGTGCCGAAACGTTGAACCGAATATTGTAAAAAATATTGTGAGGTTAATAAAGGATCAACATTTTAAAAAAAAAACTTGACTACTATCTGCTTACCCACAAGACTAATATAGAATTATTATATATATTAAATTAAATGAATTGTTTTGAAATCACAAAAAAAGATAAGTTTCATAAAAAAGAAAGAAAATAAGGAAAATTTTAATAATTCATCATCGTTCAGTTCAATTTCTCTCTATAATATATAAAGGTTTTTAGTGTAATATTTTATTTTAAATTCTCCCATTTTGTGAGGGGAAAAAAGTACAAATTTAAATGTTGGAATGTAGAGGTGAAATTCATTTTTAAATTGAAATGGTTGTAGTAGGTATATAAAGTACATCTTCAATTTAATTCAAATTTGAAAGAAAAAAAATTAATAAAATAAAATCATGTGTTGAGTTTTAAAGAGCAACTAATTTTGTTTTCCATTTTTTCCAAGTGATTATTGGTATTTCGGATTGGTTTAGCAGAATCCACAAATATTGGAATTAGCAGAAATATGCTATGTTTATTTATATTATGTAAGTATAGGTATCAATAATATCAAGAGTGTTTGCACATTTAAATATATATAAATCTTTATATATTTTACATTAAATGGATTGTTTTGAAATCACAAAAAAAAGATAAGTTTCATAAAAAAGAAAGAAAATAAGGAAAATTTTAATAATTCATCATCGTTCAGTTCAATTTCTCTCTATTATATACAAAGGTTTTTAATGTAATATTTTATTTGACATTCTCCCATTTTGTGAAAAAAGTAAGCAATTTAAATGTTGGAATAAGGATTTGAAATTTATTTTTAAATTGAAATGAACAGTTGTATTATTTGTAAAATGGGGGATGGTCCGTTTTTAAGTGTACAGGGGGTACCCCCCTACTATTTCATAAAAAAAAAAAAAAAAATTAATAATAAATAACTTTCTAATATATGGAATTTTTTTTATATTTTTAAGTTTATAAATTCATAACAACCTACCTGTTAGGAAACATTTTGCTTCTATCTTGCATTCCTCGTAATCCAAATTAATTACATGAACGAAACAGATGTGGTACGAACCGGTACAAACACTAAAAGGATATCCTTCCAAGACAGAACTTTGAAACAAAAAGGAACAAATACCATACAGTAAACACCAAAGGCAAATACAGCTGTTTTGTTGTGAATATTTATACATCCTTACCAATAATTTACATCTACATCTTTTTTATTTTTTTTTTTATGTTTACTAATATTTATATACTTGTTTTTAATATGACCAAATAATCAAGATCAATAAAGAAAAGAAATCTGTGTAATTTCATTAAAAGTTTAATTGATTCATGTTATAGACAAAAGGTGAGTTAGTAATAAGTACTACTCAAACTTTTTTCTTTTTAAGCAATCTTCTTTAATAAACATGTTTAGTAATAAATGAATAAAATAGTAATATAAAAGAATAAAATTTAATTATAAATGAGAGATAAATTTTACTAATAGCTGTTTACTATTCATGGAAGAAGAAGGATTTAACCACCTTGTTAATGGCACTAATCAAGAATGCATGATTGATGTGACTGATTGAAGAAATGGGAAAATTACTAATGATTACCGAGAAGTTACAATAACAAATTTATTTCTTCGTTTTTTTTTTGTTTTTTTTGTTCTCAGTCTACAAAAAGTCAAATAACTTTTAATATATATAGCTGACCATTAGGACCATGGGATGAAGATGCACTATTCTAGACTTATACTTTATTTTATAACATATAATTTATAACAGTAAATTATTTGACAATAATTTCAGCTAGTAAAAAGTGTAATGTTTAAAAATGGCAAATGGTACATACTGGAGCATAACTTTTTATTTATATTCAAGACAGAATTTCTTAAACATATTAGAATTGTTGACTTTTTATTTTTTCTTTATTTAATTTAGTTTTATTTATATTTTTTCCTTATTTAATTTTGTTTAATTCTCATTTTTTATTTACTTATTTATTTTTTTTATCATACTCTATCGGAACAATATAGTTCTTAAATTTTGTTAACATGTAAAACATTATGTTATAATATGTCAGGCAGTAAGTAGGCTTTTAAGTGACTCTAGTAAATAGTCCATATTTTGGGTTACTACAGTAAGCAAAAAATATAAATATATACCAATAATGATACCTAAGTTCAAATATTAAAGAAAATAACTCTTGATAGTCCAATTGCTAGTAATCTAAAATAGCAATATGATATAATAAAATATTTATGTTGCATAAAAAAGAAAAATTTAGTATTAGATAAAAAATATATATACATATTTTTAAAGATGAATAATTTTCAGACATATTCTAAATTCAAATTTTCCATCACTCCAAAGCAACACTGTCAAAAGAACCAACACACTACTTAAACTTGACAGGAAGGCACTTAAAAAATTACAGCGATCTACATGGGACACTGTTAAACTGAAGTGTATAAACTTAAGCTGGTAGAAACACCAATATTTAGATAATGTGGCAGATTATCATATAATCTGATGGTGCGATCGACTAGCTCGACTAAGATTTGGAATCTTTGGAAAAAATACCTGATCCAACTTCTAATGACCTAATTAACCCACCAAGCCTATTAAAATTTACTGATGCTTTAAAAATCAAAATTTAAAACAGGCATAAATATAGGCGGAAAATATACCCATGGTGGTCGTGGTGCATCAATCTATAAAAAAAAATTCAAATTTAGGTATCTGATGAACAGCCCTTGACATATAACATATACATTTTAATTTGTTAATAATATTTTGTTTATAATTTTTTGTTGTTTTACAATTATTAAAGCCACAAAAGCTTGCCTTACATGATCAATATTATTGATGCAATATATGATAACAAAAATGGTTGTAATAATTTTGTCAATCTGTTTTTTTAGATTTCATAAAGAATTATTTGTCATTTGTATTAAATTTCTTTCTATCCATTTCAGAAATGTGCTAGAATCTAAAACTTAATAAATCGCCTAAAATATTAACATTTAAGAAAAAGTTTTTGATCTGTATGGATGATTTTAAATAAATAAGTATATTTTTTTTTTATTTTTTTTTTTTTATTTGAGGTTTATGGGTTTTAAAGTTACACATGTAGCCATTAAGTCTGGTCCATTTCGTGTTAGTATGGTTAGTTTTAAATCGAAAAAACAAAGCAATAATTACAATCTTAGCTATAAGTCTCTATCACAATTTAATATTCCACTTACTAATCTACAAAGCAAGTATTTAAAGATAAATTATAAACAAAATTAAAAACTTGTATCATATATAAACAAAATTAAAAACTGGTATTAAAATTTCAAAAAAAGAGAAGAAAACTGGTATCATTAATAATAAACAAAATAAAAAACTGGCATCATATTTCCTTACGCTTATCCACGGAAAATATATTTTGTATTGATAAATCTTATGAGCTATGGTTTTGTTTATAAATAAGTAATAATAATCCTTAAATAAAACAAGGAACTGAGAGACAGGGGACTGAGAAATTTATGGTTATTAAGTAAAAACATTTAATTAAAAATGATTCATTTTCATTTTTTCTCAGTATTTTTTATTTTTTAAAGGTACCTATGACTTATAAAACAAAGTATTTAATTTTACTTAACTGCTTTGGAAATTTAAATATAAGTGGACAGGATTCTGAGAGAAGATGAAGCCACACTAACAAAAACATTATTTACAGAAGTTCCTCTGCCTATGCGTAGCAAGTATTTCTAGCTTTTAATCTAGCCTTAATTTCCTCATCAATATCATTTTTTCTCGTTACCATCACCTTTAAACATATAAATTTCTCTTCCTGTTCAAACGTATTCCCTTTGTACATTAATATCAGAGCAAAATATGGATTTATTGAAAAAAAAAATCTGAATAGACTTTAGAAATAATTAACCTTAATAGCATTCAAGATTAACTAAAATTATTTATTATAAGACTTGAAGGAATATCGATATTAAACTATGTATACTATTAAAGTAAAGAGGGTGAGTTATTCTTCACTTCAGATGTAAAATGGGTAATATATTCAGCTATCAGGGCTCACCTAATAATTTATGAATATACCAAAACCGATAAGTAAGAGGATATTTTCCCCCAAAATATAATCCAAAAAAAAAAATGCATTTGATGACTTATTTTTTAAGATTTCTTTCTCCTGCAATGAAATATATTATTTATATATAATTATATAAATAAGTAAGTATATATAGTTATAAATAAATAAGTATATAGGTTAAGTAATTTTATTTGAAGAGAAAGGATTGGCCATGCTGGGAATCAAACCCAGGCCCTATAATGAAATTATTTAAAAATCATATAATAATAAATGACTAATTTTCAACAAATTGTAAAGGTTAAGATTAAGGAGTTTAAAGAATAATAATAGATAAAATCGTAGAAGAAATATTTAAGAAATGGCAGAGGGTTGAGAAGGAGACCAAGCGAGGAAGGAAGAGGGCCATTACTAAAAGATTTGCTCGATGTAGAAATTGCTCATTATAGCACTTAGCTACAGTTTGGCACTACCTAACGCTGATCGGCTTGTCCGACCATCTTATCGAATCTTTAAAGTCCAAGTAAAATAAATATTCGACAGATTTATGTTATTTAAATATATTATATATATATATATATTTAAAAAGACACATGAACTTAATATGGAGATAATAAAAGTGTTCAAACCATACTCATCAATAAATAAACATGCATATATGTAAACATTTTCTTATTATTAAAAAATAAAAAATAGTTAGTTTCCTATAAATAATCAGTAAAATCAGAGTATTAAGTCGTGATATAGGGTAAACTGTACAGTTATTGGCACACTTTAGACTACATTTCTGTGGTTAAATTAAAAAAAAAAATTATGAAGGTATAAAATTGAAACTTCCTACAGCTCCTCATTATCTATCCTCATAAAGACTCAAGAGGTTTTTTTGGGTCAAAAGTTCAATAGTTTTACAATATGGCAATATTTATTGTTAAAAGTGCCAAATCCAGTTATTGGCACCCTGTGGATTTAATTGTGAAATCTTCCCTATGCATAGTTTGTTAAAGTCTTACTTCATAGATGACTTAGAGGACACTTCAAACATTAGACTCATGTATATCTTGTAATAAAATTAGAACTTGTTTACCTATTTCTTTAAGTTAAAGTTGGGGTGCCAATAACTGTACTGAGTGCCAATAACCTTATGGTTTACCCTATGTGATGATACTAAATATTATAAGACACTTTTTTTATTTTTTTTATATATGGCACATGCTCTTCAGTTGCTTTACTTATGAAAATTTATATATATATTTTTTTCAAAAACCAATGTTAGAGAAAAACTTATTTCCACCTTCTAACCATTAATGAATTAGAGTTTAAAAACTCGCTTTTATAGAAAACTGTGACTTATAACATTTTGCCATCTGAACTCAGGTATACATTTCCAATATAATCAAACAAAAACACTAAGCAAGTCTAATCTTAAATTTTCCAAAACTAATTGGGATAGTTTATAAATTTTATTACAATATATTATTCATAACTAGCTGTATATACCGGTTTCACCCGGGGAAAGCTATAAAATGTATAGAATGAGAATTTTCTAGACCTAAACGGTCGATTTCATAAAAACCAGTGTAAAGCGAGATGATAACGATTTTTATAACATAAAGAATGACTGAAGTTGTGCAATTTTAATATGAACAGGTGTTCACATGAAAGAACCACTGAACGAAACTTGGAGAATTTAGGACAAACGGTATAGATTTCTATAAAAACAAACAAACAGTATTTCATCTTTATTTATATGGAAAGGTACTATATCATAGGAAGTTTATAAAAATAAAATAAAATATCCTATAAAAATTCTTAAATTGATTTAGAAAAATTTTATTTGAAATGGAAAATTTTTAATTTCCTTTGGAAGAATCCCAAATAAGTTTGGAAAGTACAGAATTTGATTTAGAACAATCCCAATTTGGTTTGGAAAATTCTAATTTAGAATTGGAAATGCTATGATATGAATACTGTGAGGTAAATAAACTTAATGAATATTTTTATTTGACATATTTTATATGATCAAAATTCATAACTTACATATTTAACTTAAATACTTCAAAACAAACATAGAAGTTATTTAAAATTTAAAGTACTAAATAAAATAAATTTTATAGTAAATTTTAATTTTAAGTTAAAAAATATGAAATAGATGGTTTTAAACTAATACTCTGTTTACTTTTTAATATAAAAAATATGATATATTTTGTAATTTGTAAAAAACAAAAGAAACCACCAAATATGGCATTTGAAGTGTTTTTTGTTTCTGATCAACTTAAAAAAAAGTTTACCTCTATCAAAGTATACTTAAGTTTCTTTTATTGCATCAATCTTGCAAATATATAATTAAAAATATATAATTTTGATTATTTTTATCATACAAATATACAGACTGAATAAAAATTAAAGACTTATTTTAATATTAATCATTAAATAAAAATTTATTTCCTCACAATGAATCAAAATCTAAAAATATTCAGGTATAATATAATAATAATGTTTAGTGTTTTTGTTTGATTAATGTTTATCTGTTGTGATTACTTTCCCTTGTAATGTACACATGTATACAAACTGTTCAGAACACGATAAAGTCGGAATGCACTATAAATTACTTTTCAGTCGCAATATGCCAATCAATGAAATAAATAAAATAATTGCCATCATTTTTTATCAAAAAAATGAATAATTTAATTTCATTATATTTAATTATAATTTTTTTAGCAACCAAGTTGAAAGAAAAAACATTCAAGAAATCCAATATAATATTATCATCAATAATTTCAACGTATTGTGTAAACAACAATAAAAAATGGAGCTATTTATATTATTCAAATTATTGAGATATTAATTCAATAATTGATTTTTCTTTTCTTTTTTTAATATCTATCAATAATTTAAAACAACTTAAATAAAATTAATTATCTTCAAATATATATATATATAAACACTGCAATAGAGGAAAAAACAAAAAAATTTAAGCGGCTTATCTTAAAATAAAAAAAATTAAAAACTACACAGAAATATCAGGATATTTCTTATTTTTTGCTTGTATAACCAACATTAAAATGATTCCATTTATTTTATTCAAACTATTAAGGTATTAAAATGGATTAAATAATAGTAATGTATTTTTTGGTTTGTTTATAATGTATATAATTACTTTGAATAAATAAGTGATCAATTATTGTGAAATATATATAAGCACTCACTGTTATTGAGGAAAAACAAATTATGCAGCTAATCTTAAAATAACAATGAATAATGAAGAACTACCATGAAATACTAAAAGATTTCATGTTGTTTGCTTGTTTAATCACCACTAAAATAAACCTGTTTATTTAAATTAAACTATTAAGGTATTAGAATGAATATTTGATTGTTTGTTTTTATCTATATAATGACTTTAATAAATATATTAAAGTTTAATTATTTATAGATAAAAAGAAACAAAAAAAATTGTTAAAATTTATAATTTTTTGTAAACAGTGCTGTGCTATATAATTAATAAAAATTGTATAAGTATATATATAATACATACCTTGTTATCAATGGCATTCCTTGGGATTCGATAAATTTCATTTGTCAGTGAAGCTCACCACCGGCGAGAGTTGACCTCAGTTAAAATGTTGTCTATGGCGCCCCCACTTCTTCAGCACTCCCTCCTCGAAGGTAATTCAGTCCAGTCTAAGACATTGGTAAATCATGGTCACTCAGATCTCTTATTGGGCCCGTTGTTAGTGAGTACCTTGGATCAATTGAATCTTATCTTTTACTATTGTCCAAGCAGGAAGCTTAATAAATTCAATGGCCTCTAAAATCTTCCATTATATCAGCTTCATAATACAATTTTAAAGAACAGAATGAAAAATATTTTCATATAATAAAAAAAAACATTTAATATTTGTACCCAGACATTTTTATGTTTCTAATAAAAGAATTAAATCATAAAACTATTAAAATTTATCAAAGGTAAAAATATCTTATTTAGATAGCATTGTTAAAAATCTAAAATAAATAAAATTCTTCCATAACTTATGGGTGTTTTTTGCTTAAGGTGTTCCAGTTACTTTTACTGGACTAAAAGTAGCTGTTTTTAATTCTTTACTAAAATTAACTTGATTAGTAGTTACTTTTCAATCACTATAGTGTTCACTAATGAATTGTACATGATAATATGAGACATATGAATATGATATTAAAGCAATATATTTATTTCTTATAAAAAGGAGATATCATATAAATAACTGTAGATAAATTTAATGTTGTATGTTCTAACCATGTTCATTTAAAATTTACTTAACTTTTATTTCTTTGCAAGTTCTCAAATACACACCTCCACAGGCATATTTCTTCAGAAATTTTCATTAAATGTCCAACACTGCTATGCACATTTTTGTCAATATTTCACTAATTACTAAATAGTTTCTGGAACTCTTTTCGGAACCTATATTCGTAAGTGATATAGGAATGAGAATATATTCTTTCTTCCAACAAAATTCATTTTGTGCAATGATTATGGATCTATATAAGCATATAAGTATTAAATAATTAAAAGCAGTTACTTTTTAACCAGTAAATGTAATAAAAAAATTACCTTAAACAAAAAAGGCCCTAACTTATGTTTGTTTTATAATATCTTTTTAATTAAATGATTTTAGATGAATTTAGACTCTAAATTTTATAAATTATAAAAATTATTTTGTGTTATGTTAATTTATTTATTGATAATTGTATTAAGAACGGTTTAAAAACTACAAAGAAAAGTTAACATTAAATTTAAGCATAAAAATTGCAAGACATTGAAAAGCTGAAATTAATCATTTCTATTTTCAGCAAAGATAAAATTATGGACCATAAAACCTGTCACATAAAAAATAAATTGAAATAATACTAGAGATTATTAAACATTTTATCCTCTAACTCAAACTTTACCTCAGTTCAAACCATAAAAATTATTTAGTCACATTTTTATTTTGTTTCTTAAGGAATATTATCTTCAAGACTAATAATTTTTTATACTTAAAAAAACAATAACATAAATATTTCAAAACACTCCAAGTCTTTTGGGGAAAATAATTTCTAAATAATCTCTATCATTTTGAAACAATATAGAATGAATAGTGATTAAGTTTATTAGAATTCATACTAGGGGGAAAAAAAAAGATGTAATAAACTTTACAATAGGTAGGTAACCTGTCAAAAACCTTCCCTTCCTGTTCTCTGTTACTATTTTATAAACCCAACAGACTCTAATAGTTAAAAAAAAAAAAAAAACAGAAAGACAATTTGAATTATTAAAAACATTTAGCATAAATTTAAATAAAAAAAGAAAACTATATCTAAATTTAAGATTAAACATATATTTTATTCTGAAAAATTATATATCTGTTTCAGATAAGTACTTGCTTCTTATTTTTATCAATAATATTTTCGAAAAATGCAGTGCACGGGCAAGTAAGTAATTTGTTTTGAAATTATCTATAATAATCTACTTTCATATCATGATTGTGGATAAAATAATATGTATTTATTTTAATCAAATTATCTAATAGAAACTTATGTATATTTTTTTAAATCATATATTTAGCTTAGATTTTTACACACATTTTTAGCTAAATAATAGTTTGGGGGGAATAAATTGAATAGAAAATAATTAGCACCAACTTTACCAATCTATAATTATTAATTAACCATTAAATATAGATATTTACAACAATATTTAAATTTTAAGCAGTTAAATTATTCATTTTTATAAAGTAAAATCATTTTTCATGCCCAATTTAAATTTACCCATGATCATTGAAATATATAGTGATAAAAAAAACATTGTGTTTTCTTGACTTTGTGTATCTTGTTAAACATAAAAATTCTTCTTTTTCTTATTGAATTGACCATTAAATAGCTCTTTAATGACCATTAAAGTATCATAATAGATTTTATTAGATAACTCATTAATTTTCAGAATTAATTTTTTTTTTTAATAGTCTCATATACAACATTGACATTAAACCTCAATTTAGAATCTTTCTTTACTGTATATTTCTTCTTAAAATTAAAAAACAAACAAACATTGAATTATAAAATAAAACAACCATATCAAATAATGTTATTTTGATCTATAAATATGACCCCATAATTATGAAATTGGTGCCAGTGAAAATAAAAATTAAATTTATTGATTATTTCACACAACATTACATTAACTTAATAAATTCCATATAATTCTGAAAGTAAAACTACTATCTAAGGGTTCATTTTTGACAATATCTTAATAGTTACATCAAATTGATTTAGTTGAAAATGATTTGGCATGAAATAATTAGTAAGCTAATTAGTTTTTTTTATAATTTTGATTTAAACTGGTTTCATAATTATGGGCTTATATAATTATAATGAAATTACCATGAAACTAAAATTACAACTTATATATTTATGGTTAGTTCTACTTACAAGATGGACAACTACAAGAGTATTATCAAGGCAATGATCACAAAACCGAAACTCTGAAAAAAGTAAGTACATCAAATATATCATTGATATGAGGTTGTTTTACAACACCCGACTGCCCGACACAGAATGAATTAAAATTTACATAATGAAGTTAACTAGAGTCAGATTAACACGTTTCCTTTATGTAAATTAACTATTTGTCTACCTGCATTGTAAGCATTGACGGATATATTACTATTTCTGGGACTATTGTGTGTAACTGGATACTAACAAAAAAATATACTTGTGTAAGTAAAATAAATTTTTTTATTAATGCTTGTAAATATTTACTTTTCATTTGGTGAATTTATTAAAGTTAAAAAACTTTACTTGATTTAAAATTTTATCAAATAAAAAATAAAATTATTATACTCACATGGGTTTAGTTCACAACTAAATTGATCAGAGCTCTGAGGTATTAAGGTGTCATGTGGGATTTATAAGTTGATAACCATTTATTAGACTTATCTATGTATTTTAAAGATATTTCCTTTGAGAAATATGAATAAATAAGGAAAAATTAGACATGCTTAAAGAGATAAAAAGGACTACATATTACTAAGGGGTTACTAAGATATTTCTCTAATGCTTTGCAATTATGCGAGAATAAAAAATACAAAAATTGATCTATTTCATTGTCGTGTAATTCAAAAAGGGACGTGATAAATCTCTGTTTCGGTGTTAATTTAAGGAATATTTTATTGTAATTTTTTTTTTCATTTCTGCAACACACTTTTATAAAAAATTAAAATAATGTTTTCTTCTTTTTAACAAAGTTATCAGATATTATTTTAAAATTAAATTAGTGAAATTAACTTAAGAAATGAAATTAACTAATTTATTTATGAATAAAAATTTAATAAAGTTCTTATTCTTTTAGTAAATAAATATGTGTGCTGGTTTTTAGCTCTATAAATGTTTTTTTATATACCAACCAACCCCCCCAAAAAATATTCTGGAACTGTCACTGTGTGTATATGTTAAAATATGGTCTACAGGTAGTTATGTAGATATTTTAAAGCCGCTATTTTTTATACCTAAATGTTAGACCAAATGTTTTATATACATCTAAAATAATTAGGATAGGTTAAATGATGATCAGGATTTTTAGTTTGAAAAAATTTTTACTTTCGAAAGCCAACGTTTCGATCCAACTTGTGGATCATCATCAGGGCTAAAAGAGAACAAATATATGATTATCTGTGCTAGAGGATGACAATAAATGAATATTTTACAGAACTGATAATAATATAAAAGATGGTAAGCATTATACATGAATATTTAAATAAGTAGCTGGTTAGCAAGATAAAATAGAATCTGATATTTACCTTCTGAGGTAAGGTAGATACAAAGACTGAAGGTAAAAAAAAGTAAGAGGTAGTGGTAGGGGATAGTTTGCCGACTTCAAAGGTTTATGACGGGGAAACCCAACGCTTTTGAAGTGAAAGGCTACATGACAACTGAGTGAAAATAAAATATTAAAACCTAACAAAATAGATGGGACTGTATAAAAATTGTTATGTCTGGACTCAATAATAACACTAAATTGAAATAATACATAAGGTGACAATGCATAAAAAAATACAGAAGGAAGTTATACAATACTAAAGATAATAATAATACAAGAGGTACATAGATAATTGCGGAATAATTGAGGATGCGGAAGATGTTAGAATAAGTGGATGAAATTATCTATTTGTCTGTTTTATGATTTACAGGGTTATTTTTTTCCAGATGGATGAAAATGGATTCTGAGAGGAGTCGTTTATCGTGGTTTGGTACAGTAGCTAATATGGAGAGGTTCTCAAAGTCAAAAGAATGGTTGTGGGCGATGACATGTTCCTTTAATTTTGACTTAGATGAATTATGAGTGGAAATACTGTATTTATATTGGTTAATCCGTTTTTAAAAATAATTTTTGGTTTCACTGATATAGCAACTGTTGCAATTAAGCGTGGAGCACTGGATACGATAAACTACATTACACTTGTCTAGGAGTGGTACTGGGTCTTTGAGTTTGGTGTACAGATTATTTAATTTGTTGTTATTTTTTAATACCTCCTGAAAGGAGGTACATTTAAGGAGATCAAAAAATTATCTTTCTATACAGAAACAGTAATAGTTGATTGGTGTCCTCTCCTCTTGGGGATGGAGGGGGGGCACGCGCCCCACCCCTGGATCTGCTACTGTTCATATATGAACAATATTATGGATAACTAAATAAATAGAAAATATTAAAAAATAATCCATTTTCCAGTTTTATAAGCCACTCTGCCATTCAATAAAGAAGGAAATAGAGATGGAAGACGATGAGTTCGAATACATGCCCTCTTCCTACACGGAGTACATATGCACAAGGCCGGAAAGGAAAGATCAGATTATAACAAAAGAAAGTCACGTAAGTCCATAAAGTAACATCATTAGAATTTTTTATTTTATATCAACTTTCTTTAGAATATCTCTATATAACTTATAAAGGCTCCAACACGCATGTTCACTCCAAATATTAAAATAGAGTGAAAATACTGCCCTGCCAATTTTAAAAGCAATAACTAAAAAGTTTTGTGAGATTATGGTATCGTTGGATTTTCCATTCGATGCTTCATAGAAAAGCAGTAAACAGCTTATTTTAGTTTACGGTTTCCTTATTTTAGACTTTTTAGTGTTTTTCTATGAAAAATCAAATAGTAAGTTTCACAATGAATCCAATGGTACCATTATCTCAGAATTTTTCGTAACTGCGTTTCTCCTTGACATGGCTGCTTAAGTCTATTCAATTACTTCCTAGTTTTTTTTTTAATTAATCACAGTTTATTACATACTCATTTAATAATTTTTAATATGACCTTTGCTCATAAAAGTCGTGAATCTTCCTGGCTGTGAAGAAATGCCTTAATTAAATGTTAAAATTAAATGCAAACATTTTATTGAAATATTTACGAACATTTCGCAGAGAGGTTCCTAAGAAACACATTATTAAATTTTCTGTAGAATTCAGATATGAAAATTAAAATTTTTATGGTTCAAGTATAGATGTTTATGACAGTACTATTGGGAAATGTGGTGATTGTGTGGTTTTAAAATAGAATTAGAATGTCAAGTTTGTTTTATAGTTGATCCTGATGATTGGGCAGAACATTTTTTTTTTTTTTATTATTGACAGTATGTCTAAGATTATATTAATAATGCGCATTAAAAAATGAAAAAATAACTAGGTCCTAAGAGAAATATAAATCTCATGGGTGTGAACATGTTAATTTGCCTTTTCAATTCATCAATTGCATATCAAAAAGGTCATATTAACCAGAGACAATGCGTATTTATAACAGAATGTAAATTTCCAAGTGCAAAGAATACAAGACAGTAATTTATTTACAGACTTCGACTTCTTTTTCTCGAGGCTTAGATCAAAATTAAAATCCAATCTATAATTAATAATATTGTGCAAGGGTTTTACATACAATTTTAATATAAAAAACTCACCCTTTTCAAGCTGCTCAATGACAGCAATCTTTTCCTTCAATGTTATTATCAGATGTTTTCTCTTAACGCTCCATTTTTTCGTATTGAGAGCAATAATTAGACAAAAGACTATATGCAGTTTAAAATATTTAATGTAACTTCAACAGACCGCTCTTGAAACAAAACTAAAAGAAATATTTATGAAGAGGTATCTGGTATTCTAGGGATATTTAGTAGTCAGTGGAGTGATGGTGTGGTCAAACTAGAAGAAGTCAGATTAGCGAATTTTCACAGTATACTGGGTGTCCCAGACCTAGTGTAAAAAAAAAAAATTGGGTTGTACTGCATGCTAAACGGGGTAGGATGGCGCAGAAACGAGTTTCCTATCTCAATCTATTGAGGAGATAAAAAAAATTTTGTTTTTATTTTTAAAATCTTACTTTTTTCTGAAAAATTAGTTTTCTCTACTTTGGTTTAGCGTAGAAACAAAAACGATGATATTTTCTTAATCAGCATTAAATTTTCTGAAAGATGAGATGGGTCTAGTTATTTTTTAAATCCACTTTCACTGGGACTTTAAACGCACTAAACACAAAACATTTATTAGAAATTAAATTTTTAACAGTTTTTGAAAATTCCTCACTCCCCACTGAAATATGGGTTACACCAATAAAAAGCTAACTAAATTCTGCAGTTTTTAGGAAATTAGACAGCTTCTAGGGTGCTCCAGCGGGGAGTGTTTGTGTTTAGTGCGTTTAAAGTGCCAGCGAAAGTGGATTTAAAATAACTAGACCCATCTCTTCTTTTAGAAAATTTAATGCTGATTAAGAAAATATCATCTTTTTGTTTTTATGCTAAACCAAAGTAGAGAAAACTGCAATTTTTCAGAAAAAAAGTAAGATTTTAAAAATAAAAACAATTGAGATATGAAACTCGTTTCTGCGCCATTCTATCCCGTTTAGCATGTAGTATTACCCAATTTTTTTTTTTACACTAGGTCTGGGACACCCAGTATATTTAAATTTAATCCTTTTCAAGGAGCCTATCTTATTAAAACTCATAAATATGGGCCATAATCCTACATATGAGAATAACTGATTTACATTATTATAATTTATTCAAACAAAAAACGAAATTAAAAATTATTAATGTAATCTAATTAATGCATGTTTTTATTACAATTCAATAATTTTCTTTTTTAACAACAGTTAAATTAATAACAATGAAATGTTATTTATAATTTAAAATATATTATATTACAGATGTGCACGTTCCCTGGATTCGAATGTGTACAGCGATACGAGAGAATGTCCATAGCTAAAAGAAGAAAAGGAAGCGAAATATGGGAATTTTATACACAGAGCATCGCGTCTGATTGCGAATGCATGCTTCCGACATTTCAGTTACCACCACTGAATGATTGAAATAAACAATAGATAATGTAAATTTATTATTTAAATAAATAAAAATTTTCTGCATAACATTCTATATTTTGTAACACTTATGTCAGTTTAAATAATTTTAAATTTAATTTTTTGGATCTTAATTATGTAAATAATTGGGACAAGCAAAAATAAACAGAATTACGCAGTAGAAGTGATTATTATTGGTAATAATATATACAGATAAAGAAATATATCAAATTAATATATACAGGCCTGACAAAGGAGTGGGCTTTGGCCATAGCTAGGGCTACAATATGTCTAACTACATGGAGCTTCTAACTTAGACGGGTCCTGGTAGTTTTTGGAGTGGGGCGATAAGGAGGGCTTAGGGTACAAATTTTGACCCTATGTTATTACTTAACATATTTATATAGCTAACATACTCAGTTATCTATTTAGGCACCTAATTAAAATAATATATAATCATTCTCATTAATATTTATATACTAGTCCTCATACAATATAATATAATACCAATTAATATACATAATATTTATATAATAGCCCTCCTACTACAATTAGAATTAAATATGTGCGGGTCACATCACAACATTTAAGAACAAACATCAGACAAGTGTAGAAGGTACTCGAACAGTCACAAAAATGTACTAGAGCAGTCAAAAACATGTCCTAGAATAGTTTGTTCCAACAACTTTAGAACTATTTTAAATCATATGTTCTTTTGTTTGTTTCACGTTGCAATATTATATCTACAGGGTATTTATTTTTCAGTAAGCCATAACTTTCTTGATCATTTTTGATGACCGAGGTATCATTTTAAATATTTCTTTTTGCTCCCATCAAGACAAACAGTCATATCCTCCAGAAAATCACTTAAGAAGAGGTATGAAGAAAAGAAATCTTCAATGGAGCATAACTGAAAACCTATCGATTTTTCGCCAATTAATTAAAAGGGAAAATGAAGTGTCTACATATTCCCTACATAATGAAAAAAAAATCATGGAAAATCGATTTCCCTTTTTAAAGTCAGCTATGTCACCATTGAGTATATATCTACAGAAATATTTTCAATGCGACTACAAACTTTAAGGCTAATATTACGAAGTTACGAATTCTAAACATGTTTTAGTTTTCAAAGGGGGGGATGGCAAATTTATATTTTTTATTTTATGTTGTTTTACTTAAGACTCAAATTAGGACTATAAGGTCAGTGATCGATATGCAAATTATTCGCACGATCCAACTTGTTTTTATCTGATTTTTTATAAAATGTCCCACTGATCTTAAAATTTCCATTCTTCTGTTTAGTAAAAGTGGTAAGAAATTTATACTATTGTTCAGAAAAAAATTAAAATACTGAAGATGTCATACATTAATTCATTTTTTGGCATTATTTCACGGATAATGTTTTACGTGATGACTACTCATTTCAGAATTCAGATGTAAAAAGGTTAATTTAATTTAGTTATATTACTTTTATTATAATGTCTAATTACAGCATATATTAATAATAAAGAAGCAATTCAATAAAATTTCAGAAAATTAAAAACAATAAACCACAAAGTCTTTTGATGATTTTTTTCTTTTGTGAAATCAAATGCACTAAGTGTAGTAGTAACTTTTATGATAATGAAAATATTTTTGCATCACTTAATGCTAACAAAATTCCAAAATACGAACTTAACACTTAAAGGCATTTTTCAAAATTAAAATATCTGGTGAAAAATAGCATACCTCAATTATGTAACAGAAAAATAAACAAGGAAGTCAACTATAATTTAATTCATGCAGAGACAAGCTCGTAACAAATAATTTTCATTGTGCCTCAACATGTTGAGTAACTTTACCTAAATATAACTCATAGTTTGACAGTCACCTTATTAAAGGGAATAAGATAACATCATTAATAAGAAACAAGAAATATCTGGTAAAAAAAAAAAGAAAAAAAGAAAGAAAATAAATCAACAGGACAGGTCTTAAAAAATAAATAAATTCAAGTTATTTATAACTTTATTATAAAACTTTAAAATTGTATACACAATATACACATAGAGCTCAGGAGGGGGACATATTGTATATAATGACAGGAACTGAATGTAATTAGAATTCTCAATTCAAATTTCAGTCGTTTGTTTGTTATATTGATAAAATTATTTCCAAGCATTAGCTTTATGCTTAGGCAAGAACGTGAAGCCTTCGGGAACTGGACCAAGCAACATCTCACTGAAAAATACAAAATTAAAATATTATTAGCTATGAAAATCTTTTCTACTATACATAACAATTGAATTAAAAAATATATGTTAATGATGGTTCAAGTATGTAAACAATAAAGGGTCATTCTATGCCATTCAACAGAGGCTTGAGCCTCACCATCTCAGATTTTCTTGAAATTTGGTATACGTGTACTACTTCTATCTACTAGAACAATTGTGAAATATTACTGAGATGTGTCTTCCCGTTTTTGAATTATTATCTCTAAAGCCCTCAAAAATAGGGCCAGAAACAGAAAAAATCATGATCAAAAATAGCTGTAGATGTTTTCCGAATTTGACAAGGACTATGAGATTAGTGGCGTTTAACAGCGCATTCCATGTCGTTTCATATGACATACAACAATGTATAGGTTGGTATTAAAGAAATTTTCTTAAAACTAAATGTAAAATTTTAATTTCAATTTTCTCAAAAAGGGCATTTTTTTAAAAATTTATATATTTCGTTAAAAACAGGTAGTATTATATACAGCAAAATATAAAATTGGGATGAAAATTTCTTCATTACTAAAAAAATTTAAAACTAGTGATAAAATTCCATAAACCTAGCATTTTATGAATAAAAATAGATGTAGATGTTTTTCAAATTTGACTAGGAGATTGGTGTCTTTTAACAGCTCATTTCATATGTTATACAGCAATGTATAGGTTGGAACTAAAGAAATTTTCTTAAAATCTCGTTTAAAATTTTAATTTCAATTTTCTCAAATAGGGTATCTTTTAAAATTTTTAGATATATTTTTTAAAAATAGGTAGTATTATATGTATTCATACAGCAAAATATAAAAGTGGGATGATAATTTCTTCATTACTAAAAAAATTGAATACTAGTGATGAAATTAGATAAATCTAGCATTTTATGATTAAAAATATACTGTAGATGTTATCCAAATTTGACTATGACTATGAGATTGGTGTCGTTTAACAGCGCATTCCATGTCATTTCATATGATATACAACAATGTATAGGTAAAGGCAGTATGACATATTTTTTTAAAAAATAATAGAAATTTTTTAAAAATGCCCGTTTTGGTAAAATTGAAATTAAAATATTAAACTTGGTTTTAAGAAAATTACTTAAGTACCAACCGATACATTTTTATATATCCTATGAAACGGCATGGAATCGTGTAAACTTTAACCGATTAATATTATTGTGGTGATTGAAAACAATTTTATTACTACTGTATGCCCTGACGAATCCACCCATGAAAACAATATCAATAAAAAATAACTGAATAAAACTACCAAGTCGGTAAAAAAATAAATAAAAGATTACGTCATTTTAAATATCACTGAACAATGAACAGATTACCTTATTTTTATCCAGTCTCCAGAGTTCCCACTGGCAAAAAGTGTTTCTAAATCATCTCTTCCAGCGTAATATGGCGGCCTCTGGTTCATTTTCTGCGGTGGATGAACAAGGATACCGGTAGGAATGTAGCGATAGCAAAAAGATAGCCATTCCAATAAGAATCTCCTTGTAGTTTCAACTCCCTGAAACAGTTAAAAACAGAATTATTAATAATTATAAGATGGTTAATTGTTAAATTTACAAAATAACTTTTCATATTTTCCCAACAAAGGAGATACATATTTTTTTTTATATTAACTTAAAGCTTACCAACAGTACTTCTTCGAAAATTTGGTAACCATAAAATGGTACATATCACATAGCACTCACAAATGACGCAGTCAATTAGAAAACTGCAAGGACTTATACAAGGCCCTAATATTATATTCTTCGTACAAATGAAAATGGTTCCTTAATATTGGTTATACCAATATGAGGGAAACATTTAGATATTATTATGGACATACGCAGGATAATTAGATAGCGCCTACCTTGGTATCAGAACCCCAATGCTCTAGGCCGTAATTCACATAAGTCTTCAGATAGCTGAACCTCTCTGAGGAAGACGGGTCCAAAACCCTCTGTTCCTTGATTTCTTGGAATATCCACGGTTTGATCAGCGCTCCTCTTCCAATCATTACTCCTGCGACATCTGGAGCTTTTTCCTAAAGATACACATGAAACATGTAAGATAAAAGGTTAAATACTCGTTCAATGAAATAGTTTAATGAGACAACGAGAGATATACAAATGAAAAAATTTGGTTGAAATATCACCAACCTTATTTTTCATCAAATTCTGCACAATGATGGATTGGAACCCAATTGCTATTAAAATTTTTAGAAGCCCTCTATATATCTGAGAACCTACAAAATACTGTAAATTTCAAAACGGACTCGAAGGACCTAAATAGTTACTACACTGAAACTATCAATATCCTCCGTAAATTTTAACAAATTATTTATTTATTTATTTTTTATTTTTTTATTTATTTATTTTATTTATTAAATTATTTAATTCGCTATCACTTAAAATGAATATTTTAACTCATCATGAAGGGGTTTGGTTGCTCTCTGACTCGAATGAGGTTTCAGACTGGTTATCCATGGGACTGTTACAGTGATTGATCTCCCTTCTGGTACATAGAATTTATTATAAATAATTTATTTTTTGAAGAGAAAAGATTGGGCTCCACCGGGAGTCGAATCCGGGTCTTCCGCGTGACATGGGCGGTATGCTAACCATTGCACCACAGAGCTCGCTTCCAAGCGGAGCCAATCCTTCCTCTTCACTGAAAACATGGTGGTTACCCACAAAAATAGATTAAATTAATATAAAATAGAATTTATTATAATTGCGGTTTCCAGAATTTACAACGAAGTACTAAATTCTCAAAAAAATCCCCTTAAACCAAAATTATCAGCTGAATATTGAACAGTTAAATAAGTGTAAACCAGCCCTGCACAAGTAGTTAACAACTTTTAGAATAGACATTTCAGGCTATAGAACTCCAGAGGGCCCTTCAGGTCCCTGATAATCATGTTTAAATCAAATCAGCACTATTAAAAAGTTTTAGCGAGTATGTGACAAATCTTCCAAATTCGAACCTCGCTTGGCAGGATATCTTTAATATTCTGTCGCAGATAGTCTCTGTTGCCGAGAGACCCTCCAAGGGCATAACAGCCTCTTAAAGTGGCTTAATTGAAAAATGGAAAAAAATATGGTGGTTGAGCGTGATCACGGTTAAATCACATCCTTTCACGACCGCTGACCAAAAACAGTACTTCCTTACCCAGTACTGAGAACCCAAGATCCTCCGTGGGTTGTATTGGTTTTTTATAATTTTTTTTTTTTTTTTTATTGTGATGGAAGAACCCAAAACAGACAATTTAAAGAACTTAGAATAAAAGGAGTCCCCATCAACATGCAATATTATGCCTGTTAAATATGTGTTCTCAATTATTACCTAAATAACCGTTAGCAATCATAAATAATCGTTAACACAGTTCGATTCATTTAATATAATTTGAATTTATTAATATAATAAACCGATGGAATGACCTGGTTTGTAAAAATGTTATTGTATTTTGATAATTTTATGTTAAATGGTAAAAAATTATCGTAAAACTGCTAACCCTGGCAGCCAAGTAATCTTCATAAGATAGGATGTCACCATTGCCAAAAACAGGGGTCGGTTTAGCAGCTACAGCACACTCCTGGATATAGTCCCAATCAGCGTTCTTCGTGTACCTCTGTTCTCTCGTCCGACCATGGACCTATAAATAATTTTTATATATAATTACCAAAAATTATAGAAAGAAAAATATATAGTAAAATTGTGTCCTATACTAATCTTGGACAAAATTTTTATATAATTTTATTGGAATAAAAAAGATTGAACCATAGCTGGGGTTGGCCCAGCTGTTTTTTTTTTTTAGTAGCAGCTGGTCAAGTAAATCTGTGTTAGCAATAATGCCACAAAAGTAGACATATTTCAAGTTTGTCAGTATCTACATGAAAAGGATGTCAGTATCTACATGAAAAGGATAATTAGGTTCTGGTTTGAAAGAGTTACAATAACTGAGTGAACAATTGTTCTTTGAAAGAATCTGTTTATGATAAGAAGGCTAGTAAAGGATTAACCCTTTAACGCCTGTAGACTGATATATCAGTTCGAGCGCTGCAGTCCCTGGGGCCTGTAGACCGATATATCATTTCCGCCCGCTTCGGCGGTAGAAGACTAAAACTGCGGACCTTATTTTAATTGATTTCGTAACTCTTTCCATTTTACTGTTGCACTAGGATAAAACCCCCAATAGTCAGCGCCTTAAGAGATGTACACTTTCTAACAAAAGTCTCTGCACACCCTCCAGCTTTTTTTTTATTTTACCTTAAGATAGGTTATGAGCCAGATATAGGCAATGAAACTCACACATTTTTTACATAATTTAATCTATTTTAATTAACAATAATCAAATTTAATAAAATTTATTTAACTTATAATTTATGAGGAAAATTACATAAAATGTCAGAATAATGATGCGCCAAAAGTCTCTGCACGCAGTGGAATTAGCCAAGATACTGTATACAGTTTTCACATTATCCCATTCATCCTCCGGCTAATTCTAACTTGTCAGTGTTAATTTGGGCCCAAACAGTTAAGAGTGTGATAAATAATGGAGGTTCCAACACCGATTCCCGACCAAATTGTAAATTTGAGGTAACTCATACGACTCATACCGGTAAATAGAACAAATCGTCAACAGGGTCTATAATAAGGTAAGGTATGTCCTAAAACGGTATAAAGAACTGGGTACAATGGAAAGTAGATACCGCTCTGGCCGCCTCCCGTACTCCAACCTCACCACAAGAGGGCTATCATAAGGAATGTGGTCGAAGAACCCCACCCAAGTGCTCTAAATTTAGCAGGTATGGTGTAAGAAAATTACAAGATTGGGGTATGTGCACAAACGATTAAAAGAACCCTAAAGAAAGAAGGCTATAATGTGCGTAAGCCTAGGTGTTAGCCATTCATTAGTAAATAAACTGGCAATTGAAACTGCAGTTCGCAAAGGAACATGTAAACAAGCCCTTATAGTTCCTGGGAACGTGTTTTATTTACTGACGAAAGTAAATTTAACATTCATGGATCAGATGGAAGGGAGAAACTTTCGAGAAAACCAAAAAAAGAGCTCCTGGAAAAAAACATAGTTGGCACTGTGAAACATGCGGAAGGGAGTGTTATGGTTAGGGGTGTTATGGTGGTGTATGTGTGCTGCTGGAGTTGGTAATTTGAAATTTATCGACGGAATAATGGACCAACACGTTTATATAAATATTTTGAGGAGTAATTTACCTTAAAGTTTAATGAAGTTTGATCTCCAGGAAAAATTCATTTTTCAACAAGATAACTACAGCGCGAAAAGTTTAAGAATAGTTGTTCTACAATGCTCCACAGCAACTTAAAACACCTCACCAATCTCCTAATCTTAATCCAATACAACGTCTGTGGGATCAACTGTGCCGTCAGAAAGTAAAAATTAAAATAAAGAACAAAGACCACTTAAAAAGAGTACTAAAGGAATTGTGGGGTAAAATTACTCCAGAAGCTACAAAAAACTAGTTCATACCATGCCAAATAGATTATGAGAAGTGATAAGAAATAAGGTAGGAACGACTACCTATTAAAGTTGATTTGGCATCAATAATTAAGCTTTAAGTTGAAGAAAAATGATGTGTGCAGGGACTTTTGGCGCATCAATATTCTGACATTTTTTGTAATTTTCCTCATAAATTATAAGTTAAATAAATTTTAGTAAATTTGATTATTATTAATTAAAATAGATTAAATTATGTAAAAAATGTGTGAGTTTCATTGCCTATATCTGGCTGATAACCTATCTTAAGGTAAAATAAAAAAAAAGGCTGGAGGGTGTGCAGAGACTTTTGTTAGTAAGTGTATTTGTGGCTTCTTTTAAAACAAAAATTGAATTTATCCTCTTCGCTTTCGGATTTATCGCATCATTACTTATGAATGCAACATTCATAAATCGTAGGTAACAACTTGTAAAAAATATATAGTATATAATATAAAAATATTATAAAATAAACAGATATATAAAACATTCAATATAACAGTTCTAAAAATTATATGTAAGTATGTCTACTTAGGTATGTTCCTTTATTTTTTTAATTTCATGAATATTAGAGGAGCATGGCAAGCAGACAAAATAGTCATCATTTTCTTATTCATATTTAGGACGAGGGCAGAACATATGAAAATTATTTTTACATAATTGGCATTCCCGTTTCTCCAACCCTGTTTCCAGCCCACCCGGTTTTTCCCAGTGACGAGGTTTATGGTTTCCTCAAAAATTTCTGAGGGTTGTAAACTAATCGACATGGGGTTCTTTTCGGGTTTTTCCAAATTAATTTTACCTGCAGCTTATTCCTTAGTCAAATTGGGCAAATTTAGAAGAAAAATATGAATAAGGAGATGAAGAACAGTGAACGTGGCAAAAAGTATTGAGGCCACCGGACACGGCAGCCGGTCTAAGGTCTCAAGCCACAGGGCCCGCAATACACTCCCACTGCTCCGACACTAAAGGGTTAAAGACCGAGAGAGAACAGGACAGATAAACAGAAAATTCAATTCAAGAGCTGGCACAACTTTTGGGTCATTTTCTGTAGTAAAAATGGCTACCTAAATAATGGAAAGCAAAAAAATTGATTTTATAAATAATGAATACGATCAAATGAAGTATTGAATACAGAGTCTCCACATACCCTTCCTGATCTACTAAGGCTCATAAATAAGGTACTTAATACTTAATAATAAATAAAATTTGTTATATTATTCATATTCAAAGCTAAACTTACCGTAATTAGGGATACACCGGAATCTCTAAACATCGGCATGAAGTTATGAGCGATATTTTTCCCAGTAATGCAGCCAGTCCTCGTCTTCACGGTCAATGGAATATTGAGCATGTAAGACATCGACCGAACCGTTGATCTCAAAACATTTCCCCTAAGAAGGAGGCCACTTCCAGCGCCCTGTAACAATATTATATTCTTAAAAGGAGCACCGATATTGTTAATTTCTACTCATTACAAATAGTTTATACATCACAAAAAAGAAAATTCAATAGTAAATATTACCTGGCGGTATATGAAGTCTAAAGGACAGCCAAGGTTGATATCTATAAAGTCAACATCAGCCATATCTTCAACAACCTGAGCAGCTTTAGTCAGGATCTTTACATTCGAGCCACAGAGTTGGGCGCCAAAAATCTTTTCACTAGGGTGCCGTTTTACTAGCGCCCACTCAGACTATTCAGAAAAGAAAATCATTTATGTTTTTAATTACCTAAAAGGTAGAATAATAATAAAATTTCTTTCATATAATTAAATACTAAGTTGATACACCTTATCAGTAATAATTCAAGGTAAAAAAATTGTATCAGCTACTTATACAGTGCTATAGCCACTCTTTTATACCAGCCCCTTTATTTTATATACCATATGCAGTTTAAAAGCTAGACAGTTAATCTAAATATAAAAATGAAACTAAACAAAATCCTAACTTCATTTAAGGTCAATTGCTTTTTAAAATGTACATGCTGGTGTCAATGATCAATAAAAGCCTTCTAATTTATATACAAAAATTTCAATAATTTTTCATTAGACAATGTTTTCTACTAACTTTTCCAGATTCAAGTATAAATATTACTAAAAACAAGCCATCTTTTAAATCATATGGGTCTGGGCCGCGGCCTGGCCGAGGGGATAGCAGGGTGCGGGTTCGAATCCCGCCCAAGCCCGCTCGATTCTGTTCGGTGACACTGAACAGACTCAGCGGCTTGCCATGGATTAGAAGAGGTTGGTTACCCATGGATGACCCGTCCTGATTAGCCCTCGTGGTATAAAGCGGACTTTAAAAAATAAAAATAAAAAAAAATAATAAAATCATAAGGGTTTTCCAATCATAAATATTAGATTATATCAGTTTGCTGCTATTTTAGGATATTATTCTTTGCGTCTTCTTCTTTTGTATTTCATTTTATACTAACTGAAATGTAATTTAAAATAAGAATATGATAAAATAAATAAAATTATGCCAATGTTCACAAAAAAAAAAATTATTTAGCTAGGTAACGTTTTGGCTTCTAGAGCCATTTTAAAGCCATGCATCATACTTGATTATTAATTGAGCGATTGGAAAAACTATTGTTACAATATAGTTTGCCATATCTCCCACTACTAACTCCAAACAACTATTTAGTAATGGTAGATAGGAAAAACTGTTTTTTAGATGACAGTAAAATGACCAACCAGTTTTTTACAATGCAACAATAGTTTTTTTTCAATCAATCAATAATCAATAGAGCTCGGATTCCCGTGCAATTGCATCTTTTTATTAGAAAGTCAGAATAGAGCGAACTCAAGTTTCAAGAATCTGAATCAAGCATAAGGGGATGTTTTATACTGTATGAAATTGCACGTTTTGGGGTTTACTGCACGAAATTGCACGTTTTGAAGTTTTCCTGTACGAAATTGCATTATTTGATATTTTGAAGAAAAAAATATTACAAATTGTAATTTTCTTTAATTCACATCAAAATAATAGTGGTAAAAAATTTCAAAAATGTAACCCCTAAGGGGCGAAATTGTCGTTTAACTCTAACGGGCACCTATTTTTGCACTTCGAGAAAAAATATCTAATTTGGACTCATTTTAAAGATCTTGATATGACGGGTTCAACTCGAAAGGCCCTAAGGTGCGTCGAAAACCATGTCGAAAAGTGAAGTCAAAAATGAAGCGTTCACCACAAGTAAGCAATTTTTTGTTTCGGCTATTTTAATGAACTCTCTCCAATGTGCATCTCTCTCTCTTCAACCTAGCCGGCAGCCTCAGTTCCCCCTCCAACATTCCACCTACCGAAAGCTCCGATCCCTGTTATGTTGTTAATATATAACATGTTTTCAATATATAACATATTATATTAAATCACTACCAAGATAATGATCACAGAATTGATTTTAAAGGCTCGCGGGCAAAACCGCGACGGGGAATGTTAGTATAACAAATATACTAACTATTAATAATAAATGAGATAATAAACGAAATAAGAAATGAATCAGAACATGTTTTTAAGTCTATTTTTTTAACAGGTAAGAATCAACTCTGCATTGTCACACTCATTGTAAACTACAACCAACATAATTAGCGCACTTCTTTAGGACTCCTAAGGACTTTGCTCATTTCCTTTTTGTGGAAAAAAAAAAGCGACTCAACTTTTTTATGCAATTTCTTGATTCTGATTGAGAAACAACAGGCCTAGTCTCCTATCATACTTAGGTTATTCGATTGACACTGGGTTTCATAGTTTTTATTACATTAAGTTGCAGAAAGTTTCGACCCGATTAGCCTATGTTTTGTCCCAATAAAGCGGTGATATTTCACCTATATTTGATTCCGTTTTATTAAAAATGGAATCATTTAATGGAATCAATTAAGCGGTAGTCCCAATTAACCGATCACCCAATTAAACAGAGTTGAATGTAAATAAGAATGATTAATAAAAATAACAATAGATTATTTTTAAAAAATTTATTAAAAGTGTTTGGCGCTTAGTTCACTATTGATTTAAACTGAGCATGTATACTTTTTGCTATTATTAAAATTAAAAAAAATATATATATATATATATATATATATATACAGTAGAACCTCCATTATCCGGGGTAATGATGGGTATGGGGGTCCACGGATAATCGAATTAAAAAATTTTATTGACTTAATGTGATAGAAAAAAAGGTTAAAAGATCACTTGTATTAAAAAACAAACTTTTTATATACATTAAATTATAATATAATAATAAATAATAATAATAAATAAAAAGAAAGTAAATGTATGTTTTTATATATTATGGGCCGACGTTGAGACAAAGTCGAAAATGTGTTTCTTCTTCAAAATATCCCTTACAGTTTGTTCATAGTTCAGCGGACAATTTTTTAACACTTTCACCCTTTTCAAATCTGTTTATAATAGTTTATAATAGTAAACGACACTTTTTTTCTGACATTTTGCTACTTCGTATGTATTTAAATCGAGACTAAATCACAACTGACAATATTTTGTTTTGTAGCCAAACAGGCCAGAGTAGGAGTTTCCTGGAAAGACTTGAAAACAATACCATTCCTGGATTATGAATTGGAGTATTAGATACCGGAAACATCTCATAATACAATACTCGCTTTCTGTGTTTTTCCATTTATTGTTTTATTTCATAATAGATAGTTAACCATAGTGTAATCGTTAAATATTTACGTGTACATTTTTTAAAATATTATACATACAAAATAAATGGCAGACAAATTAAAAAAAGATTATTAAAAAAAAAAATTTGCTTTTCGGCACCCCGGTTAATTGGATCCCCGGTTAATCGAGGCCCGGATAATGGAGGTCCTAATGTGTATATATTTTATATACGCATATACCAAAGATCCTTGCAGAAGGGGTGTTGCAACAGCCATTTCGCCACATGTGATATCAGCACCAAAGTCAACGCACAATCTCCTGAATGGCAGGTTTCCGACTGTGGTCAAAGGAGATAAATAAAGCTTGTCACGCCAGTCTATCTAGAGATAAAATAAATATATATGTTTTTTAATTTCATAAATTTTGATACTGTCAACTAGGATAATAGAAGACAAAACTTAGGTGTTTTTTTTCTATTGGTATACATCTACCAATCGACATTTTTAAAAATATCCCTTTGGGGTGATAAAACACCACTACTTCCAGTCATATTTTCAATCAAATCTTACTTAGCCAATATAACTAAAATTATTCGAAATATTTCTCTTTTTTTTCATATATAAATGTTTGATTTATATCTTTATTTATTATTTTTTTAACACAACAAAAAAAACTTCAAAACAAGCTAGCAATATTCATCAGTGGATTTTATAAGAGTTAAATTAAGGAAGTTCAATTTTATCAATCTTTGGCAACTCTCAGTCCAGTTGACGGTATCAGTGATAATTGACAAAACATGTATATCACTTCGTGTTTTTTTTTTTTTTTTGTATTGATACAATTACACTAGAGGCTTCTATAGACTTTTCTTAACCTGTTAACCGGGGGATTCCCTTTTTAATTATGCAGCATATAAAAGGTGCAAGCTCTTTCACCAGGACGTTTCATTACGTCACACCCAGAGAACGTAAGTTCATGTCATTATTTTTTTTTTTTTTAATTTATGCTTAAAATAAATGAATAGACTATGAAAAATATACATTATCATATATGTATATATATATATATATATATATATATATATATATATATATATATATATAAAATTACTAACAAACAGAAAAGGATAAAGACTACAAAAAATATATATATTTTATTTAGATACACAATAAAAAAACCATAATAAAAACATGTATCGATGACTAATACCTCTGTTATACGAAACTATACGTCCCACCCATTCCAAGGCGCAACATATATTTCAAGGACGTATTCAAATATCCTACCCATACACGCTATTGTTTACGTTTGACTTATTTATTATTTATATGCCCCACTCAGTTAACAGGTTAATATAGAACAACTAGTTCATCTATCTGTATAAATAAAGATGAAATTCTGTTTGTTTGTTTGTTCTTCATAGAAATCCACACTGTTTCCGTTTGACCTAAATTCTCCAAATTTCGCTCAGTGGTTCTTTTATACCAGGTGGGAACACCTGTCCATATTAAAATTGCATAACTTCAGCCGATCTTCAGCTGATATTCTTTATTGTTATAAAAATCGTAATGATCTCGCTTTACCTTGGTTTTAATGAAATCGACCATTTGAGTCGATAAAAGTCTCACTTTATAGATTTAAAAAATGAAATTCTCCGGGTGAATCCGGTATATACAGCTAGTTGGATATAAACTTATGAAACAATAAAGGTAAATTATTCTATTGAGAAATATTTGATTAATGGAAAAATCAGCAATGGAATGTAATAAATTAAAAATTTAACGATAAAGAAATAAAAAGTAATGTACAATACCTTTTTCATTTCCTCGGGTCTCATTTTAACATAATGAAGATCATCAACAGTTCCTGAAGCTTCTTTGGACTTTAATTTATCAATTTCTTTTATAGCTTCTTCACTCCTCGAAAAATCATAAGCTTTCTTCCGAAGCTTGTTTTGTACCTGTATTAAAACAAAAAAAAAACATACAGCAACGATAATATAATGATTATCATAACTAAATGGAAATTACGATAAGCTAGTTATTTGAACAAATAATTTATTTCCAGGAAATGGAAGCAGATATACTGAAAATATACTGCCCTCAAAATTGGACTAATTACATGATGATCTTGGAAGGAAAAAATACATAGTGTACTGTATATATACTGAATACACTAGGATTCTAAAATAGTAACAAAAGTATACAGCCATGGTTTTTAATATCCTACAAAGCATTAATAAAACAATTTAGCTTACTTGTATGCGATTAGAAAAAAAAAAATTCCTTTCATGAGGAAATATTGAGTCAGATAACTTTTTACAAGTAAACAATAAGTTCATCATAATAATAATAAGCAATGCTGCCCAAATACATTGGGTTGCTACATTACACAGCGTACCAATCAATACTTAAATACATGTATACTTATAACTAACATGCATTGTTACATTTTATTTTATAATTATAATATCATATTTTTTCCCCTTCTATATTTTTTACAATTATGTTTTTTATCTTTATTTTATTCCCATTTATTCTATTTTATTTTATTTTTCTTCTTTCTTATTTTTCATAATCTTACTCCTTTTCTCTTCCTTCCCTCTCTTAACGCTCACATTACAAATAGGCACACATACAGAACTGCTTGAGAAAAAACCCCACAAAAAGAGATATACCAATAAAAACCTTATATCTAATAAATAAATAAAATATTGTAATAACTATTGTTCATAAAAATATGTTATTTAAAATTTAAAAAAAAAATAATGAATGTAGTTGTTGTATTACATCTTTAGTAAAAGAAGTTGTAGTCTTACAACTATTTTCGAGCCATTTTTCATGCAGTTCTTTATTTACAATATTTACACCATTTTCAGTCAAATGTTTTTTTCCAAATCTAAAAAAAAAAAGATAAGATTTATAAACAACATGTGCAGTTTGGGCCACAATAAAATTCATGAAAATCTCATTAAGTTAAAGGTATATTAAAATTATTAAACTAACAGAACGTTAACAATCTTCAATTTAGCTAGTGAACTCACTAGCTAACTAATAACTTGCAAGCTATCTCAATATTATTAAAACTAAAATGAAATACTGTTGAATATTACTATAACGTTAACGTTGTAGTAGTGGGAGGGGAGGGCCAAAGCATTGGAATACGCAATGCCCCTAACAACCAACGATAACCCTAAGTATGTGAGTTCAAATTTCGAGAGCGAGTATTTTTTTAAAATATGGTATTAATCATCCACCCACACCATTGGCCTGGTGAAAACACCCTCTAGCCAAAAAGGCTCAGAAGGGGAGACAAAAATTAAAAGTTTCAGCTATCTCGGGTCTCTTATCAATGAAGAAGATAACAGAGGTGAGGAGATAAGAACAAGATTAGTGGTAGGAAACAAATCTTATTTGCCTTGTGGAAAACTTTGATAGAATTGCTAAGAGAGGGGACTTATTTATTTTTCACCTCATATCAGTCAGTTTGCAAACAGTGAACATTTTTTTTTTTATGTCACGTTCGTCAAATCCTACCATAAAAGAGAGGATAGGTCGGTAACACAGATGAGAGAACTTTCAGCTCAGTATGATAAGTTACCGAAAATGACAAAAAAAAAAATGCTGCATTAAAATTAGGAATCCCAGTTTCAACACTTTCCTATCTACAGTACTAATATATATCATCTTTGTATTTAGCCCGATGACTACTTATGGCGAATTAAGTATGTTTGAAAAACAAGGAATTTTCATTAAAAAATTTACACTAAATTTCTCATTTTTCGTTTAATCTGTTTTTCGGTTGAATTTTATCATGATCCGATTGCAACAAATTAAACTGCAACTACTGTATAAGCGAATTCCATCGCAAACTTTTCAGTTAACACGTTCATGCCGGGGCCGTTTTTCATTTGTTTTGCTATGAGGCGGTGCTGAAATTAAAATTGCGCTTCATCTGGCGGCTAATAATTTAGAACACAATCGAATGCGTACCGCCGGTGAACCGCGCCGCCTGATAAGACAGTTTAGTGCGGGTCACCGGTGGTCCGCGCCGCCCGATGAGACAGTTTAGTGCGGGTCACCGGTGGCCCGTGCCGGCGTGAACGTGTTAAAAAGGGACCAGCTTTATTAAATCCTTGCTTTACACTGAAGCTTGGTTTGTTAGCTCTTCAGGGATGAATAAACCCCCAAATGGTTCTTTTTCAGATGAAATTGGTGCCACATTGGTCATACCCAGACATAGCAGAGGGGAACTAATACAAATTTATTGTTATCAAATAATCAATTATTTAGAAATTGTCTATCTGAAATCAGAATTTATTTTATAAATAATTATGCCATAAACAAAATTGAAAGTTAGCGCTTGTATTATTATTATAATTCAAACATATAGTTAAAAAAAATAATAATAATAAAATAGAGAAAACATACCTACAAGTCACACCCCTCGAACACAATCCTTGAACTGAGTAAATGTAGCACGTGTCTCCAATATCTGGAGGCTTGTTTTCCAAAAATGACTTTCGGTCATGAGAGAATTTACAGTCGGGATTTTCACATTTTTCTAAAGATTCGTCAGTTGAAGCAGCTATGGTGTAGCAAAAATTACATTTAGCAGAACGATAAATATCACGCCCCTTGTTCTGACCTGCAAAATTATAAGAAATGAATGTAATGTTTTATGAAAAATAATTAGAGCGACAAAATAAGTAATTTATATGGTACAACTTCTAGTAAGTTACTTCTGGGTATATGGTGCCGGTTAGGTTTATTTATACCTTTAGCATGAGCATATCAAGCGGGAGTTGAAAACTGGGATCTTATACAGATAATCGAGGTACTTTTGAACTGAAAATGACGTGATGGGAGTTTACTGATGGGAGTTTACTGATATTTATATATACATATATATATATATATATATATATATATATATATATATAAAATTATGTTTACATTATACATAACATACATACATATTTGGCGCTACATCCCGTTACCGAGACTGGGCCTCCTCTAAGAGCCTACGACAGTTGGCTCTGAGTTCTGCTACAGCTCTCCAGTCCCGAACTCCAAGTAAAGTTCTGGCATCACTGGCTATGGTGTCCAGACATCTAATCCTCGGTCTTTGTACTCGTCTCGTCAATTGTAGCTCTTCAGTCATCACCTTTTTCGGTATTTCAGAGGTATCCATTCTGGCCACATGTCCTGCCCATCTTAGTCTGCCAAGTTTTATAATCGTGACGATGTTGAGGTGGGCAAATAGAGTACTCAGTTCCCTATTTTTCCTTCTCCTCCAGACTTCACCCACCTTTACTGGGCCGTAGATCCTCCTGAGAATCCCTCGCTCGAACACACTGACCTTCCTCTCATCACTGTTCGTCGTAGTCCAAGCCTCTGACCAGTATGACAGTAGGGGCCTTACTAGGGTCTATATGCTCAGCTTGGTCTGCTTTGTGAGGTACCTACTTCTAAAGTGTCGGCCAAGTCCAAAAAAATATCTATTGGCAGCAGTGACCCTTCTCTGTATCTCTTGAGCCATATCGTTCTTATTATTCACTTCAGTTCCAAGGTATACAAAGCTTTCAACTCTCTCGAACTTAAAAGATCCTACTTCGAACAGAGTGCTCAGATCTACCCCACCACCAACTCTTATGTACTTGGTTTTTCTTTCACTAATTTCTAAACCAAGTCTTCTTGCAGCTGCTTCAAGTGCTGTAAATGCTTCTCTGACTGCCCGTTCAGACCTTCCTATGATATCAATATCGTCTGCATATCCGAGAAGCTAGGTCAGGCGATTGAAGATTGTTCCACTGGTCTGGATACTGGCCTCTTTCACGGCTCTTTCTTCTGCCATATTAAACAATAGGCAGGCAAGGGCATCCCCTTGCCATACCCCACTGTTTAGTTCAAACTCCTCAGAGAAGTCATATCCAACACTTATCAAGCCCTTTGAGGTTTGCATGGTCATCTTGATTAGGCGTATGAGCTTCTGTGGAATGCTGAACGAGTATATGGTCTAGGAGGTGGGATAGTTAGCGTTCAGGCATATCTATCGAAATTTGGTTTGGATGATGGTCATTGGTTGGTGGTGCCGGTATTGAATCTTCGGTTACGCTAAGCCTTTTATTATTCTTATTTGACATTAGGTACTTATTTCACATTGGTACTTCTAGGCATGGTCAGTATGGTGCCTCGGTCTCAACAGAAAAGCACCCTTTTGAGGATTTAATTATCTCTGAAGAGTTGGCGAGAGGAAGTGAGCATTAAAGCTGCATCAAACTCCTTTTTAAAGGACACGATGGGAATCAGTGCGTACTACGCTCACATAACATCCCAAAATAGGCCACGCCCAGAAGTACACTAGCGATAACCTAACTATCTTAGATAAAAACCTAAGCCTTTGCAGGCCAATCCCGACCTGGGACCGGCATAAACAACTTCTTCATACGGTCCGCGAGTGCATATCAGTCACCAGTCCTAGGCCGGCTTCTCACCAGCATCGATTTTCAGTCCCTCTACACTTTTGTCAAGTCCTCCTTGGCATAAGTTGAATAAAAAGCACTATTCTAGACAGTCAATTTTGGTACCAAATAGTACCCCCAACAACCAATAGATGCTCTGCAAATGTTCTGTGAACTACATCACTCTATAGCTTCTTAGTTTGTTGTTATTTCTTAAACCTTGATACTTTTTAGAGTCTGTTTTATCATTTTCATTGAAAGTTTTGGTTATTTTTGGGGTTTTAAATTGAAAAATGGAAGGAGAGAAACTAATATTTACTGTAAAACATGCTCCACAAATCCGGCTCTTTTTATGGGGGAGTGTTTTGCGAAGTACCACTTTATGAAAAATTATCGATAAATTAAATAATATTACTTAATGTTATGTTTTAATTTGATTAAATATAGATTTTTGAGAATATATAAGCCATTTTTTCCATTTTTATTACCCCTAAAACAAAATGTGCTATTTGGCAGAACTCTACACAGACCACCAGCGTGCCATGTAAAAAAGCAGACATGGACTAATGGCAGGGGTTGTTTACGCCAGTCTTGAACCTTGTGGACAATTAATGAAATCAAGGGTTGGTCCGCAAAGGGTTAACCCAACTATTTTAGATAAAATATTTTTAAAAACATATTTTTCTATAAGGAGCATTGGCACATCACTTATTAATTTAATTATTAATTAATAAATTATCAGTTACTATACATGATTAATGACGTTAATTGTTCTAAAATATTTAATAATTCTAAATACGAACCAGAAAGTTTTTTTCTCTTTTCAGGCCTTGCTCCTTTTCCATCAGAATCTTCTTCAAGTTTCCTCTTATCATTTTCGGTTATGCATGTTAAACAGAGAGACCGCTCATGATCAGTAATAATGAACCTAAAACAATGAACATGAATTACCTTTATAAATGAAATCAATCACAGAAGCTGGTCACATTATGTTTGATAGATATTTATTCTTTAAAAACTTACTCGGGTTTAATCTGAGCAACTCCGTCATCAGCTTCCATAATTTTTTTAATTCCTGAACACTTAGGTACAACACATGCCTTGCGAATGCTAAAGGTTTACACGGAACATCTATAGATCAGTAACGAGTCATCATTCCAAAGAGGCCATTATAAAACATTACATCTTTCAATGCTGAAGATCCCATTAACTTGGCTCTCGACGTCTCGAATAAAAGGCCAGTCCGGGTTATAATCAGAAATAAAACTATATCGTTTAATGTTTTATGACTTCAACTTTATTAATTCAAATCATTCATTCCACAACTCTACTTCCATCTCTTTTTGAATTAGTTCACAACTCGTACCCTTTCGCAGTAAGGCCCGTTCTCCACTGTATAAGAACCTTTTTGGAGTTTAATTATCCCGGGGAACCGAACGTAAAGCTAAGATATAATAAGCTAATCAATGGCTTTTTTATCTGAAAAAGATGCGGTGGGGGTTCGACAATATCACAGCCAATAAACCAAGTCACGCCCATGAGGCAATCTGCAGAAGTAGTACCCTTTGATCTTCCTGTTGCATATCTGTGGTACTAATGCAAGGCAAGGCCGCATGTGACTTTTACCTGTTTATAACCTGACACTGAGAACGCCTAGCTTGTATTTATGGTACCAACCGTTATTCCTGTTCATAGAAATTAAAATATCTGTTACAAATACCTTTAACCCATAACCGGCGGGTCAAGCAGTTTTTACGTCTATGCGCCATGAAGTCTTTGGAACTCCAAAACAAAACAAACAAAAAGCTTTGTAATAATCTTATTGAGTAACTTTTATAATTTTCATTGTATAATACAATTAAAATATTTGTTGTTGTTTGTTTAACGTCACTTTATGCCACTAAGGCTAATCGGACGATGCTACAGTGGAAATCCTATATTTTGCCTATCCAGGTATAATTAGGATAGGGATATTTAATGAGTACTTGACATCAAACAGGCTCTGGACCTCCATTTTACGTCCTATCCAAGGGACGGCATAGACAAGGATTTTTTACTCCCATTAAAAAATCCTAGGGCCACCTCGGGACGCGAATTCGCGACCTTTAGCATAGTATGTTCCTATGCTAACCACTACACCACAGGTGACCCCATTAAAATATTTAATAAACAAGATTGAATATTCAAAATCAGTTCAGTGACGAACTATAGCTAAAAATATAAACTGACAATGGTTTGGGATGGTCAGAGATCTTAAGAAATGGTTTGAGGTGGTTTGATTGGGGATGGTCAAAGATGGTTTGTTGTGGTTTAGTTGGACATAAAAATATGTGGTGAGATTCGCTTTACAAACAACTTTCCCTTACCAGCCTACTTAGATTAGAAATAGCTTCGTGCGGTTTAAGTTTTTGAGCTAGTCAGTTCACACACACAGACCATTTCGCGGGACTTAATTATTAGGATTCAGGGGACGCCAAAACATTTATTTCCGTTGAAAACCGGAAGTCGAAATTTTTCACGATCGCAATACTTTCCCTTACTATAAATTTCATATAAAGTAAGTAAAACTAAAAATATTAACAAAACTGCCACGCGGAGTCTCACGGACAAGAGTCCCTGAAAGTATTGTTTAATTCAAAATAAGCTACAGGGATAGCTTAATTCGAATTACTTCTGTATATGGGGATGGAGAAAGATGGTTAGGGATAGTCAGAGGTGGTCTGGTTTGAAGTAAACAGAGGTGGTTCGGAATGGTCAGAAATGGTTTGCAGTGGTATGGTTGGGATCGTTAGAGATGGTTAAATTCAGAAATGGTTAGGGTGGTCTGTTCGTGGATGGTCAAAGATATTTTGTTGCGGTCTGAATGGGGATGGTCAGAAATGGTTTATGGTGATCTGGTTGTGGATGGTCAGAGATGGTTTGGGGTGGCACGGTTGGAAATTGTCACAGATGGGTTGGTGTGGTCAGGTTGGGGAGGGTCAGAGATAGTTAGCAATGGTCAGAAATGGTTTGAGGTGGTCAGAAACTCTTAGGGCTGGTTTGATTGGGGATAGTCAAAGATGGTTAGGATGGTCAGAGATGGTTGGAGATGGTCAGTGATGCTTTGGAATTGTCAGCAATGGTTTGTTGTGGCCTGGTTTGGGGTGATTAGAGATGGGTTGGATCAAAAATGGTTTGAGGTTGTCTGTATGGGTAGGGTCAGAGATGGTTATTGCAAATGGTCCTGAATGAGGTATTATACCTGTCTATACCTAATAATTTAATAATATACCTATATATATTATTAATAACAAAATACAACTGAGTTATATTATAATTAATTTGACAAAATTTTTTCAAGATAATGAAATTAGAAAAATAAGAAATTGATTAATAGGAAGTCAACAGTCAATTTTTGAAATTCATATTCTTTAATTATGCAAAAGCAATTGGATCATTATTTTATCATGGCATGGTTGGGTACTGTCAGAGATGGTTTGGGGTGGTCTGGTTGGGGATGGTCAGAGATAGCAATGGTTTGAATTGGTCAGAAACTGTCAGGGGTGGTTTGATTGCGGATGGTCAAAGATGGTTATGAGGGTCAGAGATGGTTGGAAATGGTCAGTGATGGTTCGGTATTGTCAACAATGGTTTGTTGTGGTCTGCTTTAGGGTGGTTAGGTTAAACCATTTTTGATGGTTTAAGGGTGTCTGTTTCGGTATGGTCAGAGATGGTTAATGCAAATGCGCCTTAAGGACTGATATATATTATAATGCTAATAATAAAAACAAAATACAACTGAGTTATATTATAATTAATTCGTCAATAATACAATTTTTTTTCAAGGTAATTAAATTAGAAAAATAAGAAATAGATTAACAGGAGGTCAACAGTCAATATTTGAAATTTGTATACTTTAATCATGGAAAAGCAATTGGATCATTATTTTATCAACTTATAACAAAAAATGTATAAGAAATGAGTAACTGAATTCAAAAATGTAAAATAGCATTTAAGTAAATATTGTTTTCTAACTTTTAATCTTTATTCACACCTGTTAATATAATAGTAACAACCAGTGAATTTGCTGACAATAAATTTATAACAATGGCATGAGAGACATGAGGGGGAGCATTACCCAGCGGCATCTCTTCCTGGCTTGAATGTTACTACGTTTGACCACAAGACGAGGAGGTCCCTCATCCAGCTCCTCTTTAGCCTTCTATGGGCGGTACCTGGCATGACAGTTGTGGCCATGTCATCAATGAGTGAGTTGGGGTGTCCTTGTAATTTGTCATGGAATCTTTTGTAATGGGTTCATATGTGTTGATTGACAGTCGGCATGCATAGGTCGGTGTGTAAAGTTATGATGCTAACATACCATGGTGCTTTAGTGATCTGAAAGATTTGTAGTTTGTTAATGTCTTTTTTTTTAAGTAAAATTAAATTAAATTTTTATGTATGGTTAAAGCTGCATTACTAATCAAGTTTAACAAGGAAAAAGATCAAAACAAATTAGGTAGTTTTGAATGAGATATACAAAAATTTTAATCTTCTTCATTTTCACCATTTTAAAATTACTCTGCACTGACTGGTTCTTCAAATATCTCACCATGCTCAAGGGCGGATCTATAGAGGAGTTCACAGGGATCATGAACCTCCTCAAATATTTTGTTTTTTTCTATTTTTTTGTATTTTTAAACAAATAATACAATTAGGAACTTGCTATGCCCTAAACATAACACTATTGGTTGTTAAGATCGCAGTCCTTCTTAATATAAGGAAATAATCTTAAACGAAAATAGTGCTGTGAGCCTCGTGACTGTGCGACAGGGGGGGTCCTGACCCCCAAATTTCGTGCTAAATCGCCTCTCACCATGCTTTCATTTATATATTGATATAAATACAAACCTTATCTTACAAGTGATTTATACCAAAGTCAGATATCTTTCATTTTCATAAAATTTTGTTAACATAACTATATAAAATTTTATTTTTTGTCACAAATCATAGAGCTCTCGCGGAAAAATCTGTAGTGAATATTTCAGTAAATGTTACTTGTAATGTTTTACTTTGTATTTCTCTCAAGTAAAATATTACTGAATGAAAAATTGGAAAAATGTGGAAATTGATATGGAAAAAATTTTTAGTATGCAAAGTCAATAGGATGATGAGATGAAAATCATCCGAAAAGGTTATTTAATTTAAACAAAACTGACTTACACATACTTTAATCATAATTATAGAATTAATCTACACAACCTAAATAAAATATGCATATCTCTATCATGAATATATGTAACTATGTTAAAGGATCTAATCTGCTGGTTATTTTTAACAAATGAGCAACAAGTTTTAAACAAAAAAGAAGTTTTCTGATGGCTCCAGTGTCTAATCTATATTATATGATTAAAAACCATCAATTAAATCTTAGATAAAAATATAAAAATTAAATTCTGATGTTACTTCAAGTATGGTAAATTCATTTTTAAAATAAATAAGAGACATGCGATACATTTTATATCAAAAAAGAAAGTTATGAGTTAACAATTAAGAATTATTTATGTAACATGTTTTAGTGGTGATATAATATTGTTATTTATTCCAGTAACAGATTTGAAACCTACCCTTAAGCATGGACAGTTATTTCTTTAAATGGTAAGCAAAACTAAAGTTATAACTTACTAAATTTTAGGTAAACATAAGTTGAAAAAAAACAACACTAGGATTTCAGAATATTTATTCAATGTAATATTCTAAACATCCAGATATATATTAACATCAAGATCTAATATGTATATTTCAAAACTACTTGCATAGTTTATCTTAAGTCAAATACTGAGTTGCTGATGAAAACACATACTTTGAAATACAGTGTTTAGTTAATAATACATCTACCAAAAAATGAAGTTCAAATTATTGGTAATAAAGCATTAGAGTTATTTGGCTTCATTTAATATTGAATTAATATCAACAGTTAACTATTAGGATTACCTGATAATAAGAATAAAATTATGTCAAATATACAAACCGAGATTTTATTCCACAATATTATGAAGAAATAATAAAACAGAATTACATCAGCAACCTTGCCATACATTATTTTCACATAATTTAAGAAAAATAAACTATATGTAGAGCTCGAAATGAGCTGAAATGGTATCACTCCTAGTTTTCAAGTTGAATACAAGAAAGATTAATCTACTTTGATAACGCACCTTGAAATTTCTGTTATCAAAGCAGATTAATGATAAGGTTCGAATCCATCATGAAGCTCCATCCTTGGATGGGTCAAAGTAACTAGTTACTAGTTAACTGGTTATTTCTGAGTAGCTGTTATATCTACAGTTAAAATTCGTTTGTTATGTATACAGTGGCGGATTTACGGGGGAGGGCTTTCGGGCTGAAGCCCCCCCCCCCCCCCCAAAACATTCAAAATATATTATTAAATTATAATAATAAATTGATCCCTATTAAAATATTTATTTTTAAGAATGGCCTACTTCCATTATTATATTGTATAATGTGTTCGCTTTTGTTGATATCGCTAACTTTGTATAGTACGTACGTTCAATGGATGTGGCACAGATAAGGAGTAGGGTGCAAATTAAGGACTGACAGCATTACCGTACATGTTATACGCCAACAATTTGTTTAATCAAACAATAATATAAATATTTATGTATTTTAAAATAAATCCTCTTTACATTTTAATGTAGGCACTGCTTTATTTCCGTTCTCAAATTCATTATTCAAACACATTTGCAAATGTATTGAAACAAAGTTCTTAATATGGTTATTTTAACCATAAAAACAACTTTATTATTCAAAGTGTTTTAATTCGTAAAATAGCTCAAAAATTTCCAGGTAAGCCCCCCCCCCCCCCACCGGTGCCGCTTTATACTGGAGGATTTCCCCCGGATCCGCCACTGTATGTATAAAATTGTTTTTTTTTAAAACAAACAAATTATATACGTAGTAGAAAAAGACCTCGAAGAAGAGCAAGCCGCATTCAGACCTTTAAGACAAACCCAAGACCAAATATTTTCACTTAGGACAATCATAGAAAAGGCTTGGGAAAGAGATAAACATTTATATCTGGCATTTTTAGATCTAAAAGCCGCATTTGATTCAGTGCCAAGAGTTGAAATATGGAATGCATTGAAGGCGAAGAAAGTCCCTGTAGAACTTATAAACGCCATTAAGTCCTCCTATAAAGGTTCAAAGGGTAAAGTCAAGATTAATGGAAGGGAGTCTGGGAGTTTCGATGTGAAGAAAGGTGTTAAACAAGGAGTTAGTCTTAGCCCTCTCCTCTTCATTGTTCTGATGGACGAAGTCTTGAAAATATGCAAAAGAAGGACGGCACGAACAATAGTTGGGAAGTGGAACTTACTACACCACACGCCATATTATCACTCAATCAAGAAATAGTCAACAAATATTGTTTTCGTCTGGATTATCTTACCTCTAAAGGAAAGTCCAAAAATTAGGGGTGAGCTGCATATTTTTTCGCTTTGTTTTTTGCCTTCAGTACTATCTTTTTTTACTTTCACTTACCTATATATGAAATATATAGTAAAGTATTGCGATCGTGAAAAATTTTGACTTCCGGTTTTCAACGGAAATACACGTTTTGGGGTCCCCTGAGTCCAAATAACCAAGTCCCGCGAAATGGTCTGTGTGTGAACAGACTAGCTCAAAAATTATAAATCGTACGAACCTCAAATTGGGTATTTGGTCTATGAATATGCCCGTGATGTGACAGCAGAAATTACATTAAAATTGGCCTAACGGATGGGGTACTTTATTTAAAGAATTTTTTTCTAATTTTTACGTTTTTTTTTATTTTCTCAAAAACGGGTCAAAATTTCATCAAAATTGATCAATTGGAGGAGGGTCCTTATTTCATAACTTTTTATCCAATTTTTACCTTTTTTTCGATTTTCTCAAAAACGACATCAACGATTTTGATCAAACTGAGTATTTAATGTATGTATATGCCTGCGATGCGACAGCCGAAATTTCATCAAAATTAGTCAAACGGAGGGGCACTTTATTAAAAAAATCTGGTGCGTGCGCGCAACACACAACTTTCACTTACCAACTTACTTAGATTAGAAATTGACGTGTTTTACTAATAATCATTTCCCAAAGTCACACATTTTTCTACATTCATATCTTATTTTTGTTAATCGTTAAAGCCGTTTTTGAGTAAATAAAAAAACCTGTGAAAATGATACAAAATTTATTAAGTAAAGTCCCCCCTCCCGTAGATCAATTTTGATGAAATTTTTACAGTCATATCTCGGGCATATAAATACATCAAATACCAAGTTTGATCAAAATCGTTAAAACCGTTTTTGAGTAAATAAAAAAAACATGTGAAAATGGTACAAAATTTAATAAGTAAAGTCCCCCCTCCCGTAGATCAATTTTGATGAAATTTGTACAGTCACATCTCGGGCATATAAATACATCAAATACCAAGTTTGATCAAAACCGTTAAAACCGTTTTTGAGTAAATAAAAAAAACATGTGAAAATGGTACAAAATTTATTAAGTAAAGTCCCCCCTCCCGTAGATCAATTTTGATGAAATTTGTACAGTCACATCTCGGGCATATAAATACATCAAATACCAAGTTTGATCAAAATCGTTAAAACCGTTTTTGAGTAAATAAAAAAAACACGTGAAAATGATACAAAATTTATTAAGTAAAGTCCCCCCTCCGGTTAATCAATTTTGATGAAATTTTTACAGTCATATTTCGGGCATATCAATAGATCAAATACTCAGTTTAATCAAAATCGTTAGAGCCGTTTTTGAGAAAATCGAAAAAAACGAAAAAAGTTATTAAATAAAGTACCCCCCTCCCTTTGAGCAATTTTGATGAAATTTTTGCTGTCACATCGCGGGCATATACCTACACTAAATACCCAATTTCAGGTTCCCACGGTTTATAGTTTTTGAGCTAGTCTGTTCACACACACACACACACACACACACACACACACACAGACACACACACAGACCATTTCGCGGGACTTGGTTATTTCGATTCAGGGGGTCCCAAAACGTGTATTTCCGTTGAAAACCGGAAGTCGAAAATTTTCACGATCGCAATACTTCCACTTACTATATATTTCATATATAGGTAAGTGAAAGTAAAAATTTGTCTCATTTCATATATTTGACTGTAAATGTTATAGGTATAAGTTATTAAAATTTTAACTCTGGCTTTTAGGCAAAGTGAATATATTGATATTTTGTTAGTCACTTTTTTTATCGTCGAACCTATTTTTACTTTCACTTACCTATAGATGAAATATATAGTAAGTGGAAGTATTGCGATCGTGAAAATTTTCGACTTCCGGTTTTCAACGGAAATACACGTTTTGGGGTCCCCTGAGTCAAAATAACCAAGTCCCGCGAAATGGTCTGTGTGTGTGTGTGTGTGTCTGTGTGTCTGTGTGTGTGAACAGACTAGCTCAAAAACTATAACCCCTGCGAACCTGAAATTGGGAATTTAGAGTATGTATAAGCCCGCGATGTGACAGCAAAAATTTCATCAAATTTGCTTAAAGGGAGGGGGTACTTTATTTAATAACTTTTAAGTTTTTTTCGATTTTCTCAAAAACGGCTCTAACGATTTTGATTAAACTGAGTATTTGATCTATTTATATGCCTGAAATATGACTGTAAAAATTTCATCAAAATTGATCAACCGGAGGGGGGACTTTACTTAATAAAATTTGTATCATTTTCACATGTTTTTTTTTATTTACTCAAAAACGGTTTTAACGATTTTGATCAAACTTGGTATTTGATGTATTTATATGCTCGAGATATGACTGTAAAAATTTCATAAAAATTGATCAACAGGAGGGAGGACTTTACTTAATAAATTTTGTCCAATATTTACGTTTTTGATCGATTATCTCAAAAACGGCTTTAACAATTTTTATCAAATTCGTTATGTTTAATGAAAATTAGTTGTTATTTAATATCAGGTAAGCTTTATCATTATTAAAATAATCTGAGGGGGCTTAAATGGGGAAGGGGCTTTTTTTGTTTTTCTATAAAGCACCTTTGTTTTAGTTTATATTGAGAAATTAACTGTCTCTCATCACGCTTGAAAATAAGAAATGGCTAAATATGATATATGAAGAAAATCAAGTAAACATATACAGGAGAAAAAAAGAAAAATATTCCGTCAACTCATAAAACACCTTGAGCTCTCGCATGCGCCGTACGCCTTTAATGACAAACCAATGCGTTATAATTAAACTGTTCTGTTCATTTGAGAAGTGGCAATTAACAAAACGCATTAATTTCTAATCTAAGTATGTTGGTAAGTGAAAGTTGTGTGTTGCGCGCACGCACCAGATTTTTTTTTTCATATCTATCATGTCAGCATATTTGTTTATTACGATAGTAAATGGCAATTTTGAGAAAAATGCCAGCAGATATGCGTATCTAAATAAATTCAGTAAAATTTAAAAAAATTCAGTTTTTGATTCTAGTCTAGGGGTGTGGGGTTAGCCCCCAACTCCCCCCCCCCTTAGTTGGCACAGAGTTACCTACTAGAGTTTCTAGACGATCAACCAGTTTTCCTTGACTTCATAATATTTTTTTTTTTATAACTTCAGCATATCTTAATATTTATAATGTAAAATTATAACATTCAATTAGCTCAATTGATTGGATTTCAGAGATTAATCAGTAATTTTAACCGGCGCACAGTGTCACGAGTATACGGGTAAAGAATTCAAAAATCCTATCTTTTTCTTCACAAGGTTTATTAATTTTTTAGGCTACTAAACAACAAAAATATGACAGAAAAAATAATTTTTTAAGATATAAAATGAATATAGAGACTAGGATATATACAAATTAATAGGGATACAATATATAAAAATAATATTATATTTACAAACTTACCGAATAAAAAAATTATACCTCATCAGAATCACTAGATTGTAAACTAATGCTATCATTTTCTCTTAGAATTAAGTATGTTAAAACATTTTTGAATTTCGTCAATTTTTGAATATTTTTCGGAGCTAACCTTTCTTAAAGTTGACAATCATGGATCCGATGAAAGGAGAAGCATTTTCATAAGATCCATATTTGTATCAATACGAGAAGTTTTCCTTGTATTGTGTTCTCTGAGCTACCTTATGTCCTTGTTTCGGTCCTCCAATGCTTTTTCTGATAATTGCCCAATTGGAGTAATGAAAAAAGAAATAATTTCGGGTCCATGTAAAAGCTATTTATGCAAAGATACTGGCATATAATATCAAGAATAATATCTCAGATATAAATCTTTAGTTTCACTAATCAATTCTGTGAATTTCAGTATATTAATTGATTTTCCACAAGAAACTACTTTCAAAATGGTGCCCAAATTAATTATTAATTTTACGTCAAGGCCGGTAATTTCACTGCTTAATTTTGGATCTCCAAAAAATCGGTATCACTCTTTTTTTGTAGAGCATGATGCTTAAGTTAATTGCGGTCTTCCACGCGAAGGTCTTGGTTGATTATTATCTTGGTTACAAATTTCAAAACCATAATAATATTTTTTTTGACCAATCTTTATATTTTGTTTCGAATTTTAACAGAAGACCTGTCACATCGGTCCAACTTTTTTTGAATATCTAGGCAAAACAATCTTCCGAATTTTCTTATATTCTCCTTTACTTTTGCGGAAAATTCAGATAAACTATATTCTTGTACTAGTATATCAAATAAAGCTTCGTTTTTGGTGCTAGGGTCAGTAATAAAGTAAGTCAGTAACATCGTACAGTTGAGAATTGGTTTTGAAATCTAAAACCACAAAATCATCGTAAGGAGCAGGCAGAAGCAGACAAACTAGGTATCAAAATAAACGTGAAGAAATGTACTATTTATGGTCAAAAAATGGAAAAAACGTTTTTTTTACGTTTTTTAGAAAATCAATTCTAAAGTTGAAATATTGATGAAAATTTCTTACATAATCTTAAACAATAGAACTTACCCTTTTTCGCACTTTTGGTCAAGTTTAGTCACTGAACAATTCAATTAAGACTTACACTTTAACAGGTAAAAGAAAGAATGATAATGTTTCTGTAATAAGATAGTAATAGCCAAAGTAAATAATTACTAACCGAGCCAGTTTTATTCTTTGTATTTTTTTCCATACTTCAAGTCAATCCTAAGCTTTAATCCTTTGTTTTTATATTGGAATTCTGATGTTTTCTTACTGTTCTAAGATTCTAATTTTTATGTTAACCCACATAAATCTTTTTTTCAAACTTCAATTTTTTGATTTTTGAACACTGCCCGTGTCACTGTGCGGCGCTCAGAAAGTAACCCGTTACTTTAGCCCGAAGTAACCCGATTGACACTAGCGCTGCCTATCGTATAACCGTCATAACTACAACAACCTGACATAACATTTTAACGCTATTGGCCGTTTTTAGTAAGTGCTAACGCGCGCTTTGAAGTAATGATAATAATATTTGAACTGCTATTAACTTGGACTAATCAGTGATTTTCTGGTTATTGATGTTAAATAATTTCACTACTTTAATAGTGCTAGTAACAAGATTATAGTAATAGGTTACCGCTATATGGTTACTGTATAAGCGATTTTTATGTCAAATTGATTTATGATACTGGTTGTTTAAATTTTGAAGTTTCCCTGTTGTTTTTCTTCCTTCTAAATCAGGTAAAAATATTTTTAATAATACTTTAGATACTTTCAATTTACAGAACTGTAAATTTTTTATCACTTATTAGTACTTTAAGGAATATATTTAATTTATAATTAGATTTTCAGCTTTATATTAATAATTTTTCAAACTATTTTTTTTTATTATTATTATGGATATATCATTATTTTTTTAAATTACCATGGTAATATTTAAAAAATTTCACCGTTATTGTACCACGTGCTCAATCCACTACACGTGGTATTTTTTTTTTCAATTAGTCCGAGCGATTTAATTTTTTTAACATAAATTTGTTTTTCAAATCTTAATATTAGATGTCCCTCATTCTCATTTATTGTTCTTTTACAGACTTAAACGGGTGTCCATATTAAAATTAAAATAATAATAAATTGATATACACGTAATATAAATAAATAAAGAATTGGATGCCTCCAGTTTATATACTCGTATTAATTTATTTTAAGTTTGGAATTTTGTTTTTTAAAAAAAATATTTATAGATTCTAGTACCCAGAGCGACTTAATCAAAAATTTGTTCGTAACTAAAAATTAAATTAACAGTTTTTTAAAAATTATTTAAAGTATGCCTATCGGAAGACTTTTTTTTTTTTTTTAATAAAGTTCAGATTTATTAAAACAATAATTGCCAAAGCATCATTCAATTATAGGTTTTATATCTAATTTTTCCACTAAGAATTTTAAATGTTCTAAACTTTGAAATTTAAACTACTTCAAACAATCTTTTAATGTCGTTGTTAATTAAAATGCCAGATCGATCCTGTTGCATAACGAAGATTGGCAATGCTTTGATTCAATTCGAAAACGTTCAGCCTTCAAAGACTCATATGATTTAATCGTTATAGTATTTTTTGAATTCGGCAATCAAATAATCAATATTAGTTTTTTTTTTTTTTATCAACGAGATGTTTTATCAGATGATTTTGAAATATTACGTCCTCACTTATCGGTTCCGAACCCCCCGCGAATCCATTCCCTCATAACCATTTTCTTTTCGGAAATTTCGCGTATATTCATTTAAACTCCAGAATTTTAACATCAGAAAAATTTAATTTTTTTTTTTATTATATACTTAACTATATTATAGGCTGGTTTAAGTTTCACCATTGTTATAGTTTTTCCTCCCGAAAATTAACGATTTTCACATTCGACCACGTCATACCGTTGCAACTTTATGAAAAAACTAAATCACAAACAACAAACCTCCGTATTCTTTCACGTAGAATTTCTTTTTAAGTTGTTGTTACTTGTGATACCAGTTTTTATTACCAGAGCCCAGATTTTTATGCAGCAAAAAACTCTAAAATGTGTAGCAAAATATGCAGCATAAAATCTAAAAATAGGGTATTAAAGAACTTCAATATTGAAATATAGTAATGTGTATAAAATATTTCGCAAGAAAGAAAGTGGAGGAGGCTATTTAGAAATGAAACCAAAATTATTCTAAATTTTGTTGAATCATAAACAAACATATGTTTCCGCTTAATATATATTTTTAAACCCATTTAAAACCAAAATATAAAAATAATTCAAACTTACTAGTTAGCAAGAAAAAAACAAGAATAACATTAATATAGATAACTAAATTAACAATCAATTAAAAATATATAGAACAAGAGAAATCTGTGGATCCTAACTTTCTGTCGTATAAATCTTTCGTTATCGACTGATGTGGTTGGAACAAATTTATAAGCGCCTATAATTATTTGATCGTTGTCAAGGTCGCTGAGAACTATTGAATTATCCCCATTTAAATTTTTATTTAAGCCCTGAATTTTTCGTAAAAACGTCTTTCATTTTTCTTTTCAAAGGTTCTACAACGTGGTCTGGGAAGCGATAAATATTTATATTTACTAAAAAGGGAGGTGGAATTATTAATTCCAAGAAGAAGAACTTATTTATGGTGAATAACCCCGATCGACATATGGAATCTTATCTCCCACGTTGGATACTACTTTCATATTTCTAAATGTATTGTTTACTTCATTAGATCATCAAAAAATGCAAATACATGTAGTTATCATCAAATATGCAAAATAAAACTTGGCCAATTATGAATGCGTGCTCTAATTCGTAATCATATCTGTCCGCTATTTTAAAGAAGCATTCAAACGAAATATGCAATTGCATAAAAATCTGGGCCCTAGTTATTACTTACCGACTAACATTTATAGAAGTCTCCAATATATTTTTTCAAGAATATTAATTTATCACATAGGAAAGTATGTACATGTTAGGAATATAATTCTTTAAACTGAAACACCATTGCTAAGCTATCCCAGGCGAGCCAACTTAACAACCGTAACGAATTGATAGTTCATAAAATAAAATACTTTTTATTGTTAGATAAACATCACTTTTTTTTATACATAAAAATCGTATACAAACTTATATTAATTTTCATTAATAATATTTAGATTCATCAATGCTATTTAAGTATTTCTTTTGAAAAAATTTCTTGCACCCGCCCCAACAAGTAAATATTCGATATCGAATAGAATTATTGATAACCGAGCCTGGCTGTTATTAATTGTTATATTGTTGAGAAAGTTAATTCTGGTACTGCTACAAAATAAACTAAATATCGATTTTGTAATTAATCATTTAAACAATTCAGCTACGTTACTCATATTTCATTGATATTACTAATTTCAGGGGGGGGGGGGTGCAGGGTGGCCGTCCGAGAGAAAATAAAATCTATTAATTTTTATTTTATTTCTTTGTCGGAATAAAACTACTTTAAAAATTAGTCTTCGAACATGTAGTCTTTTCAATGTTCTTCCCCCATACGTACACGACACGTTGAGTTTTGTGCCAGACTTAATGACAAACCGGTTTTCGTTTTTTTCCCCTGTCATGTAACACCCCTAATTATTTTTAAAAAATTCGTTTAGTTATTATTTTATTGTATTTTTTTTTAATACTTGGAGGTCAAATAAATTTGAAATACTGATTAATGCTTTAGGAGTCTGTTAATTATATGTTTCAAGCTGTTCCTGGCAGGCGATACTAGCGAGATGTATAGTTATAGAAATGAGGAGGGGTTTCTCCTGAAGAGAATTAAAATTTTTATTTTTTTAAATTTCTTTTGTCGCTTTTTATAAGCATCGTCGGACGTATTTTATATTTGATGAATTATATAATTTTTATTTTAGCTTGAACTGTATTATTACCTAGATGACTTCTGTAAAAAAATTGGATCTCCGGAATCGGTCTCCATTTCTTTTTTAAACCAAGCAGCTTGATCCTAATTTCCATCAATTTGATGAAGCTTATAGAAGCTGATGGAAAGCAATGAAATTAGTAGGAAGAAGAACTTGTATAAAATTCAATCAAGAAATTTCGGCCCAGATTCTTCAACATGAAGCCTTAGCAACTACCCATATTCTAACTGAGACATAACTTGACTCAAATTTCTACCTAACTTATCTATGAGAATATTTAGCCATCTTCCCAAATAATTTGGTGCTGGTGACGCCCATATACTTCATAATAATGTTATAAGTTGGTTTAAATATAAATAAAGTCCTTACTAATTTTTAATTTGATAATATTTTTACTTTCACTTACGTATATATGAAATTTTTTTTTTTTTTTTTTTTTTTTTTTTTTTTTTTTTTTTTTTTTTTTTTTTTTTTTTTTGTTCGGTACCCCTACCTGGCCATGTGTGGCATACGGGGGGTTACTCTACAGGTGTAACCAAACCTATTCTAACCATGGTGGGAGGGTTGAGATTTATTCCGTGGGGCCTCCACGAAATAAAAGTTATCCCTCCCAGGGCGGATTCGAACCGCCGCCGTTCGGCTCGAGCGTGTAACAACGGGTCGCGCTCCTACACGCTCGGCTATCCCGGCCCACGTATATATGAAATATATAGTAAGTGGAAGTATTGCGATCGTGAAAAATTTCGACTTCCGGTTTTCAACGGAAATACACGTTTTGGGGCCCCCTGAGTCCAATTAACCAAGTCCCGCGAAATGGTCTGTGTGTGTGTGTGTGAACAGACTAGCTCAAAAACTATAAACCGTGCGAACCTGAAATTGGGTATTTAGTGTATGTATATGCCCGCGATGTGACAGCAAAAATTTCATCAAAATTGCTCAAAGGGAGGGGGTACTTTATTTAATAACTTTTTAGGTTTTTTTTTCGATTTTCTCAAAAACGGCTCTAACGATTTTGATTAAACTGAGTATTTGATATATTTATATGCCCGAGATATGACTGTAAAAATTTCATCAAAATTGATCAACCGGAGGGGGGACTTTACTTAATAAATTTTGTATCATTTTTACGTGTTTTTTTTATTTACTCTAAATCGGCTTTAACGATTTTGATCAAACTGGGTATTTGATGTATTTATATGCCCGAGATATGACTGTTAAAATTTCATTAAAATTGATTAACCGGAGGGGGGACTTTACTTAATAAATTTTGTATCATTTTCACGGGTTTTTTTATTTACTCAAAAATGGCTTTAACGATTAACAAAAATAAGATATGGATGTAGAAAAATGTGTGACTTTGGGAAATTATATTTAACAAAACACGTCAATTTCTTATCTAAATAAGTTGGTAAGTGAAAGTTGTGTGTTGCGCGCACGCACCAGATTTTTTTATTTGCGACTTTTCCCTACTTTACCAACACTTAGAATTATTAACACTTATAAATAATAATTTAGAAGCATTGTTAGCCATTTATCAAGATTACCATGAAGTTTTATCTGGCTGTATTACAATGTTTGGTAATCTTGATTGTTCTTTAATTGTTTGTTCTTCTTGTGTTTGTTTTAGGGATTACTAACATCGGGCCATTAAGAAATAATTTATCTTTATTATAGCTAGGTTGGTGTAACATTGTTGACTTCCTAACATAAAGTAGTTCCAGTAGAAATAATGTCGATTCTTAACTTGCACATAATATTTTTAGCAAAGAGGTAATGACCTTAAACTACAGAGTCAGCTACTGCTTACACCAACAAAATTATTTTTTATTCTCTTTTCTAATTAGACTTTATAATGACTGTAAAATCTCCTTTTTATCATGAAAAAATATTTCATGTTTTATATATATATGTTTTATATATCTAGTCCTGACTCACTGTTTTATATATCTAGTCCTGACTCAAATAGAAGAGTGCTTAGCGAAATGAATTCTATTACAAAAAGTTTTTTAATTTTGGGATTATCTTATCCATGCATCTTAAATCCATCAGGCTGTCTCTGAAATTATCCTTAACACTTAAGTTCAGTCATTTTACCAAAAAAAAAAACCAAAAAAAAACTGATACAACAAAAAAAATAATATTTTCAACTTTTGCCGGTAATAAAGCATGGTAAACCTATAAGTACAAAAATCTGGTGCGATGCGCGCAACACACAACTTTCACTTACGAATTTACTTACTTAGATTAGAAATCGAGGCGTTTCGATCATTTTTAAACGCCTTCCACACATCTTTATGTTTTGATTTGTATATCTCCATAAGTTATAGAGTATCTGTCTAACAAAATTTGGAAGTTCTCCAGTTCCAGCTCAGCCGTTTTTGAGTAAATAAAAAAAAACACGTGGAAATAAGAAAACATTTAATAAGTAAAGTGCCCCCTCTGTTAGATCAATTTTGATGAACTTTCGGCTGTCGCATTGCGGACATATACGAGTACATACATAAAATACCCAGTTTGATCAAAATCGTCAAAGGCGTTTTTGAGTAAATAAAAAAAACTCGTGAAAATGGAACAACATTTATTAAGTAAAGTGACCCCTCCATTTGATCAATTTTGATGAAATTTTGACTGTCACGTCCCTGGCATATACAAACACCAAATACCGAGTTTAATCAAAATCGTTAGAGCCGTTTTTAAGAAAATCGAGAAAAACCTAAAAATTAGACAAAATTCTTTAAATAAAGTACCCTCTCCGTTTTACCAATTTTGATGAAATTATTGCTGTCACATGGCGGGCATATACATACACCAAATACCCAATTTCAGTTTTGTACGGCTTATAGTTTTTAAGCTAATCTGTTCTCACACACACACACACACACACATACACACACACTCACACACGCACACACACACCACAAAGACCATTTCGCGGGATTTGGTTATTTCGACTCAGGGGACACTAAAACGTGTATGTCCGTTGAATACCGGAAGTCGAAATTTTTCATGATCACAATACTTCCACTTACTATATATTTCATATATAGGTAAGTAAAAGTAAAAAGCTAAAAATATTTTGGAGGGAAGACTAAAATCATCTGTTTTCCTGTTTCAAGTTTTAATCCCTATTTAATTTTAAATACATGGTGGATTAACCAATAGCTTGAGAACAAAAAAGTCAATTTCTGCTGTAATTCATTTTTGGGCTTCTAGAATGGCAAAGCATTCCATTGAAGAGAATTTTATTTATGATTTTAAGTTCTAACAAGTTTATGTGTTCTAAAAAAATTTAAGTTAAGAGAATCTCTTTCTGTACATGTATTAACGTTTTTTTTTGTTTTGTTTTTTCGCTGTACCATATATTTGAATTTGTAGACATGTATGGTTCTCAAACGACTGACGTAGATAAAAAGATCTTTAGTTTTAAATTTCTAAAATTATGTGAAGCCAGATGAACAAGAAACCTCATAATTGAAATTTTCATTAAAATTATTTTGAAATGCCTTCGCAGTTACTTGTCATGTTCCTTTTATTTTTTATTCAATTTTTTAAATTGTTCTTCTCTTTTTTTCGTGTACATTATTAAATTTATCTCCCCTCTACCTAACCATATTTTTGTTTAAAAAATGTCCTCAACAAAATCCTTATTTATTATGTTCTCCTTTTAAATTTTTTTAATTGCTTCTTTTGGTAATACAGTTAGTAGGAACTTTACATAGTTACTGTCATTAAATTGAATAAAAATATAAATAGAAAATCACAATCTAGCAGCTGCCAATTAAATTAAAAAAATATCCAAAACCTAAATAATTTGTTTGAAAATTAATGCTGGTAGAATTAAAAATTACAGGATGTCATCACTCTAACATATCAATATATAAATGACATATAACAATAGAAAAATCAATCATTAAAAACTTAAATATAAACTTTACTTAAAGTCAAATGCTCTATTTCGGAAGAACAGAGAAAAAAGGGATAAGAAAGAATGAAGAAATACTGGCCACTAAGGGAACAACAAATTGAACACTTTTAATAATTTTTTGAGTTTATTTTTCTTTGTTATAAGTATATCTCTTTTATTCTAAAGGACATAAATGTATGTAGTAAACATATTACATAATTGTATATATCTAATCATTTTTATTACATTACTAGTCTTGTTTTCTTAGAGCATCTAACATTCCATATTGTGTACTAGGGATATCACTGTAGTATCTCTAACCCATGACCTCTATACTATTAAGTAACTTATTTATGTTAATAGTTCGAGATGGATTTGTGTTTTGTGACGGTGTCAAGCTAAAATTTAGAAATTTCCTATTTATTATCAGGTACCAGGCGAAGTATTATTAATGCATTAACCATTCCATATAGGTCAAACAAAAGATTATTTTGCATATTGTTTACAGTCATTTTAAACTGGCATTCTATCGGAACCGAATAAAATAATTAGAGCAATATTTACCTGTAAGTGATCGAATGAATTTTTTTTTAAAAATGAACCTTCTAGTTAATAGTTATTTTTTACTGTTCATTTGAGATCCAGTCTTATCTTGTCTGCAATTTGTTTACTTGCATTTTAGAGACTCCATATTTTATGTTTTAAAATTTCTTTTGATATATTGATCCTTGATCAGGAGGAATTAGAAATTTTATTCATAATAATTTTGAAATTAAATGGTCCACTTTACAGCTTGAGATTATATCTGTTTCGATAATATTGTTCATTGATAATATTATTCATCCAATTATTTTAATTGAATCAACTATAACTATATATGAAGGTTTTAGTTATTTAAGATTCTTTTGAGTAGTATCTTTTATTTCAATTCAATTCTGCTAGTTCGGTTAGTTGATTTATAGTTGCTATTATAACTATATTTATATAAAAAGCTAAGATAATAAAATAATGTGAGATAGATTAGTTTGCTTAGGATAACTAATCTGTATAACTAGATATAAAGTGTCCTGATATACATGTTACAACATAATCTCTTGTAAACCTTTAACTTTGGTGTAAAAAAAAAAAAAAATCTTGATAATCTTCAGTGGAAGGGATTTTATGAGTCAATGATTTAATCTTTTACAATTCAGAATTACTGTGGATGTATGGAACTTGGAAGTTTTTATCTTTAGAACATCATTGGTCTTGGTGAACAATGCTTAGTCAAAATCATGATGATAGTAAGTATAGTGTTAACTTTAAGTAGTTTTAATGATTCAACTATATTTGTATAATTCTCAATGAAATTAATTAGCAATGTTTTATGTTCAGTTATATTCTTGAGAATATGAAGTGTAGGGGTCACCTGTGGTGTTGTGGTTAGCATGGCAACCTACAATACTAAAGATCGCGGGTTCAATTCCAGCGGTGGCCCTAGGATTTTTTAATGGGAGTAAAAAATCCTTAGCTATGCCGTCCCTCGGATAGGACGTAAAATGGAGGTCCCGAGCCTGTACGATGTCAGGTACTCGTTAAAGATCCCTATCCTAATTATACCTGGATAGGCAAAATTTAGGACTCCCACTGTAGCATCGTCCGATTAGCCTTAGTAGCATAAAAATCGACGTTAAACAAACAAACAAACAAACAAACAATCTTCCAAGAGTGTATCCAGGGGAGAGGGGGGATCATAGGGGTTATGCATAGCTAATATATTAGCTATTTATATTTTGATGGTATTTTTAAAGAAATAAGGGAATGGCATAGCTACCGTACAATAAACATAAACTTTTTGTTGCTTAGATCGCAGTCTAAGGAAATAATCTCATGAATAAATCTGAAAATAAAAGTGCTGTCAGGAGAAAGGCAATATGTATGTGTAAACCTGGGGGGGGGGGGGTCATGAGCCCCCCAAATTTTTAGCCAAATATTAATGTTGTATACTGTCCCTTCACCTAGGTGCTCATTCTCCCTCCCAAGACATTGGGATTTCGTCTACAACTTAGGAATTTTCATTTCCCTCCTCTTCTTAAAAATGGTGCAGATGAAATTAGAATTGAAAATTCAGTAATAATAAAGGAAAACTCAGCTGGAGGCTGGCTGGAGTGCCTCCATGAATATTAAGGGGGCTGAGAAAGGTGACTGTTAAGGTACCATTCCATGGATATTGGGGATCTCCCAACAAAATTTTCATGAAAAATATCAAATAAATAGGAAAACTATCACAAAAAAAAGATCGAAAACATACATGTAGGGTGCAAAAAATTTAATAAGTAAACTTAGTGAATATTTATAAAGGTAAGTATTTAAAAATAGAAAAAAATATGGTAAACATAATAAATAAGCTGAAGACATGAAACTTAGTGTAACATTATATAAACTATATTCAAGAAGATGCTCGGGTATTTTATACCTAATTGCATTAAAATTTGCCACCCTTGTTCCTTAGTTAATTGATATCTTTCAGATTAGAAGATATCTACACTTTTTTTATTCATTCAGATATCTGAAAAACTATATAGTTTTAAGTAGCTAACACAAACTTATTATTATTATTTTTTTCAGAGTCAGTCAAAGGAGAAAAAATGGATTCAGAAGGTGACCAATACAAAATCAAATACCGTTTCCCTGTGGTCGGGGTCGAGCCTGTAATGTTCCTCTACATGGCAGCATTCATGACTACGACTGTTGTTGAGGAACAATTTTTTGTATATAAAGCCTGCTCCGTCAACTTGGGATACCCGAAAAACATCTGTCATAATATTAATGAGCAAATTTATAAAAATTATAGTACTCAAGTACAGGTAAATGTTTATTTCCTTTTCATATATTTTTTATTTGAAAAGAATATTTCTAATATGTGCTACTGTAAGAAATAAAACAAAACTATATTACTAAATCTTTAAGGTGAACGCTGCATATTGCATAATGTATCAGCTGATTTGTTAGGACTTTTCAAAAGCCTCCAACTTAGAATAAAAATAATAAAATATATCTAATGTTAAAAAACATTAAATATATGGTAAGTCTAGATGGTTGAATGCATATTCAAGAAGGAAATATTCCGAAAGTCAGTCAATACATCAAAAAATAAATAATTCAGATTAAAATATAAATAAATCTGACAACAAAATGAATAATTTGCATTTATTTAGACTTACTACAGGGCCATTTTGTTCTTCATAAAATATATGATTTATATTAAAATTTAGAAACTTATCATATTTTTAGCCAAGATTAAATGCATTTCAATTCATCTTTTGATACAAACCTAATTTCACCTTTTTTGGGTTATATCTGGATTTTATTTTTGAAATATAATAAGGAGTTTTTCATAATTAAAAGAGTGAGTGACCTGGATTAAATCATTTGTTATGATTACTTTTGAACAAATGAATCTACTTTTTGAACTTCAAGAAAGTCTCTTTCTAAATTTTAATTAAAAAACATTAATTTCACCATTAATTTTTTTTATTTTGAAATTCTTTAGTTTTAGAAATTTAAAACACTCATATGGGGCAAATTTAAAATACTTTCATGCAAGATTGATCAACATGCAGATTCGAATTCATTGTACAATTTTGTGGAAATTATCTATATTTTTAAATCAAAGCATGGGCGGATCTAGCCGATTGTAAAGGGGGGCTGCAGTCTTAATGGGGGGGCTGTAGTCTTAAAGGGGGGGCTGCAGTCTTAAACGGGTGGGCTGCAGCCCCACAGCCCTTCATTTGGATCTGTTATCAGCTTTTTTACCTTTATGTTCCTTTCCCACAACTAAAATTCTACTTGTTCTGCACATTATTTGTTCTTTAACTTGCTTCCTTACATTAAGGAGAGTCAAATTCTATCTTAAAATGACGAAAAATTTTCCAAAGGGAAGGGCTGCAGCCCCCACAGCCACTCGTCGTATCAAGATCTTTAAAATGAGTCCAAATTAGATATTTTTTCTCGAAGTGCAAAAATAGGTGTCCGTTAGAGTTAAACGACAATGTCACCATTTAAACCCATTAGGGGTTACATTTTTGAAATTCCTCTCTTAGTGGTTACCTACATCGCGTTTAAAATCTAAATTCCGAACTTCAAGTTTCTATCATTAGTAGTTTTTGCTCTTTGTTGATTCTGTCAGTCAGGACAAAGTCAGGACACTGTTTTTTCCAATTCTTAATAATATGGTATTTATCTCAAACCGATGTGTTTAATTTCAGATTGAGGTTTCAAAGTTTCATCAGTATGAAAATATTGCATCTCATGCTGTGCCAGTCATTCTGGCCTTTATTCTTGGATCGTGGAGCGATCGCGTTGGTCGCAAACTGCCGATGCTTCTGGGCCTTCTCGGCTGCCTCCTGTACTCCTTCATGATTTATATCAATGCAATTTGTGGTAATTATTAAAATAAAAGTGTATTGTTATGTAGAATCAATTTACATCAATGCAATTTGTGGTAATTATTAAAATAAAAATGTATTGTTATGTAGAATCAATTTACATCAATGCAATTTGTGTTAATTATTAAAATAAAATTGTATTATTATGTAGAATTTCTGAACATAGCACATTCATCTTATAGCTGGGAAATTCTAAAACATAAAGGAATAAAATCTTCTAACTTGAAATGGAAATGTTCCTTTCACGTCCTTACTCGAATCTGAACTTTAAAAAGAAAATTAAATATTTCCTTAGATGTTTCAAGAATTTTCAATTCCATTTTATCAAGCATCTTTTAGAAGTTAACTTTTTTGAATATTTATATATAGGGGAGAGCGGGATTGGTTGGCAACAGTTTCCAATTTTTTTATTCTTGAGTCGTTCCGTTAATATAATCCCAATGGGGCTGATACCACTGTAAACTTTAAGTATTATAGTACTACAAGTATTTTTTTCACAACATAATATTCAATACTAAGATTCAATTAACCCCCTAAGTGGGGCAGATTGGCCTAGAAGGTGGGGTTGTTTAGCCATCTCATTCAAGTCCTGCCTGACACATATTATTGTTATTCTAAGCTGCACTATAATGGTATAATAATTTTGAATCGGTTTTTAACAGTATTTAAGGGAAAATAGAATGACAATAGAAGAAGATAGAAGTTTAGACTGTCGTCACTTCTTGCATAAGAAAAAGTGCTCTCATCTTCCTCGCTGGAACTAAAGACAATTGGTAGTTTCACCTTTGATTATGTTTACCTTGCTTTTGTGAATTGCTACTGCGCCAAAAAAAAAGTTGAAGATAGCCAAACTAACCCCACAGGAGAGATCATATGAAAGATGACTGCCAGGGCAGGGGAGAACAATCAAACAAGAAACTGGTTAGTCGAAAGGTTAGGTTTTTCAAAGGAGTTTGGGGCTATGTGAAAAGAATCAGAGTCAAATGTTTTTCCATGCCTTTAAACCAAATTTACTGAAAATATAAAAATTTACTTACATGTAAAAGCAATCAATGAAGCACACTCTTATCTACACTGTCAGGATCGGATTGAAAACTCAGGACAAGACTCCCGAGGTTGAGCGGGTCACATGGTACAATGGTGGGACCTTCACAACAAGTGTGACGGAAACTATAAGCCAATGGCCAACCTACCCCCTATGACAACCAACCCCGCTCTCCCCTATATTTTTTCCCCCCAGATATTATTATTAGTTATTTGATTTGTTTTGAAATAAACTGATTACAGAAACGTGGCCCGTTGAGATGATACTCTTCACTGCCAGTTTTCCTTCGGCTTTAACAGGTTCTCATTTAACCGTTTTCATGGCATGTTTCACTTACCTCTCGGAGACCACGACCAGCGAGCAACGGACCTTGAGGACAACGCTTCTTGAAGTGGCCTACCTCATTCCTATGCCGATTGGTGTAGCCTTTGGTAGCTATTTATTTAGTTTCTATAGTTGGTTGCTTTTTATATTATTTTTTTACTTTCACTAACCTATTGTTACAGTCGGAAATTTTAACAATTTTATTAGGTAAATTAAATAGATGAGAAATTGAAATTGTGAATGGCTTCACTTGTAAATACAGATTTTGGAAATAGGTGTGTTAACTAACTGTTGGAAATAATTCTACATAGATGGTCAAAAGTATTTATAATAAATATATTAATATAGTTGTAAGAACCAGTTGTAAATAGATGTTGTAAATAGAGTTAGGAAGGATTAAGGTGTGGATTGTTGGGGGTACTGGCCATCGGTCAGAGTGAGTCGGAGAGTGAGAGAGAGCAAGCCAAGGGTGTGAGAAGGCGTCCGCCAGAGATCAGTAATCTGGAGGACCCGGCGATTGTTCTGGTAGTTCCAGGAGGTCAGTAGAGAGGAAAAACCTGGAGACACCCGTAAGGGGATTTGGAGCAGAAGCCGCGGCGGACGAGTAAACACACTGCACAGGGCTGTGGAGACTCTCGAAGGTATATGGCGAAGAAATTGTGAGTACCCCATTAAAAACTTATATACAGGAAAACGGAGTATTCTTTTTTTTATGTGTGGAAGACTGAAAGACGTTAAAACTATAAATAGTGGAGAGAGATTATGATTTTTTTATTTGATGATAAATTGATAGTTATTTTAATTTATGTTCTATCAAGGGTATTCTTTTTTTTTTGTAAGAGTTCACAAGTGTTTATATATAATTTTTTTCCTATTGAATGTTATTTTTTTCTTTGGTTAGGAGATATTTTTTTTTTCATTCTTCTAGAAGATTTAAGGGTTTTGTATTTACTTTTTCTATATTTCTTTTTTTTCAATATAATATGATAATATTAAAATATAATGGTTTCTCATAACTCAATAGTTTTGTTCTGTTTAATTAATCCCCTGTAAAGGTGACGCCATTTCAAATAATTAAATATAGGAGGCAGAGACGCCATATTGAGCCCAGACCTGATATTCCTTTTTTATTATCGTCACCTCCTTCATTTCCTCACTCAGGGTTTCGTTATTCCCAAAAAAAATAACGTGGCGCCCTTTATATAGATATACATTTTTTTTGTTTGGTTAAGTTTTTTTTTTTTTTTGGAGGTAATTACTCCCAAAATAAATTTTTCTATTTCCCAAGAAATAAAATAAAAAAAAAGACCCACCCCCTTCTCCGTCTGAGCGGGGCAATTTAATATAATTTTACGTTATACTATATATGAAATATATAGTAAGGGAAAGTATTGTTATTGTGTTTCTTCTAAAAACCAGATTCGTTTTGGCCAACATGTGAATATGCTGCAACATCCATTGCTAATTGCTTTGGGACATTCTTTCTTCCTTTTTATTTTATTAAGAAATTCTATGAATTCAACATTATTCTGAAATGTCTTGTTGACAACCCGAAAATATTTCTGATATTGGAAATTCACAGGGTTTAACAATTGAATGTTTATGATTTTTAATATTATGAAAGGTTTCCTTTAAGTTTTACTATTTCCTTTAGGGTTTAATATTTCCTTTACGGTTTAATATTATAAAAGTCAAAATATTTTTTTTTTTTTTTTTTGACGAAATTTCAATGCTTGGTGATGAAATGATTGATATAATGATTTTATATCAATAATGTTCAAACTTTAAAAGACGTGCCCTGAATAGTAAGAAAATTTGACAACCATAAATTTGAAATAATGAGGTGACAAATATATATAATTCAATTTGAGTTCAAATTTGTATTTATTTATTAGTTCTTTTAATTATTAGTTTTCCTATTTATTTTTACATAAATATTAAAATTATTTAAAGTTTCATCAGCTTCCTTTTTATTTTATTTTTTTTTAGAAAACATTTACCTGTGTAAAAGAACTATCTAAAACTTTACACTGAATTGTTGTTAATTTATGGTTTCAGGTTCGTACCTATTCAATGGGCCACTCTATCGTTCTTATGGAGGAATGTTTCTTGTGAATTCTCTATTTTTATTCATCGCAATCGTTTATACATTTCTTGTTATTCCATGGAGAACACGTGACTCTCTTGAAGGAAATTACAACGCTTGTACACTGAAACATTTCGGCAACACTCTCAAGACTTTAGTTACGAAGCGAAAGGAAGGGAGGAGACTTTTACTCATTTTATGCCTCATCGGACTAGCTTTGTACACTTTACAAAGAGGTATGTTTTTGTCTTAATTAACTTAAAAATGATTAGGTATTTTTTAAATATATACATATATTCTATATTTATATTATTATTTTTAATTATTAGCTTTACTGTCTAAAACACTTTTGCTCTCACACACAATAAATTATAAAACAATTACAATTATTGTTATCTTATAACAATATCTTATGTTAGGTTCCCTCAGTAATCTTTATGTTACTTTGAAAAAAAAAAAAAAATGAAAAATGACTTAGGTGGTCGAAAAGCCCGAAACTTTTATACAATAATAATAATGAAGGCTTAACAAACACAAAGTTTCGATGCCGGCACCACTTCTCGCTCCCGGCACACCTCCATCCAACGACCACCATCTAGACCAAACTTCAACAGATCTTCCTTCAACCAATCCTTCCAGCTCCATCCACAGTTTTTTAATGTTAGCAGCCAGAAGAGATCCGATTTCCACTGCTGGGGACCTTCGAGGATAGCTGCAACAAGATGATAACACCACTATAAGTGACCAGGCTGTCCGGAATCGTCTTCATGAGATGAATCTTTGAGCAAGAAGGCCCTTGCTTTGTCCTCTGCTGAATAGGAACCGCCGCCGACTTCGAAGCTGATCAGAATGTGCCAAGCGACAATGGATGGTGGAAACTGTTGAGTTAGAGTACAGAATGAGTACTCCACTGCATTCCCAGTGACAGTTGGCATTAGACAAGGTGATGCATTAACCTGCCTCCTCTTTAACCTGGTGCTTGAGAAAGCTGTGAGAGCATCCGGCATACAATCATCAAGCACTATCTTCAACAGGAGTGTGCAGCTGTTGGGGTATGCAGATGATTTGGATATTGTCGTAAGGTCCAAAAAGCAGTTGAGGAGGCCTTTGTACGTCTGGAAGCAGAAGCAAGAAGATTAGGATTGCTGGTAAATGAAGGTAAGACCAAGTACATGGTTACGGATCAACCTGCAGTTCCTGGAGAGAGCGTGAAATTCGGGGAATATTCCTTCCAGAAGGTCAACAAATTCACATATCTCGGTTTGGTTGTCAATACCAGCAATGACGTCTCATCCGAGATTAAGAAGAGAATAACAGCTGCTAACAGATGTTACTTTTGACTAAGGCCACAGCTCAAAAGCAACCTCATCACAAGGTCAACCAAAAAGCTTATGTATAAAACCCTCATACGCCCAGTATTGTGTTATGGGTCTGAAGCATGGACCATGACAAGGAGCGATATGCTGGCGATTTGAGAGACGTGTCCTCCAGAGTATCTATGGGGGAGTGCAGGAGGGCGGAGTCTGGAGATGGAGAACCAACAGAGAAGTGGCTCACCTTTACAAGGATGTGGATGCCGTGACCTTCATCAGGCTGGGTAGGCTCCGCTGGGCGGGCCATGTTATGAGAATGGAGGACTCTGCCATCCCCAAGAAGGTCCTAGGAGAGGTGCTGCATGGGACGAGACAGCGCGGAAGACCGAAGCTGAGGTGGTTGGATGGAGTGTCACACGATGCCAGAGAGCTCCTTGGATCTCGAAACTGGAAGGCGGCCGCACTTGACCGGAACAACTGGCGGAAACTGATTGAAGAGGCCTCGACTCGCTAACGGGTTGTTGAGCAGAAGAAGAAGAAGATAAGTGACCAGGCTGTCCGGAATCGTCTTCATGAGATGAATCTTTGAGCAAGAACGCTTGCTTTGTCCTCTGCTGTATAGGAACCGCCGCCGACTTCGAATGCAGTGGGCAAGAGCTCACGAAAATTGGTTGCTCTCTCAGTGGAGAAACTGTCTGTTCTCTGATAAAACTAGACTTGCCCACTGTCCCTGACAATAACAGAGTGAGGGTATGGAGGGTTTTTTCCAGGCAGGCCTAGTCGGCTTAGGTACCTATCTCAGAGAGTACAACATGGTGGGTCTGTCATGTTTTAGGGAGGAATTATCCACGGTTTCAGACCTCAGCTGTTACCCATTCAAGAGACCATGACCCCGAATATGTACATGGATGACGTATTAAAAGCTATAGTGAGACCCTTAGCTCAAAGGCACAGTGATAACTTCTTAGTGGATGATAACGCTCGCCCTCATCGAGCCAGGATAGTGGCGGAGTACCTTGTGGCTGCTGGAATGGAGTGGCCTCCGTTCTCTCCAGACATGAATCCCATCGAGCACGTATGGGACATGCTTCACCGAGCTGTTCAGCGCCGGCCGAAAGTTCCAACCAATCTTCAGGAGTTGAGGGAGGCAGCGATTGAAGAATGGCGGAACCTTCCAAAAGAAGACATTGACCACCTTATTCTGCGCATGCCTGAGCGAGTCCAAGCTCTAATTAGGGCAAGGGGATCTAATACCGAGTATTAGGTAAGGAAACCATTTCCTGAAAATTGTTACATTTTTTTAACCGACTTCGAACGAAAGAGGAGGTTACTCAATTCGATACGTATGTGACTTTTTTTTTTTTTGTGCCTTTTTTTTTGTTTTTTTTTTCTATGTATGTTCACCGATTACTCAGAGATGGGTGGACCAATTGGAACGAAACCTTTTGCATCTTGTAGAGTATTTTCCCAAGGTGGTCCCATTTAAACCTTTTTGGGGTTCCTAATTTATTTAAGAAGTTATCGGGAAAAAAACATGAAAATAATTATTTAATTATCGCTCAAATTGTTTACTTATTGGAAAAACATATGGCATATATAACATAAGGTATGCTCCAACAAGCTATTAAAACTAATTGATACCTAACAAATCCAAATATTGTATTATTGCTGGATGAATCAAATGGGAAAACCAACCAACCAAATTCAGAATCAAAAGAGTGGGGGGAGAACATGAGCAGTCTGTTAGTTATCGATGTGTTTTACGTGCTTGTTGGAACAAACCTATACATAACCTTAACTAATTTTTCAACATTAGATTTAAATGAAGATATAAATATCAGCAGAATATAATATCGCTGTCGTTTTCTGTAGCGATATTAGCATAAATAATAGATAGATGTATATTCACCGATAGCAGTAAACCTTCTTAATTTAGATCTAATCAACGGTTGGACACCATAATCATCAGACAACAAAATTCGTGGAATTCCAAGAAAGACTGAGTATTGGTAATCGTTTTAAAGCAGAATTTAAGACTTCTTCAAGCCCCCGAAGGATCGTTTAAATTTAAAATCGTAGCTATTATTGATTTAAATTAGATTTTGATTTCTATCTTTTATTGACTATGCACATTTAAAAAGAATACAATAATTCCTGGAAAAGCTCATTTTCAGTTGACTTAATAGAGGATTCAGATACCTCTGTCTTCTTCCGGATACACTCGGTTACTGTTGAATATCTTGCCGGAGGTCTTGTGCCGATCCTTTATGGGTGACACTTCTGTTATGTTATCCGGATTACTAGTATCGGTTTTTAAATATGTTTCTACAACTATCGAGGCTTTTGCTGGTGTTCATCCATCAATAAAAAACTACAAAATAAAACTTGATAACTACCCGAAAACAATCTCATTGTATGAAAGTCCCCTCAGCAAAAATTTGGCAGTCATGGAAATGATTGTTAAAAATGATGATAAATGCTACGCCACTAGAATTGAAGCAACATTGTTTAGCAATTTATTTTCTGAATAATGTTTTATTACGAAGGATATAATTCATAATACTTCGGTAATAAATTTAGTCAAAAATTCATCGAAAGGAATTACGAACATAATTGAATCAACCTTTGGAATTAAGTCAGTAGTCTAATACGGATAATAATAATATCCTTCGTAATAATAAATTAACCTAATGTGAGTCCCAAACCCTGTTGCTTTCTATCCTAGCGAGACAGTCTTTTTGATATCGATAAATTTTATGGTTGCCTCTTTTTTGCAGGGACTTCTATCCAATGATGTAATCCAATGAAGTCGTGTTTAATATCGCCATAGTTTTCAGAAGGATATTCAAGCAATCAAAATTTAAAAATTACTTTCAAATTTACTATAGGTCATATTAGCATCCTCATTGATTCTCCATTAACGATATCTTGTCTAAACCCGGCCAAAATCTCGACTGTTCAGTGACTTATCTACTTCATCTTGGAATGGCCGGATTTATGTATTAATGTATATTTAACTCGGCACATCTCGGAAAACTGATTCTCAACGTAATTGACAAGTACTGACGACATTTAGCAAAGGAAAAATATTGTCATTGTGGAAAAACATTTTATGTGTTCCCTTTCCAATTGAACATTGATCTTTAAAAAAAAATCCATTTATAATCATAAAACGTAGTGTGTTGAAAGTTGTATAATACACGCACCGCTTTCCCACTTTTCTGTGTGTATTCATAAAATTGAAAAGGTAAAGTGTTTTTCATAATAATTTTATACAATTATTGTATAATAAAAAGACCTGGGAAAGACGTAGAGCGTAAAAAGATTTCGAAATTTTTAAACCAACGTTTATTTTATCAACGACCAATTACCAACGAAATTTTTAAACCAACGTACGGTTTTCTACATTTGTTATCTTCTCCAACTAAAAATTGTTAAATAAAAAACATTTTATAAAAAAATATTAAACCGACTTCGAAACCTAGGAACCAGTAAAAATAAATTCACTGAAATGTATGAAATAATTACCTTCTGATTTTTATGAATACACAGCAAAATTGAAAATAGTATAAAAGGTGGAAAAGAGCAATAAGACGAATAATTTTATTTTGATTTGTACAAATACACACTAATTGTTAATAAAAATTATTAAATTTAAATATTAAATACTATGTTCAATACAACACAATCTTTTCGGAGGCGGCGCAAAATTTAAAATTTCTTACACTAGACATTATGAAAATCTTCTAAATGGATCTTCTCTTCCCAGCTATTGATTTCAATGCCTACTAATGGAATTGTATCAGTAACATGTTATTTCTATTTTGCGCCGCCTCCGAAAAGATTGTGTTGTATTGAACATAGTATTTAATATTTAAATTTAATAATTTTTATTAACAATTAGTGTGTATTTGTACAAATCAAAATAAAATTATTCGTCTTATTGCTCTTTTCCACTTTTTATACTATTTTCAATTTTGCTGTGTATTCATAAAAATCAGAAGGTAATTATTTCATACTTTTCAGTGAATTTATTTTTACTGGTTCCTAGGTTTCGAAGTCGGTTTAATATTTTTTTATAAAATGTTTTTTTTTTCAAACTTTAATTTTTTATGATCATGTAAATATTTTTTTTAGGGAAATATATTTTTTTATTCAGTATTAATTGTATTTTTTCTAACATAAAGTTTCCCTTCAAATTAATCTTTGAAACTTGACAAATGAAAGGTGATGCAAAACTTTTTTTGATGTGTGTATTATAAGATCTATTTAAAGTTTTTAGAAACTTCATAAATGCATGCAAATGAATGTTAAAATAATTCTATAATATGATATAATTTATAATGTCTAATTCAGAATAATCAATATTTTTTATTTTCAGATGAGAAAAGAATGATGCAATTGTACAGTCAGTGGAAATTTCACTGGAATGTGAAACAGTTTAGTAGTTTCAAAACCTTTCAGTCAGTATTTTTTATTATTGGTAAGTATAAATACTTTTTTCAAATAATGTTAAATGAATATAAGCATTTAACCAAATTTTGATTTATTTTTGGCACTTTGGGCACTTATTAATCTAATTTTTTACTCTTTCTCTACTACTGTGCCTTTTTGGCCGTACTGAGTTGTTTTCCGAGTGAGGGAAGATGATGGGAGATTAAGGCCAGGTTAGCAAATGCCTCACACTTGTAATCTTTATGTTATATTTCTAAATGGTTGCCAATGGCTCCACATATGATACCAGACTGACTCTCAGTTAGGTATTTGCGGATCGAATCTCTGGCAAACATGTCACATGCACTGATTTGATCTGCTTTCCCTTTTCAATTGAGTTATAATGTATAGCTTCTCTTTGATTACTTCATATTATTTTTCCACTTTCATATCATATTACAATATTACAGGGGTTGAAAGAGTCATTAACTTTTTTAAATAAGTTTCATTTTAAAAGTATATGAAAAACTTATTAATAAAAAGTTTTATCAATAAAAGTTTTCCAATAATTTTTTGATAAAAGTTTTCCAATAACTTTTTGATAAAAGTTTTCCTTCAAAAAGTTCAAGGTTCACCTAAACATATGGAGCAATTAAAATTAAAGTGTGAGTTAAACAATAACTTTTTCACCCTGGTTTTTGATCATAAAAGTTTTTATCATAGAAAAAGAGTTTGTTTACTAATACTGTTGTTTATTTTGATGAATAATCCTGTGGTAGGATTAGTTCAAGGTATATTTATTGCTATCCTACTATTTCATTCTTCTCGAAAAAAAACCAGTCCAATGTGCAGTCATAAATCATCTCTCCAGACCGGTTCATTTTAGATTTAGTTATTCCTCGTGAGTAAATGGTTCAGTGCAAAAAAGACCAAAGTGATTCTGAGTTTTTTCAAATACGTCTCAACAACTGTTGTGAAAGAATAATTAAAAGTAATTTTTTAACAAATTTAAAAAACCATTTATTTAGATTCCATAAAAGTTTTTTTTACGAATTATATGACTGTAATAGTGACTTGAAGTGTAGCAAGAACAAATTAGAACCCATATCAGTAAAAATAAGTAAAGAAATGTTATTTAGATAGCAGCTTAGGGGATTCCTTGAAATTTATTCTTGATGATTATAGTTGTAAATTAAAATGTTTTTAAATTGTTTTACTTGTTAAATTAAATGATGATTGTTGAATAATAATCTAAATATTTTTATATTGAGTAACGATATTATACATTATATATCTATGATAATTAACTGTTCTGATTCCATGGTATTGTTAAACATAATTTTGTAGTTTAAAAATAATACACATATTTAAAATTTTAATCTAATGAAATACATTTTTGCATTTCCGAAATTATTTTCTTTTGACTAAAATCTTTTTAGGAATAAGTTTCAGAATAACTTTTTGAAATGAACTTTTATGCAAAAAGTTATTTGGATAAAAGTTTTTAGATAACTTTACCAAAAAGTTTTTGTTATGAAAAAGTTAATGTTCAACAAAAACTTCAAGTAGGGTAAAAAAAATTTATAAGTTTAACTAATACTTTTTTAAAAAGTTTTTTCCAGAACTTATATACTTAAAAAAAAAATGATTAAATAATAATTTTTTTGTTCTTTTTCAAAATATATTATATTATTTATATTAATTATTAATTATATTATATATTATATTACCGTAAAACGAGGTGACTTTGTGACAAGCCTATTTTTCTACAGTTTGTTTGTTTGTTATGGCTTAGAGGCGTAAAACCCTCAGGTCATCAACGCCTATAGATTACATTTATTCCTAGACTTAAGAAATAGGCAAAAATAAACAAACAAAAAGTAAAGTAATGAAAAAAAAAAAAAATAAATAAATAAAAAAAAAAAAAAATAAAATAAAAAATAAATAAATAAATAAATAATAATAATTAAAGATAAATTAATATAAGTAAGTTGTAAAAAGAGCTTTATAATTTAGAAATCAGCCGGTTCTCTTTTATAAATCTCAACATTAATGCTACTGAGGCTTCGTTATCTCCAAGACAAGCTGTCAAATTTGGGACTAATCCGATTTTTCTGATTAACGGCACAAAGTGAGAGCATTGTTCAAAAATATGCTTGACCGACAGAGTAGACTGGCAAAATTGACAAGTCGGGGGAGGTTCTTTAGTGAAAAGGTGGGAATGCGTGAGCGCCGAATGTCCGATTCTTAAGCGGGTCAGGGCGACCTCATCTCTTCGGCTGCTGCGGCAGGATGTAGACCACGGTTTCACTGAATTTTTTATTAGTTTTAATTTGCTGGGAGAGCTTTCGTCCCAAATTAACTGCCATTTGTCCGATATTTCCTTCTTTAGTGGTCTACTAAGATCTGATGGGGTTAGGACGACGGAGCCTCTTCCAGGCATCGTGAGTGCATCTCTGGCAGCCTGATCGGCGAGCTCATTGCCCACAATACCCATATGGCTAGGGATCCAAACAAAATACACTAAATTACCCTGGTCTACGAGTGAGGAAAGAAATGATTGTATTTTTATGACTGTCGGATGTCTCGGATACATAATGATAATACTTTTTAATGCGTTTAAGGAATCAGACAGTATTATGATATTCTTTTGGTGTATAGACATACAGAACTTTAGGGCTGAAGCTATTGCAAATAATTCGGCGGTGTAAATTGAGCATAATTTATTTAATTTAAATTTATGGGTTGAATGGTTGGTGACAAACGAGGAAGCAGTAGAGTGTTTAGATTTAGACCCATCTGTATAGATCAAGAAGCGGTCTGGAATATTTTCAATGAGTCGATGTAGTTTGGCTTTATATTCACAAGGTATGGTGTTATCTTTGTGGACATGTGAGAGACTTAAAATTGTTTTCGGTGGTTGAAGTGTCCAAGGTGGAATTTCGGTTTCGGGTTTGGGTATGGTAACTGCTTTGAGTTTTGAAATATCTGAAGAAAATCGTTGTGCTAGAGGTGGGGTAGAATTAGTTTTTTGTCGAAAGATCGTAGAGTATTTTGATTGGAAAATGTATTTGTATGTTGGATGACCAGATTGTAGATATAGCTTAGAAAAATAGTTTATCGCGAGTTTTTGTCTTCGAAACATTAGGGGAGGAATACCGGCTTCCGAACAGATGCTAAGGGTAGGACTCGTTCGAAATGCACTGGTTGCAATCCTGATACCGGCGTGATGGACTGTATCCAGTTTAGCTAAGGTTCGTTGACGCGCAGAGCCGTAAACGAAAGAACCATAGTCTAATTTAGAACAAACCAAAGTCCGATATAGTTTCAGCATGGTGTACCTGTCTGATCCCCAAGATGTGCCACAAAGAAAACGAAGAATGTTTAATTTTCTGGTGACGGCTGTCTTAAGTGTCGAAATATGTGGATCCCAACTTAATTTCCGATCAAACGTTAAACCTAAAAATTTATGAGAATTTGAGTATGGTATCGAAAAATTTCCAAGGCGTAATTCGGGAGACGTAGGAGTAGTTCTTTTGCGATTAAAATGAACACATACGGTTTTTTCTATGGAGATTTGTAGACCAGTAGCTATGGAACAGTTGTTAATTCTGTGGATGGCTTCTTGTAATTTATAACGCGCGGAGTCAATACTGTCGGATCAGCAGACAATCGCCAGGTCATCAGCAAATAACAACGGTATAACCCCTCTTGGCAAGTTCAGCCCCAGATCATTAATAGCAAGTGAGAACAGTGTTGGGCTGAGGACGCATCCCTGTGGCACACCGCTAAGTTGTTCTTTATCGTGGGAGAGTTCGCAACCGATCTGGACCCTATAGCGACGATTCGCGAGAAATTCCTTAATGAACCGATATATTTGTCCAGTAATGCCCACCGATATTAGTTTGCGGAGTATAGCTTTATGGTTTATGGAGTCAAATGCTTTCGTTATATCAAAGAAAACCGCGATAGTCTGTTGGCTGTTGACAAAACCATATTGAATTTTGGCCTCCAATGCTACCAAATGATCTATTGTTGACCTTCCCTTACGAAATCCAGCTTGGAATGGCTGAATAAGACCATATTTTTCTATTGTCCATAATAACCTTTTATTCACCATCCTCTCAATTATTTTACAAAGGCAACTTGTCAGAAAAATAGGACGGTAGCTATTAGGTAGCCGCTTATCCTTTCCGTTCTTTAATATCGGTATTACTACAGAATTTCGCCAGCTATTCGGTAGTTTGCCTAAAGACCAGATATAATTGTAATAATTAAGAAGCCATTGTAAAGTGCCGCGTGGAAGATTTTTTATCATGCTGTAGTGAATGTTATCGGGGCCTGGTGAGGACCCTTTTACTGCATTTAGGACATTTTCAAGCTCCCACATTGTGAATGGAACATTATAGGGGGCCACCGTATCGTCATTTAAATTCCGAGTTTCCCCTTCTTCATATTCAATAAGCGAGTTTTGGTCATGAGAGTTATAAATTTCGGAGTAAAAATGGGCAAATTCATTTGAAACGGACAAAGGATCGTCTGAGAGTTGACCGTTAACCAGGAGGGTATATCGGGTATAAGAGGTGTTATTTGTTATTTTGCGCACCTTATTCCAAACCTCAGCTGAAGGAGTCGAGGCGCTAATGGAGCTTAAAAATTTTTTCCACGATTCCTTTTTGTGTTGATTGAATATTCTCCTACATAAAGCGCGGTGTTTTTTGTATTCAACAAAGTTTTCAGTTGTCATACACCTTTGAAATTTTTTGTAGGCCTTGCGACGATTTTTAAGTGCCTTCTTACATGTGTCGTTAAACCACGGGACAGGGGGTCTCTTCGGTATTCCTTTAGTCATTGGGATTGATGCATTAGCTGCCTCTATTATTATATTCGTTATTGATTCGCATCCCTCTTCTACACCCAGCTCACTTGGAGGAGTTAGAGGTGGGGAGGCCAAGGAGCTGAAGAGGGGCCAATTCGCCTTATCTAAAATCCATTTAGGTTTGGTTCGATATGTCGGGTTCATGTTATTGATTTTAATGAGTATCGGAAAATGATCACTCCCATAAAGATCTGGGAGGACATTCCAGTCAATTGCGCTATAGAGGGTCGAAGTACACAGGGAAAGATCAATAGCAGAAAAAGATTTATAACTTGAACTATGAAAAGTTGGTTCCCCAGAGTTAAGAATGAATAAGCCGGAGTCATCAATAAAATTTTCTATTGATCTCCCACGTTGGTTGGTATATTGTGAGCCCCATAAAGAATTGTGACTATTTAGGTCTCCAATAAAAAGAACAGGTTGAGGTAGTTGATGATATATATCAAGTAGATGCTGCGAGTCTACAGGGCTATCATGTGCGAGATAAATGTTGCAGATGGAAAAAGTAAAACCTAGGTGAACACGGACTGCTACAACTTGAAAGTCAGAGTTGATGTTTATTTGTTCAGAAAAAATGGATTCGTGTACGGCAATTAATACTCCACGGGAACTTTGAATGACATTAGGACCATCTTTTCGGTAAATTTTAAAATTTTTTAAAGTGATATCGTGACTTGCTGAAAGATGTGTCTCCTGAAGAGCTATGCAAAAAGGGTTTATGTCATTGATTAGGATTTTCAAATCATTGTAGTGAATCTTTAACCCATTGCAGTTCCATTGGAGTAACGCCATTTAACATTTGAAAGAAAAATAATTCATCGGTGCAATTATTGAGAACATAAACATTGATTGGAAGACGTTAGTTTCTTTATTAGAGACTTGTTTCATTGGTAATATTTTTGAAGTGATTATGAATGAAATAATGGTGATAAAGTCGGAGAGCCGAGAAAGGTTTTTATAGTATATTATATTGTAAGTATTTATGATGATAGTGACTGTAATCTTATGAATTTTTATGTATGCTGTGGATTTTGATAAAGTAATTGGTGTACCAGGATCTAAAGTTGTGCTGAATGTACTAATTTCTGTGTAATCGAATGGAATTGAGTGTAAGAGTAAAAAACACGAGTTATTAGAATAAGGAGTTTTAAATAAACATGCAAATATATAAATATAGATGGATGCAGATATACATTTATACTTATAAAAGAAGGAAATATTATAATATAACGAATAAGAGAAGTTAGATAAATAGATAGTCATGTGTGTAATTTCAGTAATTATATTTTTACTTTTTATTTTCAGTAGTATCTTTTTTATTTTTCCCTCTTTTACTATCAGATACCTCGGTAAATCCATTATTTTCCTCCGGAGGATCGACTTCTATGAGTTCGACGTCGGATGTCTTTTTGGTCATCGCGGCCGAAGTCGTAGAAGTCGTTGGTTCAGAGGGTATAGGAATAGGAGGGGGAAGAGAGGAAGGAGGGGGAAGAGAAGGAGGGGGAAGAGAGGAAGGAGGGGGAAGAGAAGAAGGAGGGGGAAGAGGGGAAAAGGAGGTCGGGCGGTGAGGGGTTGCAGGCGGAAGAGGAGCCGAAGCGCTCGTGGTGGCCGATCTCGTCACCATCGGGCGGTAGTGCGTAGGCTGAGTAGGTGGAGGGGATGGGACTTTTGTGGTTTGTGATGTGCAATCAACTGGGGCTTTGAAATTAAATACGAAATCTGTTTGGGTTCCTGTTTCTTGGGTCTTAATTGTTCGTTGTGATTTTGTTATTTCAGAATATAACTTATTGAAAGTTTGAGGGTTTTCGAGTTTATAAATATTTCTAGCTTCATTAAAAGGCACTTTTTTTGTAAACTGAATTGTTTTAATGCGTTTATTCATTATGAATATGGGGCATGCGCGGTCAAGGCTGTTGTGTTCTCCTCCGCAATTAATACATTTTGGAGTTTTAATACATTTGCCGTCGGTGTGTTTTTCGTCACCACACTGCGAGCAGATTGTTTTAGAACTAGTACATTTAATTGTGGGATGAGAAAACTTTAGACATTTATAACACCTAATGGGATTGGGAACGTAATTTTGAACTTTAATACTTTGATAACCTATTTTAATTATTTCTGGTGGAAACGGTGTAGGGAATGTCACTATATATGAATTAGTTAGAATTTCGTTGCTATTTGATTTTATTTTAATCCTTTGTATATCTGTAATTTTTCCGTTTAATTCTGATTGTATTTCTTCTTTACTTAGGAACTGTAAGTCGTAACATCTTATCACCCCCTTACTATAATTTAAAGTCGAATGCGGTTTTACAGATACATTAAATTGGTCTGCAAATTTTTTACATTCAAGCATTTTTTTACTCTGTTTACTATTAATTGTTTCAATGAGTAATGACCCATCTCTTAATTTTTTTATCATTTTAACCTCTCCGATTAATCCCGTGATAAACTTATTGATTAAAAATGGCGACACTTTCTGAAACCCTTCTTCTCCTTCTCTATTAATTAAAATAAAGGAGGGTACGATTTCTGAAATTTCATTCAGATTTATTGGGTCGGGAGGAGTTCTCATCCGACCTCTTTTTCTTTTTGTGTTCGAGCTAAAAAAAGGCTCGACCATATTTTAAACTATTTAACTTAGTTTGAACAAAATAAAATGTGAAAAAGAAATGATTAACCAAAACATAAATAATCAAGAAAGGAAAAACAAGAAAAGACAAGCAAGAAATTAAATTAGAATGAAATAACTAAAACTATCTTATCTGTTGAAGGTAGCTTCTTATTCCTCAGGAGTGCACACGATAGAGCCTCTCTCCTTGGAATCCTATAGCTAACTGAGAAGTCCAAAAGTTCTTTTTTAAAACAGAACGCACAAGAGAACTTAATTAAACATCATGAATTTACAAAAAGAACATTCAAATAAACATAACCTTTTTCGCGATACTAATCATAACACGATCACCATGTGACTGATTTTTCTACAGTTTTTGAATTTCCCTCCTTAAAAAGAATCAGGTTAGGCAATTCAGTGTACTTGTTCATTGGTCAGTAATGTGCTGCAACCTACTGGCCACAACTGGACCTCTATAACTTCTTTCATTCCATTTATCATGGTGTTTTATTTCAAATTTTCAAGTAAATGAAAACAATCAAACATATATGAAATAAAGCACCATGGTAACAGGAATGAAAGAAGTTATATGTCGCCAGTAGGTTGCAGCACATTATGACTAACTGTCATGTCATTATGACCAACTGACAAGTACACTGAATTGCCTAACCTGATTCTTTTTAAGGAGGGAAATTCAAAACTGTAGAAAAATAGGCTTGTCACAAAGTCAACCCATTAGTCACAAAGTCACCTCGTTTTACGGTATTATTAATTGTAATATTACAAGTTGTTCACTGTTACATTTTTTATAAAGTTTAAAATTGTTTTATTAATTCTCAGAGATAGTTTATAGCTTTTATTTTTTTTTTTTTTGTTTTATGATTGTTTTGAAAAATAAGATGAATTTTAAATTATTTTTAGGACTCTTGGTAGGTATTCCTCTGCTTCAGAGATTTTTAAAATTAAGAGATACATTCATAATGATGATCGGATCCGTGTCTCATATTATTGCAAGGATTATATTCATGGTTTTCAAGGAACCTACCTGGTATTATATTGGTGAGTAATAAACAGCTGATTTGAAGGAATGTGCGGACCCCGCAGGTCTCTTCTGATGCACTCATTGTACATGTATCGCTTCATTTTTTTTTTCAAAGGCCTCCGCTGAAGCCCTATACTGCCCAAATATCGCTTCATTGTACATTCTTCAAAAGTCCAAGAATGTTATAAAATAAACCCCCGATTATCCATGAGCAGTTTATCGGCCTTGCAGATTACCCACGCCCTAAGTATACATTTTTCCCACTGATTTTAAATACAATCAATATAGATCCCTAGTTTAAGTTTCGGTTGGTGAAGATGTAAATCCATGGAAAAATGACGAAAGACTGGCATTTCTTCAAAATTATTGGGAAAATTGACTTTCATCATTTTGCCAGGTACATGGTAGACTCACGAATCTCCAAAAACACAACATTTCAGGAAAGCCAAAAAAAAAGGTTTCTTCTATATAGTGTGATTTGGTGCCTCCTGTTAAATATTATTGTTAAATAATATTTGTCTAATTGACCTGGAATCCATTGGTAAAATTTGTAAAAAAAAATGTAGTGACATGACTTAATATCAACATTAATGTACATATCCATTCCAACTTTTCCTGGTATTTCTTTTTACCGTAGGATAATAACGATTTTTTTTTTTTTTTTAATTTCTACTAATATTTGAATACCTTTATTTTTATTTTAATGGTAATCGAACACTCAAAGAAAAAATAATATTGTTTTTGCAAAATAATTTTTTTTTAGTCTATTCTGAATGCCAATCAGAAAGCCAACATCAACAAAAAATAAATATCATATTGAAATTTTGGCTGTTTTTTTTATATTTTGTATTAAAAGAAAAAGCAATTTTTAACTATTTGAGCTTTAATCGTGGGCTATCCGCAAAATCGGATTATACGCAGCAGCCATGCCACTCTATATGCGGATGATTGGGAGTTTATAGTAATTGAGTTTATATGTCCCATTTTATTGCCGTTATTATATTTTATGAGGTTAGAAAGGCAAGATCCATTGCAGTTACTTAGTGCAGCAGAAGATACCTGTGAGTTCCGTGTGCTCCCTATGTTTAAAATTACTGCTGTATCAATTAAATGGCACTGTGTTTTATTTTTAAAACATTGGAAATTTCTCTTAATTTTTTTTTATAGTACTTTTTTTGTTATCTAATACTGTTATTATATTATCATAATACAATGCACGACCCAACCATTTTATTCTTCTAAGAAGAAGTGTAGATTGAAAAACAAAAATCTGCCCCCTAATTTCAGTCTCGTAAGTTCAGTCTTGATATATTAGCCGTTTATATTGAAAGCGGCCTAACTCCATTTTTAAATTTTTTCCGGTTATCATGGTTACATGCACAACTTTATGTTATTTATCAGCAAAGCATTTCAGGTTGCTTATAATTCCAGCAAATACGATAATTCTTAACACCTAAGTTTTCAAAATTAGTTCAATAATCAAAGCGTGTAGTTTGAAAGTAGCCTAACTCCATTAATACTAAAATCAAGATATTTACTATTGATAATCAATAGATACTATTGATAATCGGAAAGTAGTGATGAATGTAATTTTAATTAATTAGTATTTACAAGTTAACCTAAGTTTTTGGACAATTGTGTTAGTTGAATAATCAGGGCGTTGTCGGAATGCTTGCACAAAAATTCCGATGAAGAAGGAAGAAAGAATATTTTTGAAAAGTTTTGGGGTTTGGGAGATTTTAGCAAACAAAATATATTGCTTTACGAAGCTGTCGAGCTCAAAATTGTGGAAATCAAAATCAAATGTGGAATGAAGACGTCCAACAAACAGAAAAGGTTCGCCAAGAAATTGGAGTTTTAGGTATTTATTAAATTATAAAAACGGAAAAGTTCCCGTCTGCAAAAAATTCTTTTTGGATACTTATTAAATAAGTGAAGGACGCTTAAAACGAGTATTAAACTCTGTAAATGTAGGCAATCATTTATGTGGGATGATGGTTGGATCATCATGAAAATTATCTGAGGAAGGGAAAAAGCACGTTCATAACCAACCATATTTAAAGTGTTTTAAAGAAATGTAAAATAAGTTCAGTATTGTTTTTTTTTTTTCAATTTAAAGTATTTTAAATTATGTTGAATGGACTTGGGCACCTTCAAATTTAATAATGAATCTTGTTGTTAATTTTTAAAGTGGCCTAACTCCATTCTTGATGAGAAAACGCATATTATTCACTTATTGATTGCCACTATTTTAATAGGAACTATAAACTTAACCAGTATGACTTATTAGTACCCTATACTTATATTTTTAAATCCTTTGAAACGCAAACCTTCAAATATCTTGATATGGTTATAAATGGACTTAGGCCACTTTCAAAATAAACGGCTCATATATAGATAAGGAAAAGTAAAAATTGTCTCTAACATTCACAATTTCATTGGTACTATTCTTCTCCCAAATGATTAATTATGATTTGTGTTATTGTTTGAATTTATAATTTGCAAAGCCTTTACTTGGTAAAAGAAGAGTAAAACATTCATACTTATTTTCTTTGAGTATAGAAGCTTGTATAACTTTTCAATAATAACTTAAATCTATTAAAAAAAAAAATAAAACAAGATCTTCACATAAAGATTAAAACTCATTAAATAAATTTATTATTATTTCTTTAAATTTGATCCAAACATCAAAACCATACCAAACATGAAAACTTTAAAATACTTAAATGTAACTTAATTTTATTTCATTAATGTATAATTTTATCACAGGAGCTGTCCTAACCACCTTTGGGCCTGTCGTTGCGCCTGTTCTGAGATCAATGACTTCTAAACTTGTTCCCCCTTCTGAAAGAGGTAATTTTATTATTTATTCTTTCAATAGTTATTAATAATCGATAAAAATTTAGGTGAATACATCAACTATCATTGTATATAAAATGAATTTAACAAGACAAGATAGATAGATAAATAGATAGATAGAAATGTTTATTTGAATTAGAAATATATAAATTAAATATAATCATTTTAAATCAATAAACGATTTTTTTTTTGTTTTTCGACAATGAACGTATTTGTCTGTCGAGGTGTCGAACTAATTTTAACATAAGCAATTACCTAGATTACTATAAAATAAAAAATAAAAAAATAAAAAAACAAATAAAAAAAGTCTTCTTGTATCTATGTAATATCTATATACCTATGAGTATCTATATATCTATATATATATATATATATATATATATATATATATGGTGTTGTGGTTAGCATAGCAATCTACAATACTAAAGATCGTGGGTTCGCGTCCCGAGGTGGCCCTAGGATTTTTTAATGGGAGTAAAAAATTCTTGGCTATGCTGTCCCTCGGCCTGTAAGATGTACGAGGGCCCAAGCCTGTACGATGTCAGGTACTCGTTAAAGATCCCTCTTTGAATCATACCTGGATAGGAAAAATTTAGGGCTTCCACTGTAGCATCTTCCTTAGCCTTAGTGGTATAAAGTGACGTTAAACAAACAAACAACAACATATTTATTTACATATATAAAAATTTATTCAAAATTGAAATTTTAAACCATTTTGTATCTATAATTGATGGCTTTCTTAGATACAAACTTAAATTTTTTAAATTTGGTTCATTTAAGGTTTTCTATTAACAAGACTATGTTTTATTTATTCTTTCAATTTAATGAATTTGTATCAATATCATATGTTTGTATATATATATATATATATATATATATATATATATATATATATATATATATATATATATATATATATATATATATATATTTTTCCTATCCACAATAATTGTATGATGAGAGGGAAATCTATTTCTAAACTCTATTATTTCCTTAATTTACTTATATATATTATTTTTCATACACATGCTATTTCGAAATCGTGTATTGTACATGTGATGAAACATTCATTGATGGATTCAGACAATCAATTAATTAAATGATCTGAAAAATGTAAATAAAATGATATACACTTACAAGTAAAATGTTTAAATAAATGATAATCATCGTCTCATAAAGTAGGTAGAATATGTATAAAAAAAAAACTATAGAATATTAATAAGTAAATATAAATATATCAATAAATGAATGAAATAGCTATAGTAATACAAATAAAATATAAATTTATGGGGTCACCTGTGGTGTAGTGGTTAGCATAGAAACTTACAATAATAAAGATCCTGGGTTCGGGTCCTGAGGTGGCCCTACCTAACCCTACCTTTTTACTCCCATTAAAAAATCCTTGTCTATGCCATCCTTCGGATAGGATGTAAAATGGAGGTCCCAAGACTGTACGATATCAGGTACTCATTAAAGATCCCTATCCTAATAATACCTGGATAGCCAAAATTTAGGACTCCCACTGCAGTATCGTCCGATTAGCCTTAGTAGCATAAAGTGACGTTAAAACAAACAAACAATATAAATTTATAAGTAAATAAGTATTAAATAAATGTAGAGTTATTTCTTTGTTGATGAGTTGTTGATGTTGATGAGTTAAATCTTTGGAAACTATATATGACAATAAACTAAACCTGTAACCACCAAATTGTTTTTAAATTATAATTCTTCAGCATAATTGAAATATATCTCAGATATTACTTACATGTGTTAATAACACAAAAAAGGGATTGACTATGTTGATGGTTGTAGAATATTCAAGTAACTATATATTCATCTGCTTATATAATCCCTTGTAGATGAGTCGGAAATCTGAAACATTGCAGAACAATAAATTTAAAAAAAATAAATTTGGAAGAGGTTCCTTCATTTTAAAAAAACCTCATTTCAAGTAACTCTTCCTCATATCCTATGAATATAAAATAAGCGAATAAAATCATTATTACATTGTTAATATTTATTTTTATTTCAGGCAAAGCATTTGCGCTGCTGTCCGTGTGTGATACCACCGTCCCATTGGCATCAGGTTTCATATTCTCCCAAGTTTATATCCATACAATAAGCACTTCTTTTCCTGAAGCAATATTCTTAGTAACTGTCCTCAGTCAGTTGATGGTGCTGCTGATCGCTCTGTGAGTTTGTCTAATATTGTATTTCCGGGCCATTTCATATTCAGTTTTTATTAATAAAATATAATCAAATCGATATTAATTAAAAAGAGTTATGGTTTCTATATGTTTTTAGAACATACAGTTCTTGGTCAAGGATCATGCAAGGAGGTTTTTGACCCCCCCCCCCCCCCCCTGACAGGTGAAGATACCAGTTAACGATTACTATTTCAGTATAAAAAGGGTTATCTTTAGTTTTTTTTTACTTCTTAAATGAAAAATGGATTTTATTTAAATATTTAATAGTAATTTGCAATGTAACTGTGCACTTATATTTTAAATTTGAACCTTCATGACACATAAAAATTTCAAAATAAAAAAGTACGCCCACCCCTCAGGAACTTTCTGGATCTGCTACTGGGACAAACGGTTTGGATTTCTATAAAAAACAAACAAACAAACAGAATTTTATCTTTATTTATATAGATATTTATATAAACTCAATGATCCATCTGGGCCACTTATTTATAATAAGTATTATAATCAAATATATATATATATATATATCCCTCTTACAATAATATAATAATTATTATGTGTGTCACCATATTTTCACCTCAGGGACAATGCAAAACAGAATAGAAAAGTACCATGCCATCAAACATATTCTGTGATGAGAGTCCTTCCATATAGTGGAGCGATCTACCGGCAGTTAGCCAAACTACCCACTGCAATGGCCTCTAGCGGGAAGTCCCTTAACCAGTGCAAAAAATGAGTCATTTCACATGAAATCACACTATGATTCATCTGCTTATTATTTTTTATCTGCCCCATAAATTCCTTATTTCAAGATCAATATTATCTGTAATATTCAGCAATGTCAGTATTTTACAAATTTTTACTAACACTTCTAAAACCTTTCTGTATCCTGGGTTTCTTTGGATTCTTTCCCCTTTTTCATATATTGTAAATAAGTTCGATATAAATTATTTTAATTTTATTTGCATACATTTTATTCAATTTCTCACCCCTCCCCTTATACAGTCCATTTTAAAGTTATCTTTCATAAAATCGTACGCTTAGTCATCATATCTCGAAGGCTACTTTATTAGACGTGTAAAATTTAATGAATAATTAATGACAAGTAACAAATTAATGAATTTGATGTGTAATTATAGCTCAAAAGGTAGATACACACTAATATCGATAAAGAATTTAAAATAAATATATAGATTAAGATACTATTAAGATTAATTTTATATCATTTTGAAGCTTGGATATATACTTATGCCACCAAGTGACTGTATAAAAGATTTAATTAAAGTGATTGAATATATTTACGATCTGTTTTGTTGCAGTTTTATGAACTCAAGGTTAAAAGGAAAGAATGTCGCAGAAGCTAAAGAAAATAATGAGGAGAGAACGACACTCCATTAGGCGGAATGGCTGTTCATTATTATTCCAACATTGTAGTGTAGAGATCGTAGATCTGAATTAGTATTATAGTTTTTTTTTTCTTTTTCTATCAACCAAAAAAATGGTTGATATTTTAAATATAATTAATTCATCAAATTGATGATCGGTATTAAATATCTTATTTGTCTAAATAAACTAGACTGTGATAGTATTTTTAGCTTCCACCTCAATCTTTATGAAAGATATAAATAATGCTTATCATGAAATGAGCAAGACTAAACTGATAAATTAAAATTGTAAGAAAATCTGTTGTAATTATTAATTATAGAATGGCTAAATTCACATATAAAGGAAATAGTTCCATTTGCCATTGGAGAAATGAATGCTTTAACAAAAGCATAAGATAATATCAAAAATTTACTTCTTCTTTGCATTAATTCTAAAATGCACCCTGTTCCTCTGGGGGAACACCTACTTTTTTACCTCTATGCCCTGCTCTGCCGTTTTATCTTTTGGCAACAAAGTGCAAGTAATAAAGTAATACAGTGTAAATTTTTAATTAATACTAATCTGTTACCTTTTAAGGATGAGTAATATGTATACGGATTGGAAAGTATTATTATTTTTAAATGTTTCAAATTATTTTTATGAATTCTGAAATAATAAATTTTTTTTATATTTATTATTGTTGTTTTGTTTTTTAATTCCCAAATGAAGGGTCAAGGCCAAAAACAGGAAATCACTTTCTTTTTATTTTATTTTCTATTATGATCTTAATACCACTGGATTTATTGAATGAGGAGGTGTATATTTCTATCAAGTCAGAATTCAGGGAGGGGGGTCGGGCATCATAAATAAAAACATTATAAATTATTATTATTGAATTTACTTAATTTAAAAATCAAATGAAAAATTCATTGAAAAAAAGTTATATTTACCTGTTTTTTACCTTGCCTTTCAAATAAACCAAGCTTTCTATAAACTTGCTGAAGTTAGTAAGAGATGGATGATATAGACTGGAAACTTGCTTCTATTTAATTCAGAATTCTTCATTGTATAAATTAAATCCTTAATATGAATAAATGCATTAGATTTATTGAAATATTTTACTCCTAATACTTTTAGAAGAACATAACTTTACTATTGTAAACTAGGTAACAACATAACCTTGTTATTGTAAAATTATTTATGTTTCTTGTAAAGATAATTGAAAATGTTTTTCTCTGTATCATATCTTTTTTTTTAATCTGAATAAGTCTTTAAGTTGCTGCCCTCAAATGTGAATTATTTACTTATGATAAAAGAAGCTCTTGTCGGTTTTATCTTTGGAATTTTATATATATTTATATTTATTTTATTTATTCCTCAACAATACGACACAAGTTTGCATAGTGTTTTTGTGGAACATCATAATTTATATAACATGTGGAACATATAATTTCTACTTTATTTCGAGGTGATTAAATTTCTTTCTGGCATTATGTCATAATTAGAATTTTGGAAATAATTATAAAATTAATTAATATTAAGATTTTTCAATAGCAGGAAAGAGACTAATCAATTATATAGAAAAAAAGGGCCTCAAATAGTCTCAAATATATATATATATATATATATATATATATATATATATATATATATATATATATATACAGTGGCTCACAGTCAAAATGATGCAAGGTATAAACTTTGAAGAAAAACTATTTTATACCAAGCCAACATTTATTTTCAACAATCTTTGTTTACAAATATAAAGTACAAACATTAGGCTAGAATTGACAATACTTAAAAGCTTATTTGAGATCAAATCCTAAAATTAAACTAAAACCTCATGAATAAATATACACTTCTAAGGTCACAGTGAAAATGATGCAAAATTAAAAAAATCAAAAATATTTCGAATTTGAGTATTTTGTAGGTAAGCCTTTATCTTTTATAATCTCTTTCGAACAATTGGGCATGGATTGGACAAGCTTTTCTGTTTAAGGTGGGCTTATATTGTCCCATTCTTCTTGTAGCACCTTTTTGAGATCTCTGTTTGATATCTTATGTTTTTTCACTTCTGTTTCTGATTTACTCCATGAATTCTCTATGACGTTTAGGTCTAGTGATTGGGGAGGTGTTTTTATAGTTTTGGGGTAAATTATATAAATTATATAAACACCATTCTCTTGCAAGATGAGAAAAATGCTTGGGGTCGTTATCACTATAAAAAGCAAAATTATTTATTATTCCAAGCTCAGTTGCACTTGCTTTAAATTTTTTCATTCAGGGTGTGACAATATAAATGTCTATCCATTGTTCCCTCAATAAAATGAAGATTTCCTACCCCCGAGGCAGCAATACACCCCCTAACTATGACATGACCACCTCCAGGTTTGATGGTCGGGCGAAGATTTTTTTCATGGCGCTTTTCATTTGACTTTCTCCAGACGAAACCTCTTCCATCAGAGCCAAACAAATTAAATTTTGGCTCATTCGAATACTGAACACTTCCGGAAGTCCATGTCTTTTGTTAAACAATGCTTAGCAAAATTGATTCGAAGCTTTTTATTTTTGTCAGTGATATAAGGTTTTTGCCATGTAACTCTACCGTTGTATTGGTTTTTCCTTAAGACCGTCCGAATGGTTTCAGCACATACCATTTCATTTAAATGTTTTTTAACTAATGTGGTCAACTTTGGAGCACCAAATTTTGGATTATTTGTTATTTGGCGCAAAATCCAACATTCATCGTTACCAGTAAAAAAATGTTTTGCACTCACCCTAGCTTTTCTTATTATTCTATTTTAGTTTTTAAAACTTTCAATAATATTTTGAACGGTGGCATAACTCCTATTGATAGTAGAGGAAATTTTTCGTTGTGTTTAGTCCATTTTTAAATTGATAATCACTATTTCTCGTTCACGAATAGTTGTTTGCGCACCCATTTTAAGCAAAAGCTCGAACTAGACTGATTACTAGTATCCATATTGTTTATTTTTGTTTCCATTGAAAGAATGGAAAGAAATTAAAAGGTTAATAAACTCATTTACCCGATAATTGAAGAATACTTGTTACTTTCACTTTTTTCTAAACGGAAGTAAACGTTGCATCTTTTTCACTGTGACCTTCAATCCCTACGAGTTTTAATGAAGATTTTTTTTTCTCTTTCTATAATTGCTGTTGAGTTGATTTGATTATATAAATTTAATGTATAACAATGAACCATTATGGCCTCATGTGCATAGGTTTTTAAATTTTAACAAAGAGGAAGTAAATAGCATTCGAAATAAAAATATTCGTTTGCATCATTTTGACTGTGAGCCACTGTATATATATATATATATATATATATATATATATATATATATATAAAATGTTTCACATAAATGAAAAGTTAAAATTCTTTTAAAAATTATATATAAACACACTGTCTTGATTAATCTGTGCAAGAACACTTCATCAACTGGGGCTATGTTGCTCTATCATTTAGTATCAGTAATACCAACATTACATAAATTAAGTTTTTACTTACCATAACAATGAAATAAATTTTTTTTACAACAATATCAGAATAATAAAATTATAAAATTAGATACATAAATAAATAAATATTCAAAATATAAATATAAGTAAAAAGGTCATATTACATTAAAACCATTTAAAAGTTACAAATTTTTTTAACAATATATTAAAAACAGTTTTGTCCAAAAATAAAACATAATATAAACAGAATATCTATTTTAAAAAAATATAGAATCGCGATGATTTGGAGTCAGGTTTCTCACATTTTTTACATATAATTTTTAAAAGAATTTTTAATTTTTCATTTATGTGAAACATTATATATATATATATATATATATATATATTTAATCTGATAATGAGTCTCCCAATATTAATTTTATGAATGCTGAGTGAAATAATTTTAGAATATTTATAATTATACCTTAATTCACAATTTTGCAGCTCTGATGATACCCGAAGGGGCGAAAATTTGGCTCATATATATATTGAATTTACATTAATAATTTATTTCATTTGTTTTGATAAAAATTCAACATATTTTCTTTGATACCTTTTTTCTTCATTTATTTAACATTTCTGTATCGAAGATAATTTTCTGTCTTCTCATTTTTATAAAGTTTGTCCTAAAAGAAAAATATTACTATTATCCACTGGCTTCATGTCATGCATGCTTGATAATGGACAATAAGATCGAAACGTCGCACATGATAAAATAAAAAAGGTTTAAAATAAAAATAAAAAAAAAGGTTAAAAAGAAAATTAGTTGGATGTTTATCACCCGAAACAAAAAATATATGAAATAAATTAAGTATAATCCAAAGAAACATTATTAGGAAAAAAGAAAAATTATTAATAATTGTATCTATTAGGCTCATGTGACTAACTTTTTTTCCATATTAGACTTGATTCAATGGGCAAATAATTTTGAATTTTATTATTCATTTTATAAAAGTGATTTATTAGTGAGTAATAAACTAATAAATGCATGAAAATTTTGATAAAAATCTGATTTGGATGATTTTTATTCCCCATTTTTTAAATGAGGTACGTTTCAAGATATGTTCACACTTGAGAAGTCATATATAAGATATTTTATTTTATTGGTTTAATTTACATATTAATTTTTTTTTATTAAAAATTCATTTCAACTACCAAGTTTAAATTTCAGTATACCAAAAAGCATCAACCAATTGACCAGGTACCAAATAGGATAATGTAGTATGTGTATATCTTCTGAAATGAATTGTAGCATATTTCAAAGTAATTATATTTATCTTATTAAAAAAGTAGGATGGGAAAATAAACAAAAGTTTATTCTATAAGAAAGAAATTAAATTTTTTAATCCTGAGCTGTTAAAGTGAGAATGATATTTTAATAAATATGATACTTCATTCAAATCCATAAATCTTGATCATAAAATTTATTTGACCTTCATATTTTCTGTAGTTTACTGGGCTCATGTAATGATATTCTATTCTTTGTATAAAGTATTTTTTATTTAATAACAATCAATTATATTTACTTTCTGATAGTGGATTATATTTAAATCTAATAATTTCCTGTATATATCAGTTATTTTTAGGAAATAATTTCTTGCTAACCAAAAAATGGTTAAATTTCTTTTTTAAAGTCATATTAAAATCTGTTCATTAAATGAGGAGTTTCCTATCAAAAGTGGTAATATACAATTTGACAGATAGTGAGATTTTGATTACATTACATCTGGTAATTTCATTCAACTCCTCTATATATCCACTTCTTCTACTTATATTTTTTCTGCTTAAAGTTATTATATATATATATATATATATATATATATATAATAATAATAATAATAATAATAATAATAATAATAAAGGCTTAACGAACCCGAAGGTTCAATGCCGACACCACCAATCGCTCCCTGCACACCTCCATCCATCGACCGTCTTCCAGACCTAACTTCGATAGATCCGCCCTAACGCAATCCTCCCACCTCCGTCTCGGCCTGCCCCTCGGACGTTTCCCATTCGGCACCGCGCTTATTAATCTTTTCGGAATACGTTCACAGCCAAGTTTTGCAATTTTACACGCCCATTTTATTCGTCTTGCTGCAATCACGTCAATTATATTTACTGGGTAAAGTTCACTCAGTTCGGCGTTGTGTAAGCGTCTAAATTCTCTGGTTATTTCATCCCTCTTCGGTCCAAATATTTTAAGCAGTACTTTATTTTCAAAAACTCTAAGCCGTTGCTCATCCCTCAATGTCAGCGGCCAAGTTTCGCATCCGTAAACGACCGTTGGAAGAATAATAGTTTTGTAAATCCTAATTTTTAAGTTTTGGGACAGAAGGCGGGAGCTAAGCAATTTCGCGACTGAAAAGTAGCAAGCATTACCGGCTTTTAATCTAGCCTTAATTTCCTCATCGATTTCGTTTTTTCTAGTTACCATCGCCCCTAAATATCTAAATTTCTCTACCTGTTCAAACGTATACCCCCCTACATTGATATCAGCGAAATCCTCATCACTTCTACGACTAACCATATATTTTGTCTTATCCGTATTCATTTCCAGTCCAAGTTCTTGTCCGGCTTTCATCAACGTTTTTGTGTTTATTTCTATGGTTTCCACGTCCTCCCCAAGCAATACCAAATCATCGGCATATCCGAGCACGGGTATATTCCCTCCCAAATTCAAACCCTTTCCGGTACGTGTCACCTTATGCTTTAGGGGATTCATGCCGCAAGTCGAATATATATATATAAGCATTAATTTATCAAGATAACTAAACATCTATGAAAAAAGGAAAAAAGAGTTACAGAGATGATGATTTTTGTAAGTCAACTCCTTAATGATGACTAGGGCTCATACTCAAGGTCCTTATTTTACAATAAATAGATTTTGAAATTTGAATTTGAGATCTAAAAAATATATCTTAAGCCATTTATTTAAAATTGGAGCAAATATAATCATACCTATAAAGTATGAATGTTGTAAAAAAACAAAAATGTATAACTAATATAATTAGAAACACTGAACCATAATGTTAACAGAAATTAGAATGTTGAGGAAAAAAAAAAACTTTTTACAACAAAAAAAATTTATAAGAAAAATTTGTATTAAACCTTTGTTACTGTCCTCGGGTCAAAATGACCCGATGCCAACTTTAGATCTTATTAGTTTATTGTCATTATTAAGTTTTACTACTTCACCTCCGTGTAATCTTCTGGTTTTCGTTAGTAAATATATTATTTATAATATTATTTTAATATCGGTAATATTTTCAAAGATATCAACACTTTGACCCGAGGCCAGTGTGTGTGAAACAAGACGATTCCCGGATTGACCCGAGGGCAGTACATGTGCACAGGCTTCTGGCGTCAAAAAGATCCGAGGACAGTTTGTGTGCTCTGTGATTCACATAGTCAAGATCCTACAAGAAATCTCAATATAAGCTACCTACACAGCTAGGATTTCATAAACAAGTGGATTTGTAAGTGTTCACATTGCCTAGGATCTTCTGTACACCGAAGGCCGTTGTGGATTCAGGCAATATCTACCAAAACATCATGGTTTAAAGATTTTTGCAATGGTACATTCATCAACTTTCTACTTGAGTTAATTTGAGGTGTATGTGGGAACCCAACCAATAGGCCCATATTGGAAGCCAAATAACCCCCATGAAATAGTCCTTTGTCTTGTTGAGCCAATAAAAGGGAGTACACCCACATAAAATTAGCGAATTCGTTGTTCCAAGAGAATTTAACATTAGTTAGTACTCTTAGAAAAAAATAAGCCAGAAATCCCTATACAATTTTAACCCCATATACAAAGAATAGTCCATTCTAGTTTATTTGGCTTTGCTAAAGATTTGTCCCTAAACTCATAGGTTACACATCGTAATAAGGCAGTTATTCTTATATCATCATTACATCACGATACTAACACAAATGAAGAACAAAATAATAAATCAGAAATGATATTATATTACAAATCTACAAAAGGTGGGGTCGATTCAAACGATCAAATATGCAGTTACTACAATGTAAGGAGGAGGACCAGTAGGTGGCCCATGGCTCTTTTCTACCATTTTCTGATTTTTTAGATTAATAATCTAATAAATAGATCTATTATTTAGATTAATATTTAAGCTAAATAATAAAGAAAATCTTGGGAATTCATACAAAAGAAGAAATTTTATAATCAATTTTTGCCATCTATTGGTACTCCCTCACATTATCAGAAGGTCCCAGAATCAACATATACCAAGGTCCCTAAAGATCAACTTAAAATTATACTTAGAGGAAGAAGGAGTAATGATTATGGAGTTAGAAGATACAGGAAATACTTCCTCCGAACCTTCATCAAGATGTCAAAAAAGGAAAAGATGCGCTAAGTACCCAAGTTCCAATGATAACAAAACATTCACACAATACTCAACATTCAGAGTATTTCTTTGTAATTCACACCAAAAAATAACATGCCAGGACTGTATTGAAAATTAAGACCGTAAAAAATTGACCAAATAATGTAATTACACATTTTTAAAAATGGTGAAAGAAATCTAGTGTCTAAAGTAAGACTTGGCAGAAGAAAATTATTATAATCATCTGTAATTATTAAAAAGTTATATTTGTATGTTACACTACTTAATAAAGTTTTAAAGATTTAATAAAATTATTGACTCCTTAATCATCTCTTGTTTACTAATTTTTATTTAATTTTAAATTTTCGGGTCATATTGACCCGAGGACAGGTTGAGTGAGATTAAATGATGGCCAGTAACAAAGGGTTAAGCATATTTATTTCTTAAGAGATATGTAATCAAATCATCCTCCAGTGTTCATTGATTAAAATTTCGCCTATATATATATATATATATATATATATATATATATATATATTTATATGGACTGATATTTATGAATTGATTATCAGTTACTTTCAATGTCCTATGAAATTCAATATTATGCCTTAGATTAAATTATAGAAAGCCTATATTGAATTTTATTTCTGTTATAAGTTTCTGAATGTTTAAAGTCATGAAGTTATAAATTTATTAAGTAATAGTGAGACTCATAAGACTTTTTATCAAAAATAAAGAAAGTGTGGTTATATAACAATATTTAAAGATGTTGCCTGAAATATTATGTTAATAGGTGCAGAAAATACTACTAGAAAAAAATGGTGATTGATGAGAGACATGAAGAAAATAAAACAAAATATAAAATCCCATTAATAGGAGTCGAGCCGGTGATGTTTTTGTACATGGGTGCATATATGATGACATCTGTAGTCGGGGAACAATTTTTTATTTTCAAGGCTTGTATGGTTAATCTGGGATTTCCAAAAAATGTTTGTGATCACATTATGGACAAAGCCAATGAAGATTACAATAAACAAGTACAGGTAATTAATTATCTATAAGTATATAATGTATTCATTCTTATCGGGTAAATATTTCATTATCTGATAAGTATTGAATTTTAGCTAGAAAACATTAACATCGACTGCATCTATATATAGAACATATCTTTTATTAAGTAAACATGTAATCTCATACTAGGTTTTTATGGACTAACCCCATATAACTGCAATAAAAAAATATATAGCGTGCTCTGAAAAACTACACTGATATGACAACAAATGTTCTGATTGAAACAAGATGTTAAAAAAAATTATTTTATAAATATGTATTCAGATTATACATGTTGATGAGTGAAGGCATAATGTGAGCTAATTTAAAAAAAAAATATATATATATAAAAGTTGTAGACTCTTACAATTTGTTATAAAAGAATATAAGCAATGGCTTTATTTTAAGTCGAATTAAAACACAAATGAAACAAATAAAATGCAAAGGGATTAGTAAGTGACATGCTATGCATTAAAAATTATTAATGAACATTTAAATTTTGATTTTTAAAAACCTAATTTTGTATCCTTTTAAATAATTTTATGATTTTATTAGAAAATCATCTTTTGTATATCAAGACATGTGGGAAGCTGTATACTTACTATTTGCAAATTAAAAGTAAACCTAAAATTATTGTTTGTTTTTTAAAGAAAGACCCCTAGCAAAGAAAGTTAGAAACAAATTTAAACTAAATATGAAGTTAAGGATTAAAAAAAAAGGGACTAAAAATGGCAAAAATCCATATTATCAGAAGATGACTAATGAACATAGAATTAATTTGTACAAATGTTAGAAATTATATCTCAAGTATGGCAGTCTCATTTTTTTATTTATTTGAGAAATAGGGAATAAACGATTTGCATCTTAGTAAACCAAAATTGGTAAAAATATTTTATTACTAGTTTAAAAACTGCACTCAAACAAATTATCCAATGGCATGAAGTTTACATTTTAATGTTTATTAGTGTAAAAAACTTTGAAATAGTATATATAATACATTTTGACATAATCTAAATCTTATTACCTATAATTTTCAAATAATAGCTTTGTAAAATATAATAATATTATAATATTTCAGGTTGAGGTTTCTAAATTCTTCCAATATGAAGGTGTGGCATCTAACGCGATACCTTTTATTTTAGCCTTCATTCTCGGCGGGTGGAGTGACCGTGTAGGTCGCAAGCTGCCCTTGCTTTTGGGACTTCTTGGGTGTTTAATTTATTATTTTGCTCTGTTTCTTAATTCAATATTTGGTTAGTATTCCTATTATTATTCTACAACTAGGATAACAATTATTCTTCCTTATGGTTTATATTTGGACTTTGGAGCAGCTCAGTGGTAATACACTGAACTGTTATGCTCAAGGCATAAGTTGAATCTGTAACAGGGTATTTTCCTATTCATCCTCAGATCGTTCCTTGGGCCAAGAGACTCTCCTTGGGTACACTCAGCCTCTATAAAGTGGCTACTGTTAATCATTACTATTTAGAACTGTGTAAAGCATCTTTCCAACACTTATGCAAACAATGTTATCAATTATTTTCAAATCTCTCATTCATCCTGCACTGTTTTATTATCTTGGTAGATTGCTTTATTTATTTACAATAATCAACTACAGCATCCCATTGCAGTCTCATGTTATATATGTTTATATTTAAAATGCACAGATTCTACACAGGGAAAGCAATGCACTAAAAAGAAACATTATTGAATCGATATATATTAAAAAGAACGAAACAGAACTAGTAAACTATAAAAAAGATTCTGAAATAGTCAGTAAACATTACTATGCAATAATAAATAAAATATAACACCATCAGGATTAAAAGATAGCAGACTCCTCATAGGTCAGATACCAAGTAGCATGCAACACCATAAAACAAGTATATATATATTAATGCATATAAAACACCAATTCAGCAATATTTGACAAATTCTCCATTAGAATGACCAATTATTTAAAATTCAAAAGAGAAGGTTGGTGAGTGTTCTTGCCATTTTGTTTTGATTTTTATTGATAATAAATTAGCAAAAGTATCTTCCTTTTTCGCCATAAATATTTATTTACAGCATAACATGTTGACGTTTCGAGGCTGTTTCCCCATTCTCAAAACATAAATAATTTTTCAATCGTATGATTGATGGTCTTTTAATAAATATTATAATAAATATATCAATGTCATACGAGGGGTGATCAAAAAGTTCCAGGACTGTTGAGATTGCGCGGCAATGGAGTGTCATAGAGCAGTGCGGTTGGCAGCATTGTTTAGCGTGACTCTTCCTGAGCTCAGCTGTTTATTCAGGTTGTTGATAACCTTCTTCATTGCAATGTTACTGCTGTTTTCGTAAAAAAAAGTTTTTTGTGAAATGAATGTAAAGGAAGAGCAACGCGTTTGCGTAAAGTTTTGTGTGAAGTTGGGTAAAATGTTTACTGAAACTTTTCAAATGTTGCAAGTGGCTTTCGGTGATGAATGTCTGAGTCGGTCAAGGTGTCATGAGTGGTACAAAAGGTTCAAGGAAGGCCGGACATCGTGTGAAGATGATTCTCATTCAGGGCGCCCATCAACTTCGACTGACGACGATCATGTTGCAAGATTGAACAGTGGTTAGTCGACGATTAGAACGCACGAGTCTGTTCAATCTTGCAACATGATCGTCGTCAGTCGAAGTTGATGGGCGCCCTGAACGAGAATCATCTTCACACGATGTCCGGCCTTCCTTGAACTTTTTGTACCACTCATGACACCTTGACCGACTCAGACATTCATCACCGAAAGCCACTTGCAACATTTGAAAAGTTTCAGTAAACATTTTACCCAACTTCACACAAAACTTTACGCAAACGCGTTGCTCTTCCTTTACATTCATTTCACAAAATCGCCGAACACAAAAAACTTTTTTTTACGAAAACAGCAGTAACTTTGCAATGATGAAGGTTATCAACAAACTGAATAAACAGCTGAGCTCAGGAAGAGTTACGCTAAACAATGCTGCCAACCGCACTGCTCTATGACACTCCATTGCCGCGCAATCTCAACAGTCCTGGAACTTTTTGATCACCCCTCGTATGCTAAAATACACCGTTATACTTTTATATATGTCAGCTCATACTTGTTACATAAGTTTAGTCAATCAGAAATGGACAAGTATGAGATGACATATATAAACAGTATAACGGTGTATTTTAGCATATGACGTTCATATATTTATTATAATATTTATTAAAAGACCATCAATTGGAAGTGGTTCATGGTTCATGGCTAATAAACAGTACAGGATGAATGAGCAACTTGAAAATAAGTGATAACAATAATGAACTAACAGCATCCCATCGCAGTCTCATGTTATATATGTTTTCAATCTGGTGGACGTTTCGGACCAGTGTGTCCATATTCATCACCTGTATGTATAGTGCACAATTAATTATAGCAATTTACTTATACAATTATAAACAATAAAACTTAACAACTATTATATATATAAACATAGATTCTAAATAGGTATAAATAGGACATATAGGCATGTCGAGTTGTTCAATTTTAACAGTCTACATAAATAAACAAATAAAAATCAATCGATAACAATAAAAATAAATTCTTATTTTCTTCTAAATTTGGTTGGAAGATATTTATATTATAGTTGATAATAAATTAGCAAAAGATTGTTCCTTTTTCACCATAAAGATTTATTTACAGCATAACATGTTGACGTTTTGGGGCTTTTTCCCCATTCTCAAAACATAAATAATTTTTCAATCGTACGATTGATGGTCTTTTAATAAATATTATAATAAATATATCAATGTCATATGCTAAAATACACCGTTATACTGTTTATATATGTCATCTCATACTTGTCCATTTCTGATTGACTAAACTTATGTAACAAGTATGAGCTGACATATATAAAAGTATAACGGTGTATTTTAACGTGTATTTTAAAGTTTACCTGCGTCTTGCTTGGCAGGTTATCTTTAATATTCTGGCGCAGATCCTCTCGGTGGCTGACAGACCCTCCTGGGGCAAACCCAGCCTCTATAAAGTGGGTCCCTTAATTGACAAATTAAGAGGGAAAAACCTGGGGGTTGAGCGTGATCATGGTCAAATCCTTGCATGACTGCTGACCAAGAAACAGTACTTTCTTACATAGTACTGAACCCGAGACCCTAAATAGGTTGTAGTGATAAATTTCCTTAAAGGTTTCAAAAGTTTTTTTTTTAATGTTGATTTTGTTCCTTAGAAAAAATTTGGTCTTTTAGTCAAGTAACCTGGACAATAGCCCAAATCATTTGTTGAAACAACAAAAAAAAGTTTAGAGGGCGTATCCTGTCAAGAGCAATTAAGTTAATTGCTATGACCGCCTATATGGGTCTGAAACCTGGACCATGACCAAAGCCTATGAAAACGAACTCCTGGTTTTCGAAAGGAAAATTCTACGAAGAATAATTGGAGGTATCCTTATAGGTGATACCTGGAGATGGGAAAAACCAGGAGATTTATGAACTCTTAAAAGAGCCAGTCATTGTCCTCACTATTAAGCTGGGCCGGTCATGTAGCCTGTATGCTGGAAACAGAGTTGCCGAAGAAATTGCTAACAGCCTATTTATGGTATAAGAAGACGAGGACGACCCCGACTTCGGTGGAGTGACGGAGTGACATTTGAAATCTTCTGATGACATAAGAAATCAAGAATGCCAGAAATCTTCTGGGCACAGGAAACTGGATGGCAGCCGCACAGAACCGCGACAAGTGGCGGAAGCTGCTGGTGGAGGCCAAGACCCGTCAACGGGTTGTAGAGCCACATTAAGTAAGTAAGTTGGGTACTCCAAGTCATTCTCCTATCTAGATGAAGTCCCAAATATCGTATGAGATTCAGAAATCAGAGTGTTGCGAAAGTACACTGGAGGATATGAACCACAGAAAATTATTGTTGTGGTGACATTTAAGTCTTAATTTATAATTTAATCATAATGCATAATAAGAAAATATAAAAACTTTTATTGTTTAGAGTCTTGGCCCCTCGAGACAATACTTTACACTGCTTGTTTTCCTTCTGCGCTGACGGGAATGAACTTGTCAATTTTCATGGCTTGCTTTGCCTATCTTTCGGATACAACCCCTATCGATCAAAGAACCGTTCGAACAACTCTTCTGGAAGTGGCTTATCTGTTACCTATGCCGATTGGTACAGCTCTTGGTATGATTTTTTTTTTTTTTTTCTCAAATGTACATGGCTTATTCTCATAAATAAATTGAAATATTCATTTAAAAGCAATAAAGTCAAAGAATCTACAAATAGTAATTATTTTATTTAAGATATTTCATTACTTAATTTCTATAAAATAGTTTATTACTGTGTGTAGAAAGCCACTTGGCGTATCTTCAAAAGCATACCAAAAAAGAAAAAATGATTTAGCCAAAAAGATGAAATATATTTAATATTTTCTGATTTCTATAAAATAATAATTAATACTGGATTTATTACTTTTGCAGGTTCATATTTATATAATGGCCCTTTAAAGAAATCCTTCAAATGGATGTTTTTTATCAATTGCATCATCTTATTAATAGCCATATTTTACACCATTTTGGTGATACCTCGGAGAACAAGCGATCCCCCGAGAGATGAACGCAGTGTCTGCACTCTCGGCCATATAATTGATACGCTGAAGACATTGTTTGTAAAAAGGAAGGAAGGGCGTAGGATGATATTTATTTTGTGTCTCATTGGCATGGCCGTATATACCTTACAAAGGGGTAAGCTTTAAAAATTATTAATTCATTATTTTTAATAATAAACACCAAAAACTAGAAATCATTAACTAAATAAAAATATGAAACAGTGATTTAATTTATTAGATGCTTAAAATCGCTCACTGAAAAAAAATTGTTTTTTTGGTTCTGGAATTTCAACAAGGATATCGATAAAAATGTATTTAGCAATAGTTAGACTGTACAATGTTTTTATTTAATTGAAGTAATACACTCCAAAACAGTCCATATATTTTCCAGACCTTACATATCTACAATAGGAGCTTTCGGCGTCATATTCATCTAAAATACAAATACAATTATAAAACTTCATTAATGATTATAAAAATGCATGTATTTAATTTAATTTTATTGACTTCAGTAAGTTGTTTTATGTACTGTCAACTTACTTACTTACTTACTCCCTGGCGCTACAGGTCTATTTGACCCTTGGCCTTCCGGACTGTCTCCCTCCATCTGTCGCGATCCCTGGCAGCAGTCCTCCAGTTTCTTATTCCCAGTTTCGCAGCGTCCTTCTTTACCTCACCTTTCCATCGGCTCCTTGGTCTGCCTCTTTTCCTTTTTCTTTCGAGGATTTCCATATCCAACATCTTTTTCTGCGGCCTCTCCTCTTCCATCCTTTCTACACGACCAGCCCAACGTAGCCCACCTGCCTTTATGTGGTTAACAATATCCTCATTTTTTATTAAGGCTACTATTTCATTGTTGCTCTTAACCTTCCACCTTCCACCATGATTCGAAAAAAATAAGGATGATTCGGCATTATATATTTTATGTAAAGGTAAGTGGGAGTAAAAATATCATCGGCAGGCTTTAGTAAGTAAAAATTACTAATTAAAAGATCTCTTCTTTCATCGTTTAAACGTTTTCAATGCGATCTCTAATTATTACTAGTCACGAAAAAAAAACCGTATTAATTACGGTTTTTAAAATTTTAGTTCGCGAGAACTAACAAGAGATCGCATTGAAAACGTTGGTCGCTGAGCTCCACCCCCCCCTCCTCCACCGCTACACCATACAATAAGGACTTTTTAGATATTTACCTTTGCGAGAGGTAATTAGCTAGGGAAAAAAAACCATAGAAATTAGTTAATAAAAATTTAGATGTGCGAGAGCTAACTCGCGACGGTGGTATTCCCTAGTGAGGTCGTGGAAAACCCGCCCCCCCTACCCAATCTGTATTCTTAACTAATAAAGATTTTTGGACTAATTACCTATAGGCGGGCGCAAGCGACGGTGCTGCTTCTGCGACGGCGCTGCAGGAACTAGAGAAACAGGGATGAAAGCGGGGCCATTATTTGGATTCATAGGGTTTTTTTCGCGTTTTTAATTTATTTTTCCATAATTAAAACCCGATTGGGCAAAAAATCATTTGAAATATATCTAATAGGTATTGCTCGGTCCCTCAGTGTTCAATTAGAAAATCAAAAGACGTGTCATTCCCTTTCATTTCCAAAAAATAAAAAGCTTCTTAAAGAGTGGATTGTAAAATTAAGAATAGATAATCCTGTTTCGAAACATATGACGATATGTAGTCTTTATTTTAAAGAAAGAGACTATATTTATCCAGGTAAATATTAGTATTTGACATTTTATTATTCCAAAATGCTAGTTTTATGCAAATAACATTGAGACCATAGTGTCATAGATTTGTTTTTTTTTTTTTAATTTTCCCCATTTTTCTATTACATCCGTTGTGCTTAATTGTTCCATGTTTTCAATGCGAAGCCTGAAAGTTTTGACAAATAAATAAATAATATGACAAAGAATCTAAGCTGTCATAACAATGATTGTGTGAATAGGTAATTAATGTTATTACTAACCGAAAAACGTCGAGTAAAGTTACAATGATGTGTTTGCATTTACCAGAACTACCAGCTTTACATGTACAATGACAAGAAAATTGCTTATTACTATTAATAAATTTGATTTCCACTTTTATTTGATGGGGCAGTCCTTAAAGATTGCTAGTTTAAAGGCACGAGGCTTGTAAAATAACTGTTTTTTTATTTTTAGATATTATTCCACATGTAAATATGTGGTTTGCATCAAGAATAGCCGGCCCATCAATTAATGGTCTTTTAAAATTACCAATTATCTCTATCGCATCAACTAGGTCTAACACCGTTCTTTCCGACATTTTGCAAAACTACTAGCGCACCCTATATTCGATTGCGCCCGCCTATGCGAGAGGTAACTAGTCAGCGAAAAAAAAAACCGTATTAATTTAGGTTTTTTTTTTTAATTTTAGTTCGCGAATACTAAGAAGAGATCGCATTGAGAAAGCTGGTCGCGGTAGTCGGGGGAGTGGTTCTTATTATTTTTTGCTCAAAAACTCTCACGCTGGAAGGCACCAGTTTTCAGACCCGTAAGTAACAACTGGTCTTACAAGTGTTTTGTACAATTTTAATTTTGTTTTCCTTGACAGGATTTTTGAGTTGAAGAGCTTGAGGTTCACATAGTAGGCCCTATTACCGGCCATTATTCTATTTTGTATCTCTTCACATATTATGTTTTCACTATTTATTGAGGAGCCCAGGTAAGTGAAGTTAGCTACTCGCTCATATTGATAAATGAGCTGAGAGATATTCTTATTTTGCCTGTCTGGGTTGTTTTGATTACTTGTGGCCGTTACCATCATATATTTTGTCTTTTCTTGGTTCAGGCTGAGCCCAACTTTGCTACCACTTTTTATTATTAATCCGAATGCCTCCTTTAAGGCTGCAAATTAAACAGTGTGGCGGACAGCACATCTCCCTGTCTTACACCAGAGACCACATCAAAGGCATCTCCTACTCTGTTTCCAATCATGACTTTAGCTGCGGTACTTTTTAACATCATTTTTATTAGTCTGACAACTTGAAAATATTAAATATAAAAAATGCTTCGCAATATTTATAGTTTATTTATATTGTTTTTAGTTTCTTTATAAAAATTGACAATTAAGCTTGTGTTTATTAATATGTAGTGACAAAGGTTTTTACAGGTATTTCATCATTATTACAGGTGATAATTCTTATTTCTCGTGAAAATTTTTATAATCATTAATGAAGTTGTTTAATTGTAATTTTATTTTAGATGAATATGGCGCAAAGGTGCTGAAAGCTTCAATTGTAGATATGTAAGGTCTGGAAAATATATGCAGTGTTTTGGAGTGTATTACTTTAATTAAATAAAAATGTATTTATAAGTGAATAAAATCTAACCTCCTGCACTATATTTCATTCTAGTTTTTACAAACATATTTTGATTCAACTAATAAGCCATTTTAATCGAATATGGAATATCCATTTTGGTAATAACATTATTTTTTCAAACCATGAATCATATTCTACCTGACTTATAAATGTTTCTTTTTTTATGAGATATTTTCATTAAATTTGGAAATGTTTATTTGTTCTTTATAGAAATGCATACCGTTTGTCCTAAATTCTCCAAATTTCGCTCAGTGGTTCTCTGATACCAGGTGCGACCACCTGTCCATATTAAAATTGCATAACTTCAGCCAATCTCTGGGTATATTCTTTATTGTTATAAAAATTGTTTGGATCTTGTTTTACATTGGTTTTTACGAAATCGACAGAACAAGAAACAGCATACTGAGTCGATTAAAAGACTCACTTCATAGATTTTAAGGATTTAAAAAATTAAATTCTCCCAGTGAAATACAGCTAGCATAAAATAAATTATACTCTCACTATTATATACTAATACTATTATATACTAATACAATACTATTTCACATAGTATTCTTTAGTATTAGGGAGAGTAAAAAAAAAAGACGGTTTCAAAGGATAAATAATAGTAATAATAATATAAGGCTTAGCGAACCCGAAGGTTCTATGCCGACACACCACTCATTCCAGCAATCCTCCCACCTCCTTCTATGCCTAACCCTCGGACATTTTCCATTTGGCAGCGCACCTATTATTCTTAATGGAATCGGTTCACTTCTAATTTTCGAAATTTTACACGTCCATTTTATTTGTCTCGCTGCTATCTACTACTATTGGTCTTCAATGGATAAAGCATAGTTTATTTTTTTCTTACATCAAATCTTTATCAACTTTCGCAATGGTTGATGCAGTAATACATTTATCCTATAAAGCAAAGCTGGTTATTGTCTCTCCAAATATTTTTCCACTTGTTGAAGCTGTTCTGAATAATATCCCTTCTACAACAAACTCATTACATTGACTAACCGAAATGGTTATTTTTTATGTTATGAAATATTGAATAATGTTATCTTAGTAGACTGTTTCCTTTTATTGAAATTATTAAAATGTGAGTATATCCAGCAACCGTCTCAAATATCATTTTCGTTTACTCTTATGTTTTTAAAATTGAATAACTCAACAGTTTTTATCATATTTATCATTTTTGTAATGTCCCTGGTTTAAATTAATGATGATAGTGATTCCGTCCGTGGATCTTTATTATATCAAAAGATTGGGACACAAGCAAAAAACACAGTTTTTTTTTTTTTGTTCTTATTGTCATGTTTCATTAGGCTTTGTTTTGTTTTATTGAAGTTGGTTTATTATTTTTTTTTTAAATCATATTATTTGTATAAAACTATAATATAAATACGTCTCATGTAACAAGTGTCATTGTTGATGCTGCAGAAGTCTATGCACCAGTATCGCTGGAGGCGGCCCCCTGGAGTACCACCGGCGACACAACTAACATGTACATTGTATACAGAAATGTATGGTATGTACAGTATACAAAATAAACTCCCTTCTGGCAGGGTTACTGTTAGAAGGAAAATATAAAAAAAAAAAAAGCAAAAAACACAGCATTCAGGCAGTGGAAGTAAATTATTATTGGTGATAATATATACATATATACAGACTATGAATATAACTAATATTATAAATAAAACAAGCCTGAATAAAGGAGTGGAGTGGCCAGGGCAGAGGCAGCCAATATATGTCTATCTACATCGAGATTCTAACTAAGACTGGTATAAGACTGGTAGCTAGAGTGGGGCCTTCTCAGAACTAGGGTGATAAGGAGGGCTTAGAGTACAAAGTTTGACCCTATGTTATTATTTATCATATTTATTTAAACTCAATGATTTCTTTAGGCACCTAATTACAATAATTAAGCCTTGATATTCATAAATTATTTATATTTTTTTGTAAAAATTACTTTTATAAAATTGCACTGTAATTTAGGTGATAAATATGGACACTTTGTCTGAAACGTCCGGCACTATGTAAGAATAGAAATAAATGAAATGAAACTTTAATTGAATGTACTCAAATTTTATTAAATAATGTTAAAGAATCATTTTATAAAATTAGTGCATACTTAATTTTATTTTTTAGATGAAAGCCGCATGATGCAGCTCTATACTCAGTTGCAATTCCATTGGACAGTGAAAAATTATAGTAATTTCAGGACTTTTCAGTCAGCATTATTCATTTTGGGTAAGCTTGGATGACATTTTTTACATCCATACCTTTTATCTATCCTGTAACAAGATTTGCCTAAAAACCTATCTCATAACGTTTCTTTTGTGTTGCATAAAATATGAATGAAAAAAAAAAAAATGAAAATATAACCTTATTCTGGGACTTTTAGTCCCCTAAGAATAACAAAAAGGAAACATATGATAGTACATTTGTCTGACTAAAATTAGATCAGTGGGATGAAATTATACATTATATATAGGATAATAAATATAAAAATAGTGTTTACTCATAGTTCTAAATATTGACCATTTTTACATTTTTACAACTAGGAGATGGTTGAATAAATGGTATTTAAATGATGCCAAGGAGGATGCGCTGCGAATGGAGTTAGGCAGGGAATTCCAAAGATGGGTTTCACGTACTGTAAAGGATCGCTCAAAGGAGACTGTTCTATGGGTAGGTACATACAGGTCGGTGAGATGGGATCTTGTGTTTAATAGGTGGAGGGACGAACGAGGTGTAAGGAGGTCGAGGATATTGCTGGGATTTTTTGTTCTGAAGGATTAGAATAGACAGGAACCAAGGAGGTTTTGTCGTCTGTATTCAGGAAGAAGAAAACCTTGCTCAGTATACAATTGGGAGACGTGAGAGTGTCTGGGAAGATCGAGAATGAATCTGATAAGGCGGTTCAATAATCTTTTTAATTTCATCTCTATTTCACTAGACAACCCTCTGTATACCAGGCATCCATAATCGAAGTGAGGAAGGATGAGAGAGGAAACTAGGAGATGGCGGGTGCTTCTGGGGAAACATCTGAGGAATCTAAGGAGCTGTTTTAGGACTGCAATGGATTTTCGGGTAATTTGGGATACTTAATGGTTCCAGGAGAGATGATTATCAAATGTGAGACCAACGTTTTTTATGGGGTCTTGGAACTATTGATATATAATAGTGGATAGTAAGGAAGGGTTTTGAGCCGATAAGGATTGCTTTTGTTTTCTCTGGATTTAGACGTAGTTTGTTTTCTGTCGCCCAGCTGTTAATACTGACGATGTCCTCTTGAAGTTTTGGAGCCGCTTCTATTATATTCGAAGGGTGACATGATATGTAAATTTGGAGGTATAGTGCATAATATGCATAGTGATCTGGATCATTTTTCCTTGTCATTAATTATAGTAATTTTATCTCTTTAATTATTTAATTTATATAACTTTAATTCAATTATTTTACTTATATATGTATGTTTTTAGGATTACTATTTGGTATTCCACTCCTCCAGAAATGTTTCAAGCTAAGAGACACTTTTATCATGATGATTGGGGCAACATGTCATATTACTGCTAGATTAATTTTCATTATTGCTCAGGCAACGGAGTGGTATTACGTAGGTGAATGTCTGAAATTTGAGATGAAATGTTTAAGTATGATTATAAAAGTTCATATTTGCAATGGGTGAGTTGGTTTTGTGAAAAGACTCTGAACTATTCCCTAGGTCCCTCTGGTTGGAATCTTGTTGATTTAACCTGAGGTTGGGCTCACTCAGCCTCTATAAAGTGGATACTGTTAATAAAAAATTGATGATGGCGTTTGAGCATGATCATGGTCCATTGCTGACCTGATCAGCTTACTAAGAAACAATTCTTCCTTACAGTGGCTTGATTGAGACATTGTGGTCAATGAAGGAATGTTTTCCTATTGGCTAGCGCTTTCGCGGCCATATTGTTTTCAACTCTACTGTTTACCTAATGCTATTCAGTCTATATTGTGTCTTCTTTTGGACGATTACAACCGTTTTTTTTAATTGTTTTTAACATTAACTTGTGTTTTTTATAGTTTAGAGTTTTAAATATAAGTTTATAAAATAGTTTAGTCGTTAGTTGCAGTTCCGATGTATTTAGTTTAGTGTAAATTGAAAAGTAAGTTATTTCTTAATTCTCCGTTAAAATTTTTTTCTGAATACCTATTTTATTTGTAATTTATTTATTGTATTCCGTAATTTATGTTTATGGCCTTTGTAATTTATTTAACTAAACCTTGTTATAAATAAATGAATTTTTTTTTTTTGAAAACCTATTTTATTTATTTTATTTGTTCTATAAAATCAATAGTTGATACCTTTTTTTAATATGATCACATACGTTACAACCATTGTTCTTCAATGTTATCAAAACAATGCTAAATAATTATATTTATGTACTGGAAATAGAATTTAAAAATACATAATTAAGAATTATTTAGGTATTAAATATAACAGCAAGAGATTATTAAAGCTTTATGCACAAGATATGGTTTTTAAATTTTTTTTTTCTATGCGTTGTAAAATGTAAAATAATAATTCTCATGTGTTTCTCTTTTATTTGATTTCTCAAATTTTTATTTATTATTTTTGCAAACAGAAAAAATAAATATCATAGTTTGTTTTTGGATTAATGAAACATAAGGTCTGATAATTTAATAAAATTACTAATTGGGGAGCTTCTGAATGAAAATTAGTGTTGAAATAAACTATAATTTATTGTGCCTTATCATCATGTAAAAATATGTAAACATTATCAATAAACAATTTCTTGAATATTATCTGTTTACTCAACAGCACACAAAAATTTGTAGACTAATTTAACTATTTACACCCCATTAGTGTCTTTTTGTATTTTTAGGTATCAATTGAATATATTCAAATAAAGAAGGACAATTTTGAGTCAAAAATGCTAGTTAAAATGTGGAAATTCTTTGTTAGGCTGATAGAAACAAACCTTTATTCATTTGAAAACAAGATGGCGGACACAAGAGGTTGACCACACTATCTCTATAAAGCCACTGTATTCTTCCTCACACAGTACTGCCCTCTTCATGGATTGTAGTGAAACATTTTTTTTTTTCCATATTTGCTTTCAGATATTTTTATAAAATAAACTGTTTAATTTTATATTTTTAGATGCCACAACCCTTATTTCAAAATCTTCCTCTTTCTAGTTGACATTTTGGTCTATGTTTCCATTCTGATGACCTTATTTTTTGATTCCATCAACATATTTAAATAAAATTTTGGCAGAATTAGAAATCAATATGGCAAAAACAAACAATATTTGTAATCTTTAATCTTTAAAACTTAAATAAAATATTCTTGAACTTAAACTAATTATTTATTAAAGATACATTTTAATTTTTCTATCTCTTTTGGATTTGAATTTCTTAAATAAAAAACCTATCTGTTGATATATTGATACATATTGATAGTCAGATATTGGTTGAAGCTAGAACAACTTCTATTTGTATTATATTAATTAAAGGTTTTAAATTAAAGTTGAAGTAACTTCTTTAATAACATTAATTCTTCATTTATACACTATCCACATATTACTAATTCTGACCTGTGATATCTTTACACTCTGGACCTACATTTCCTATGTTCTATGTAAATTTTCTTTTTTTTCAATCTTCTTCTATGGATCTATTTCTCTCAATATGTTAAATGGAAAATAATTTTTTTAGGAGCTGCGGTTGCTATGTTGGGTCCAGTAGTTGCTCCAGTCCTCAGGTCGATGACATCTAAACTAGTTCCACAATCAGAAAGAGGTGGTATTCGCTAATTTCCTTATTTCTATAATTTTCACTTATTATAATATTACTATAATACCGACAAAATCTATGGGTCGAGAGGTGTCGGAAGACCGAAACTTCGGACAGATGGAGTCTCAAAGGATTCAAGACATCTTCTTGGCGCTTCGGAATTGGATTGCGGCTGCGCAGGATAGGGAGCGATGGGGCAATCTTCTTAAGGAGGCCTTGACTCACTAAGTGGGTTGTTGCGCCAGTGATGATGATGAAGATGATATAAAAAACTTCTTAGAAAAAAAATTAAATAATATTAATGGATGAGTTACTGCTTTGAGATACCCTCACCACTAATAACATTAAACTAGCACTTCTATTTAGGATTTTTGACATAAGAAAATATAACACCTTATTCCATAAACATAGTATCTTTATATATTATTTACTGGTAAGTTCAAAGCAATAACATCTCACATTTTATTAAATAGGTCCTAATGTTTTTTTTTCTCTAGTAACATATCTTCTTCTATAGTATCCCTTTTTCTTCTAAGAATGACAAGGCTTCAATCTCTGTCTTGGGAAGGTCCCACAATTGCATCCTCTTTTATAAATTTTATAAAAGTAGTATCAACAAATGGAAGTAGGTTACAAGTAGTACTATATAAGCACTATCTGTCATCAGTGGTGGCACCAGTATTTCAGAAAAGTATCATGAATAAATATATACAGTAAGTCGAATCTGGTTGTGACTGATAGAGTCACAGAGGATATGATTTCCATCTTGGCCGTAAGGAACTGGAAGGCAGCTATGCTAAGATGAATGATAGTTGATTGTACACGAGGCCCTTATTCATCCACAAATCTGCCAATGGTGGTATCGTATGGAGGAGGATGGAATTAGGAATATGGAATTAGGAGTATGGAGAGAACTCTACAGAAGCTACTCTTGAAATTAGATCGATGTCTCCTTGAACTAAGCACAATTCTCTGTTGTGAAAATAATGCATGTGATTTGCTTTTATCCCTACTGTCAAGTTTTGGCAAGGCATCACTAAATTAGTGCTTTTTTAAATGAAATCCTTTTTCTAAATCAACGTCGCAAAAAACCTCATCCACCGTAGCCTGACTTTGTCTGATCCACAATTTCATTGTCATAACAAAATCCGCCTGAAAAATATCTTAAAATCTAATGATTTCCCCGAGCACTTAATAAAAACACTTATCAACAACAATGCTAAAACCCAAAATCTCTCTAACAACTCTTCACAACCTCCTATCTCTACTTTCCAATACAGATCTATCCCATATATCCCCATTCTCTCAAACAAAATTAAAAAATCCTTCTCATTGAGTTTCCCACACATGTGCCTAGTATTAAAAAATAACAATAAATTAAAAAATCTCTATACCAAACTCAAAGACCCAGTACCTCTCCTAGACAAGTGTAATGTAGTTTATCGTATCGAGTGCTCCACGCCTAATTGCAACAGTTGCTATATCGGTGAAACCAAAAATTATTTTTAAAAACGTATTTATCAACATAAATACAGTATTTCCATGCGTAATTCATCTACATCTAAATTAGCAGAACATGCCATTGCCCACAACCATTGCTTCGACTTTGAGAACCCCTCCATATTAGCTACTGTACCTAACCACGATAAACGACTCCTCTCAGAATCCATTTTCATCCATCTGGAAAAAAATAACCCGGTAAATCACAAAACAGATAAAGAGATAATATCATCCACTTATTCTAACATCTTACGCATCCTCAAATCCTAGTTTTGATTTCATTGGTACCTGCAATTATCTCTGTTCCTCTTGTACTATTATTATTTTTTGTATTGTATACTTCTTTCTATATATTTTCCAATATTTTATGCATTGTTGCATTATGTATTATCTCATTTTTATGTTATTATTGAGTCCAGACACAACTATTTGTATACAGTACCATCTATTTTGTTAGTTTTTAAAATATTTTTGTTCACTCAGTTGTCATGTGCCTTCACTTCAAAGCGTTGGATTTCCCCCTCATAAACCTTTGAAGTCGGCAAACTAACCCCCTACCACTACCTCTCACCTTATTTTTACCTTTAGTCTTAGTATCCACCTGGACTCAGTAGGTAAATATCAGATTCTATTTTATCTTGTTAACCAGCCACTTATATTAATATTCATGTATACACCATCTTTTATATTATTATCAGTTCTGTAATGTATCCATCTATTGTCACCCTCTAGCATAGATACTCATATATTTGTTTTCTTTTAGCCCTGATGAAGATCCACAAGTTGGATCGAAATGTTGGCTTACCATAATAAAATCATTGTAAACTGAAAATCCTGACCATCATTTAACCTATCAAAATCCTTTTTCATTATGCTACCCGCTTAAATGTAACAGGAGAAGAAGCTCGTCTTTGTGAGACTATCAATATTGGCCCCGTGGCCCAGTCCACATATTTGGGGACTTGTTGCTCAAGATAATTCACCTGTGGCAGAAGTGAGGAGAAGAATATTGATGGCCAACAAGTGTTACTTCGGACTCCGCAAGGAATTCACCTCCCGCCTCTTATCCTGGCAGACCAAGCTTCATCTGTACAAAACATTAATCCACCCAGTACTATTGTATGGATCAGAAACATGGACCAAAAGAATTGAACAAGATCTTTTAGTCTTTGAAAGGAAAATTCTTCGTAGGATATTCGGAGGAGTCTATATAGACGGAAACTGGAGAAGACGGATGAATAACGAAATTTATTCGATTTTCAATTAAAAAGATGTCGTTCTGAAAATGAACCTGGGAAGACTGCGATGAGCTGGCCACGTGGCTAGAATGGACGACGAGGCGATCCCTAAAAAGTTACTGACTGAACCCCTCCATGGCACTAGAAGAAGGGGGAGACCGAAACTCAGGTGGTCTGATGGTGTTTCTGGAGACGCTAGAGATATTCTGGGAGTCAGGAGCTGGATGACAGCGGCACAGAACAGAGATGACTGGAGGAATCTGGTCGAGGAGGCCAGGACTCGTCGACGAGTTGTATCCCCAAGATAATAATAATAAAACCCTCTTAAATGACTTGTTGAAATTTTTAATATGTTAATCACTTTTTAAAGTTTTTTACTTTTTTCAATGATTGCATCTGTAAAATCATCTGAAAAAAAAAACTATTTTTCACTGCTTGAACAATAATACATGAGTCTTCCAGATATCTCATAGTCATGCTATATCTTAGTAAGACAGGGACAAGTGTGTATTGGGTACTTCCAAATTGAATCGTGGAGGTGTGTGTAATATTTGGAAAACAATTTTTCAAGGAATATTTAAAAAAAAATAAATAATTTATCTCACAAAATAAAGATATTTTTAATAATTTAAAGATACAAATTACATCCTTTAAATTTTTTATTGGGATAAAATGTATTCACTGTTTTAGGAAAGGCATTTGCATTGTTGTCAGTGACCGATACAACTGTACCATTGCTTTCTGGATTTGTGTTTTCACAAGTCTACATTCGCACTATAAACACTCCATTCCCTGAAGCATTTTTTCTAGTGGTTGTGATCAGCCAGGCGATCGTCTTGCTTATAGCCCTGTAAGAAATTTGTATTGCAGCATTAATTTATTCATATTACTTTTATAATTTATTTATATAATTACTTAGTTATACCATGTTTGGGCAGTTTAACCACTACTTCATGCAACTAAATTGTGCCGATATTACTAAAACAGTAAGAATTTCAGTAATGCTAAGGAGTACAATAGCAGATCTTTTCTTTTTTTTCAAAGAGCTCAGTTAAATAAAAGTAGCTATTAGATTACAAAAGAATCACAAAGAGATTGTGATAAATCATGAAGCAATTAGATTGAAACTGATCTTTATTTTTCCAGTTAATTTATTTTTTATTTTCAGAATCATTTTGAAATTAGTTGTAGAGTTTTTCTTTATTATGCATGTTGTGTTGAAAGGAAAAAACATTAATAATTGTCTTTAAAATATTTTTTTTTTTTTAATCGTTCAAACTTTCAACAATCTTCATCTATTAAATTATGAAATATTTATTTATGTTTAGTCTTTAGAATTCATGCATCATGAAGGAAAAAAATCTTTTCTTTTTAAATGGAAAGGGCTCTGTTTTTTCATGAAAATAGACATGTAAGTATGAAAAATACTCTAAATGAATTTATATTGATGGTGAGGTGGAAATTTGATAATAATAATATTATGGAAATTTGATAATAATAAATTTTTTAAATATTAATATTTTGATTTGAAGCTTTTATAATAGTAGTCATAAGTTTGAAGGATTTTAATATTCCTGAACCAATTGAAAATATCAATAACTCACTTTTTTTCTGCTCTGGTTGCCTCATAACTAAAATGTTTTTTTGTTGGATTATAACTTTGTTTTCTTAAATTGAGCAGATATTATAATATTTTTATTTAATTTAATTGAATCTATTGCTATTTAATTATTAGGGGAGAGCGGGGTTGGTTGGCATAGGGGGTAGGTTGACCATCGGCTTATAGTTTCCGTCACACCTGTTGTGAAGGCCCCACCATTGTACCATGTGACCCGCTCGACCTCAGGAGTCTTGTCCTGAGTTTTTAATCCGATGCTAAGAGTGTAGAGAAGAGTGTGCTTCATTGATTGATTTTACAACATGTAAGTAAATTTTTTATATTTTCAGTAAATTTGGTTTAAAGGCACGGTAAAACATTTGACTCTGATTCTGTTCACATAGCCCCAAAATCCTTTGAAAAATCTAACCTTTCGACTAACCAGTTTCTTGTTTGATTGTTCTCCCCTGTCCTGGCAGCCATCTTTCATATGATCTCTCCTCTCAGGTTAGTTGGCTCTCTTCAACTGGTGTTTGTTGGCGCAGTAGCAATTCACAAAAGCAAGGTAAACATAAACAAAGGTGAAACTACCAATTGTCTTTGGTTCCAGCAAGGACGATGAGAGAAATTTTTCTTATGCAGAAAGTGACGACAATTTAAACTTCTATCTTCTTCTATTTTTCCTTAAAAGCTGTTAAAAACCGATTCAAAATTATTATAACATTATAGTGCAGCTTTTAATAACAATAATATGTGTCAGGCATTACTTGAATGAGATGGATAAACAACCCTATCTTCTAGCACAACCTGCCCCACATAGGGAGTTAATTGGCATACTCTGGATTGACGAATTCTTCAATTTTCTATGATCTTAGTATTAAATATTATGTGGTGAAAAAAATACTTAAGTACTCAAATACTTGGAGTTTACAGTGGTATCGGCCCTATTGGGATTATATTAACAGGAACGACGCAACAATCAAAAAAGTGAAAACTGTTGCCAACCAACCCCTCTCTCCCCTACTTTTTATATTTATTCCTAACTGATTTGTTATTGATTATAGTTTTATCAATGCCAAACTGCATGGAAAAAATATTACTGAAGCGCAAGAATGTTCAGAAGAAAGAAGCAGCCAGTAATTTGTACATTTGTTCCCTAATTTATCTTAAGGTGCCTTTACACTCTGCGAGCCTGACCCTCAAAAACCTGTCCAGATCACTTTTCGGCTACTTTAAATAAGACACGAAGTCAAAGAGATACTTTGTCTGTACCCGCCTTCGTTCTAGCCGCTTGTTCGGGCATAGTACTAGTGTGGCTTTTGAGTTAGTTGAGATAAACTTTTAGTATTTTTCTGAAGCGGTTTTTATCCATAAAAAGTTAGAGCAAAAGTCAGAACAGCCGCTAGTTCAACCTTAGCCGTCTTAAGGTGCCTTTACACCTTAGGAACCTCACCTTCGAACAAGTTCTCCTTCGAACCTTGCCGTACCGACGTGAAGCAAACAGCCATTTATACTTCACGTGACGTTAAGCGAACCAATATGGCTGACGCACCCAAAGCTAGCTTACGATAAAGAAAAAATCTCCATTATCAATATATTTTATATTATTTGAAAAATAAAAAAATAGGAGACGATTTACAACGTTTCACAAATTACACTAGTATCACAAACAACTCCTGTCACTTAGGAAAAACCCAAATCGAAAGTGACACTAGCGCTACCCCCGAACCCTGGCGAACAGATGAAGTACCTAGAACACCCGAACAGTCGACGTGAAGGCTTCACGAAGGTTGTTCGAGGGTGGTGTTCGAAGGTAAAGTTCGTAAGGTGTAAAGGCACCTTTAGTAATGAAAATTGTTGTATTAAGGTGCATAGGTGCTGTCTGACGTCATTGTTCGCTCGACTTCACGTTTAAATGTAAATAGCTGTTCGTAGTATGCCTGTACAGCAAGGTTCGGGGGATTATCTGTTGAAGGGTGATGTTCGCACAGTGTAAAGGCACTTTTATTGCATAGATAGTCCCTTAGCATGGGATTTTTTTTTGTAGGATTAAATGATAAATTTCCTAAAAAGTATTAATATTCATTTAGGGGCATTTATTTTTATGATTTAATTTATTGGATTGGGACATTATCAATATATATTATAAAGCAAAGTGTACAATGTGCGTGCCGAAAAGGCTCAGAAACGAGTCCACATACGATTAAGAGATTTATGTCAGCGTGTAACTGTATGTCCCCTAACAGAGAAGAAGGTTTCAGTTTTTCTCTTAAGGGTGTGAAATTAAAGAGAAAAGGACTGGAATTTTAAGCCTCTCACAACATGTAATTAGCTTATCTGAGAATAACATACGAGTTTATGAATAAAAAATTTAGTTCGAGCTGCAGACCACCAGGAAGCGCTAGGGTGTGTTTCACTCAATGTTTATTATTCATTCATTCCGTTATATTTGTAAAGGTTATATAGTTTGGCTGTTCTTTTTAAATTACTAAAAAATCAAACGAAAATAATTAGTTTCACCTTTTCTTTTAAAATAAATTAATGATTTTACATATCTGCAATTAATGAGAAAACCGACTGGATACTTTACAAAATTAATTTTATCATAAGAAGGTTAATTGATTAACACATTACATTTAATCAATATCTAACATATACTTAAGTAAATTTAATGCAATATGAGTGAGCGAATAAAAACGGGCATAAAACAAAAAAGAAGAGTTGAATAGACTAATTATAAACCGAAAATAACAAGTTTGAAGTGTTCTTATTGTATGTAGTTATGAAAAATGGTTTTATTACTATGTATGATTAGCATTCCAGTTGACAAAATGATGAATTGACTCCAATAATACAATTTTTTCAATAAGATTTATCACCGCTCATAGTTCAGGATAAAAAGAAATATGATGAAAAAATTGTGCCCTCATGATATTTTGGTTTTCACTTAGTAACAGTAGTAAGATTGGAGAAGTGCAGAGTTCGGCCAAATTAGGGTGGGGGGGGGGTATATTAAGGGAGGTTGAACTGGAAGAAAGGTGTTACAAAAAAATTTCTATGAATTTTCGGTATTTTCTAAGCTTCTGGATCTAATGGGACCATCACAGTAGTCAGCGCTTAAGTTGTACTCCAAATATAGTTTTTTTAACTAATAATCTAATAACTTATTATCTGCTGACTGCTTGGAATGGGCTTAAAGGATTCATAATCACAGAAACCATCAAAAACGATGCATGACTCATCAAAGTTGCAGCAAAATTAATTGTTCATTCACCATTTTCAACAAAATATGGTATAAAGTATATAGGGTTCCTTAGTTGGGCGGACACTGCAGATCTCGAATCTTAATCTTGATACAATGTTAAAATTTTCAAGAAAGTGCTAATTTTGTTCTATATTTCCTTTAATTTTAAAGTTTTTCTGTTATTGAAACTGCCACACAAATACCGGAGCGAAGCCGGGCACATTAGCTAGTTTTTTATAAAATAAAATGTTATTTTTTATTTATTTGTTTGTACATCAATGACACCCTAAGATTTGTCCTCGAATTCAATATGGTGAATTTTGCAATTCAATTGTCGAATTTTCTATGATGCATGTTACATTAATAGTTAGAATATGAAATCTTGGAATTATTTAAAAAAAAAAAATGATTAATTTATTTCCTTGTTATTAACAAATTTGTTTACCTCCTCTGTATAATTCACAAAAAATGCCAGAACGGTGGGAAAGAGGTCAGTGAAGAGAAAGGATTGACTTGAATGGGATATGTGCCTTGTGGCTCAAGTCGCAACAGTGCCTTACTAGTGATTAGGAAATCCGGGTTCAAAACCCAGCCAGGGTCAATCTTTTCTTGTCTTGTAAAAAAAATATATTTAAAAATTATATATTTTTTAAAGAAATTTCTGATCTCATTTATTTTTTTTAAAAAAATTAATGTTTAAAGTAATGAGATGTGTTTTTTCTAATTTTTTTTCCAATTTTTAAGTTTTTTCGATTTTCTCAAAAATTAAAATGTTTTGAGAGAGCAAAAATGAGGAAGGGGCCTTTTTTGTTTTCTTATTAAGTACCTTTGTTTTTGTTTATATGGAGAAATTATTTGTCTCTCGTTTCACCTAAAAATAAGAAATGGCTAAATATGAAATATGAAAAAAAATCAAGTAAATATATACAGGAGAAAAAAAGAAAAATATTCCGTCGACTCATAAAACATATTGAGCTCAAGCATACACAGCACGCCTTTAATGACATACCATTGTTTATAATTATAGCCGTTCTGCACATTTAATGGAAATTATTTGTTTAATGGTAACTAAACGAAGTTTTCAACAACTACATAGAGAATTATAAAATCAGACGACTCGGAGTATTATGCTTGCATTGCCGAATTATCACAAGTAAAAACTTTTATTTAATAATAAAAAAATAAAAAAAATAGTGTACTTTATAGATAGAGCTAATACAAACAAAAATGAGTAAATGAATGTGGAATATTGTGTGACTTTGAGAAATGGCATTTAACAAAACACGTCAATTTCTAATCAAAGTAAGTTGATAAGTGAAAGTTGTGTGTTGCGCGCATCGCACCAGATTTTTTTCATTGTAATACTTCGCTATAGAAGCCAAAAACATGTAGGTACAACTTTGTTATCAATGTTCCAATTTCCATAATTTATTATTTATTGTATTCGTGATGGAGGAAAACCTTTCTTTTTACGCTTACAGAATAGTCAACAATTGTATAATTTTGGATTTATGCTCAAGATAATGTTTTCTTTCAAATATAACTTGTCCGGCTTTTTCTATGGGAGATGAATAATTTTTGGGACATTGGGAGAAATCATTAAAACGATGCCTTAATCATCGAATTTGATAAAGCTTAATAATGAAGTAAAATCTTTATAAAAAAAAAACTTTCAGAAATACATAAATGCGGTATTAAAATTTTTCCATCGGTCAAAAATACCACAGATAAATTTTGTTATGGTTATGATTATTTTAAAAGTTCATTTTTTAATGGTAATATGTATCGGATTGATTGAATATAAATAAATAATAATAACAAAGTTGGACCACGTGGTTGATAATAGAAGCACGTGTTAGAGAAGGCGGTGGGTGGCGCTACCTGCAGCCGACAGCCTCAACTAGAGCTCTCGACTCCCGCGCTCAGGCATTTCCCGCCCTCAAGGACGAACCCACTAACATTTTTTCCTGGTCCTGAATCCCGTGCCCAGGATATTGTTTGTAGCCTTTGATAACCGAATTCCTGTTGAGGACTCAACTACTCAACGAATACCCAGAAAATACGGACTACTTGGGAGCATGGGCGTCACCGCCGGGGGTGACAGGGGGGACGCGTCCCCCCAATATTTTGGTAGAAGAGGACCCAATGTAAAAAATTAAATAAAAATGCGATTTTACGAATTTATCCGAGTTTAACCAATACAATATAAATATAAAATATTAGTTAATTTCAGCACACTTATTAAAAGCTAGTCAGGCGTATTGTATAATTGATGAGTTATATATTTTTTATTTCAACTCGAACTGTTTTGTTTTATTTCTCTACATTTCTTTTTTAAACCAAGCAGCTTGATTCTACTTTCCATCAATTTGATGGAGCTTATAGAATTTAATGGAAAGCAATGAAATTAGTGGGATCAGAATCAGAAGAAAAACTTTGATAAAATTCAGTCAAGAAATTTTATTTATCCCCCACATCCTTCAACATTAAGCCTTAACAATACCCTATTTTAATGTATAACTAAGGCATAAATTGACAAGTTTTAAGAGACTATAAATACCTTTAAAATAGAGCGTTGGAGGATGAATGTAATTGCCCCAACAGTTGTTATTAGGGGTCATAATTTCAACTTTTAGCCCTTCGAATTTCTACCTACCCTATCAAGGAAAATATTGAGCAGTCCCCCCCCCCCCCCAGTAATTTGGTGTTGGGCAAACTTTATTCTAAAAAGTTTTGTATTCCCTATCCGGTTGGTCTTAAGTACGTCAATTTCAAAAAATAATATCTATTTTTAGAAGTGTCGACTGTTTTCTTTAAGATAGGATGATAAATTTACACGATATTCTGTCAAATTGTTTTGATGTTTCGATCCTAACACGTGGATCTAAGTCAGGGCTAAAATGAAAACGAACATATGAGCAACAAGTAAAGTATCTATTAGTGACCGACCGAAGTTTCGGTTTCGGTTTCGGCCGAAAAACCCGGTTTCGGCCAAAAATCGGCCGAAACTAGCTTTTGTGTCTGATACCTCCGAGAAAAAAGTAGGACTACACGATTTCAGCTTGTAAGCTCGATCTCTTTCATGGCTTTTAACACCATTAGATTTAATAGTGTGAAGTATATGTTATTTTAGTAAATTACACTATTATATTCATTCGATAAAACATAGAATTTTCTCCTACATTTGGTATCTTTAATTGATCGAAAACTTTAAGCTGGGTATGGAGGCAAAAATACGTTTGTCACAAGCAAGGATGTGCAACGTAAATTACACCAAATCTTAACATGTAATAAAAAGCATTCTTTTTAAACAGAATATTTTTTGTTGAATGTAAAGAATAGCATACATTCTTTACTTTGAGTGCTAAGAACATTTTATTGCTTTTAATTATCTCCTTATTTATAATGAAATTTTATTCCTAAAAAAATAAGGTTAACACTAAATAAGTGTTAATCCATTATTATTATTATATTATTATCAGTCATATTCTAAATACTTGAACTAATGTCCACATATTCAAATCAAAAGATAAAATACTTATATACTTATTATATTGTTAAAATACTTATATATTTAATACTTATAGTATAAAAAATATAGTACTTTGATAAAAAGATATTTTAGTCAGCAACCTTGATCTAAATAGGGGCTCAAGTTGCATCAAATGGTCTACTACCACCAGTTTTCTTTTTTGTTCTTATGGAATGAAACTTAGATGGAAAAATTAATTTTTCGACCTTGGCAGCCCCCTTCCCCCACCGGATCACCAATAACATCCCAAAAACTTCTTTCCATTTTGATCATGAAAAAGCACAGTTTTCGACAAAAAACTATTCTATACATTTTCAAACTAGATTATATCCGCTAATATTTGAGACAAAACTGACTCATTAGACTATATAGCTTCTTAACTCCAGCTTTATATTTTCAATAGGCAGTCATTTTGTATTCCATTGGCTTTGTTATGGCAGAAATTTACTACGTTATTCATTATTTGTTAATATGAATTTTATATTGGTAATATGAATTATTATTGTTATCAGCCTGTTATTTCAAGATTATTTAATCTTTTAGGGCTGTACTAGTTAAGGACTAACATCCCGTGGGGACGAGCCATATTAGGAAGTAAGGACCGGGATTCGATCCTATAACCTAACTAGTACACCTGTGTTACTACTATTCTATACAATGCCCACTTATTAATTGAACAATTGAGTTAAATTACTATCGTTTTATAAGCTTTTATTGATTTTATTGCTAAACTAGACATATTACATACTTACATATATTATATAAACACGTAAATGAGTTTCGGTTTCGGTTTCGGTTTCGGCCCGAAATCAGGTCTATGGCCGAAATTCGGTTTCGGTTTCGGTTTCGGTTTCGGCTAAAATTTTGGTTTTGGTCGGACACTAGTATTTATGCTAGAGAGGAGATTAATTACAGATAGTACCTATAACAATAAGCAGTCACAAAATAATGGAAAAAAAATCCTGCTGACGGTACGTATACTTGACATGGGTTCTTATGAAATCTAATAACTGTATAAAATATAGTAAAAATAAATATGAATATTTTTACTCTCTTTTATATAACTATTGTATCTCATATGTACCCTTGGCATGTTAACATACCATACTTAAACCATAAAGGTTAACATGATAAAATAAAACATCAATATCAGATTTGATTCTATCATGTTAACCTTTTTTTTATGTTAACCTGCAACTTATTCATATATTTTTACTATAATTTATATACAGTGATAGAAAAAAGTATTTGCACATCGTGTTTTTATGAATAAATGAGTTCAAGGGAACAAAAAACTTGGCTTTCCTTGGCAAAAATCAAAAGTACATTTATTAAAAACTGAAAAAACCCTTCTACATAAAAATAAAAACACTTCATAACCAAACAAAAAAATTAAAACAATAAAAGTCCTTGGAAAAAAGTATTTGCACACTTCCACAATTACAAATTAAAACCCAATTTTAATAGTTTTAATATTTTCTAAATAGGCCATTTGCTTCAATAATTGCTTGTAGACGTCTGGGCATTGAATGTACAAGGTTTTTAATTAAATCTAGGTTTATTTGTTCCCATTCTTGAATAAGAAGTTGTTTAAGGTGATGTCCACTAGTGCTATGGTATTTTCTTACATTTTGGTCAAGGGTGTGCCATAAATTTTCAATTATATTTATATCTGGTGACTGAGGAGGAGTGTGGAGCTGTCTTGGAACATTAAATCTTAACCACTCCTTTGTTCTCCTTGCAGTATGTTTTGGATCGTTGTCCTGCTGGAAATAGTACTGATCCTGGATTCTCATTTTTTCGACACTAACACTCAAATTACGTCGCAAAATGTTCACATGGCCTTCCGCATTTAAATTGCCTTCGATGCTCACAAGATTTCCCACGCCATGGTAGGAAACACACCCCCAAACCATAACATGGCCTCCACCATGCTTTACAGTCGTTAAAACATTTTGCTTCTTTAGGGCTTCATTAGGATGTCGCCATATCGTCCTTCGACCATCTGAAACAAACAAATCAAACTTACTTTCGTCAGAAAATACGACATTTTCCCAAAAGCTTAAGAGTTTCTGTACGTACTCCCTAGCAAAAGCAAGGCGCTTTTTGCGATTCGTTTCACTGATGTATGGCTTCTTTCTTGGAACTCTACCATGGAGCCCTTCCGAATTCAGGGCATATCTAATTGTACTGCTAGTAACCTGGACTCCAGACGTTGATTGGACTATGGCCGCCAGCTCCCGAGAACTTATCACGGGATTTTTAAGAGCTTCTTTTCTTATTTTCCTCTTCAGCCTGGGAGTTAACTTTTTTGGACGCCCTTTAAGCTCACTGTTTTCGGTTGAACCACGTTCCTCATACCTTTTTATGACGTATCTCACTGTAGAAAAATTCAACCCTAAGAAATCGGCAATTTGCCGATATGTTTTTTGCTGATTCTTCAGTAAAACAATTTTTTCGCGAGTCGCGGCATGATAATTGTCTATTAATTGAAGAAAACTGATTGAAAGACTATAGAATACTGGTAATAAACGATTAGAGATAAATTAGTAAACAAACCTTTGGACACAGGAGGATTAATGCAAAGTAAACAGGGTTTGTGAGTCATAGTAGACCAAGTGGGCAAATACTTTTTTCCAAGCACTTTTATTGTTTTAATTTTTTTGTTTCATTATGAAGTGTTGTAATTTTTTTAAGAAAGATTTTTCTTATTTTTTAATAAATGTACTTTTCATTTTTGCAAAGGAAAGCGAAGTTTTTTGTTTCCTTGAACTCATTTATTCATAAAAACAGGATGTGCAAATACTTTTCCATCACTGTAAATACGAGCAGTCCCGGCCACGCGTTGCTGTGGCTCAGTAGCTATAATACGTTGAATTAATTATATCCTATTCTTTTTAATACAATCAAATCAAAATTCACTGATAAAGATATGTACAAAAGTTTCAGCTAATCTAAAGATTAGGGATTCAAAATAGAACTTTACGCCAAATTTAAAATTGTTTGGTGAAGAATTAAAGAAATCGTTAAAGTTTTTATTATTTACATCTTATATATGACCATAATGTGTTGATGAATGAGACATTTAAAAGAAACATATGAAGAATATAATAGGAACAGGATTTAGTACAATCAAAATAGACAGTTAGCAAAAATGTACCAAATTAATCTTTTGCTATAATACATACCTATTAATTAAATTCAGAATATAACACATGATGATATTAGATATCGTATCAGGAGGTTATACTAATAGGTGCACAATGATTTTGGTTAACCTGTCTTTTGCTAAAACAAATAGATTCCATGTTTTCTCCCTCCACACGTGAAAAGGCGACACATAATTTGTCACAGGAAAAAACACAGATTTGCCTAGTCTAAGCCGAAAAAAACAGATTTATTCTTACCCACCCTAAATATCGAAAGAAAATGAAGTGTTATGTCAATAAATCAACTTAAACCGCCATCTGTCGGAAATTTATAGAACTTACAAATAATCACACTCAACCGTAGTATAATAAGCATTTAATTTGCAAAAAAAGGAAATATTGAGGCCAATAATCGAGATAAAAACTATCCTATCTTTTAAGTTGGACAAAACTACACACAATGGACAATAGTACACACAAATTTCATCAAAATCGGTTTGGTAGTCTCTGATTTTACCTCCGACAAACATCGGGACACGAGATTTTTATATATATATAATGATTAGGTGTCATAAGTACTAATGTCGTATAAACATACCATCAGCTGGATTTGTTTACTTCTTATTGTTACTATTTGTAATTAATCTCATCTTCTAGCCTAGATAATTTACATGTTGCTCATATATTTGTCTTCATTTTAGCCCTGATGAAGATCCACATGTTTAGATCGAAACGTAAACTTTCCAAATAAAGAAAATTTGACTGAAAATCCTCACAGTCAATCATCCTATATATATTTTTAGTTAAAGAATGGAGGGTGATATGTGAAAGTTGCATTATGCGTGCACCACACCAGATTTTTTTGTTTACTCAAGTTTAAACGCACTATGCTGGAAGTGACCTAGAAAAGCCATATTGGCTTATGGGGTCACCTGTGGTGTTGTGGTTAGCATGGCAACCTACAATACTAAAGATCGCGGGTTCAATTCCAGCGGTGGCCCTAGGATTTTTTAATGGGAGTAAAAAATCCTTAGTCCCTCGGATAGGACGTAAAATGGAGGTCCCGAGCCTGTACGATGTCAGGTACTCGTTAAAGATCCCTATCCTAATTATACCTGGATAGGCAACATTTAGGACTCCCACTGTAGCATCGTCCGATTAGCCTTAGTAGCATAAAAATGGACGTTAAACAAACAAACAAAGAAACATATTGGCTTATTCATTCGAAACTTGAGAACAAATTCGAGAGCCAGAACATCTGTAAAATTATAAGTAGCCATTGGAAAGAAATGCGGTTACAAAGACTCACACTGTCCCACAAGAAGACCCACCTCTAGTTACGCAACGCTATCTATTGAGGATGTTTGGTTCCCACGCTCCCTCCTAGTAAATATATATATGTATATACATTATCATATCTGTCCCGCCCATAGAGTTCTCTAGTTTGAACGAGCCGTTCCTGAATGGTTGTAGATATAATTTAATGCCAACATTAATAGCGGCTTTCGAAACTTACGAGTTCGTTGCTCTTTGCCTCATTCGTTACCGATTCACAACAGCTAACTATAACATGAGAAATATAATGGAAGGGGTTTTGTAGTATAATTCATCATTTACATTAAAACCTCGAGACAGTTTTAATTGTAAAATGATGGAGAAAAAAAGAAAAATGTTCCGCCAAGATCGAAATTTCAATTTTTGCTAATGAGTGCAGTAATTTTGTACATATGTACAATATATTGTTGGAAAACGGAGAAATTCAATAAGAATAATATTTAGTTCACAAAGTCGCGAAATCTCTATATATATAAGAGGCTTTGTCCTGACTGACAGAATCAACGCAGAGCAAAAACTACCAATGATAGAAACTTGAAGTTCAGAATTTAGATTTTAAACGCGATGTAGGTAACCACCAAGAAAGGAATTTCAAAAATGTAACCCCTAAGGGGCTTAAATGGCGAAATTGTCGTTTAACTCTAACGGAAATCTATTGTTGAGATATTAAACCATATGTTTTTTATTTGAATATGGATTTAACGTTACAATAAAAAGCATTTTATAAAAAAATATTAAACCGACTTCGAAACCTAGGAACCAGTAAAAATAAATTCACTGAAAAGTATGAAATAATTACCTTCTGATTTTTATGAATACACAGCAAAATTGAAAATGGTATAAAAAGTGGAAAAGTGCAATAATACGAATAATTTTATTTTGATTTGTACAAATACACACTAATTGTTAATAAAAATTATTAAATTTAAATATTAAATACTATGTTTAATACAACACGATCTTTTCGGAGGCGGCGCAAAATAGAAATAACATGTTACTGATACAATTCCATTTTGGTAGGCATTGAAATCAATACCTGGGAAGAGAAGATCCATTTAGAAGATCTTCATAATGTCTAGTGTAAAAAATTTTAAATTTTGCGCCGCCTCCGAAAAGATCGTGTTGTATTAAACATAGTATTTAATATTTAAATTTAATAATTTTTATTAACAATTAGTGTGTATTTGTACAAATCAAAATAAAATTATTCGTATTATTGCACTTTTCCACTTTTTATACCATTTTCAATTTTGCTGTGTATTCATAAAAATCAGAAGGTAATTATTTCATACTTTTCAGTGAATTTATTTTTACTGGTTCCTAGGTTTCGAAGTCGGTTTAATATTTTTTTATAAAATGCTTTTTATTTCACAATTTTTAGTTGGAGAAGATAACAAATGTAGAAAACCGTACGTTGGTATAAAAATTTCGTGGGTAATTAGTCGTTGATAAAATAAACGTTGGTTTAAAAATTTCGAAATCTTTTTACGCTCTACCACGTTTGTCTTTCCCAGGTCTTTTTATTATACAATAATTGTATAAAATTATTATGAAATACACTTTACCTTTTCAATTTTATGAGTACACATAGAAAAGTGCGGGAAAGCGGTGCGTGTATTATACAACTTTCAACACACTACGTTTAATGATTATAAATGGATTTTTTTTTTTTTTTTTTTAAAGATCAATGTTCAATTGGGAAAGGAACACATAAAATGTTTTTCCACAATGACAATATTTTGCCTTTGCTAAATGTCGTCAGTACTTGTCATTTACGTAGAGAATCAGTGTTCCGAGATGTGTTCAGTTAAATATACATAAGTACATAAATCCGGCCATTCCAAGATGAAGTAGATAAGTCACTGAACAATTAAGATTTTGGCCGGTTTTAGACAAGATATCGTTATTGGAGAATCAATGAGGATGCTAATATGACCTATAGTAAATTTGAAAGTAATTTTTAAATTTTGATTGCTTGAATATCCTTCTGAAAACTATGGCGATATTATACACGACTTCATTGGATTACATCATTGGATAGAAATCCCTGCAAAAAAAGGGGCAACCATAAAATTATCGATATCAAAAAGACTGCCCCGCTAGGATAGAAGCAACAGGGTTTGGGACTCACATATGGTTAATTTATTATTACGAAGGATATTATTATTCTAGATTGAGTCAAAAGATTGAGTCAATTATGTTCGTAATTCTTTTCGATGAATTATTGACTAAATTTATTACCAAATTACTATGAATTATAATCCTTCGTAAAACATTATTCAGAAAATAAATTGCTAAACAATGTTGCTTCAATTCTAGTGGCGTAGCATTTATCATCATTTTTAACAATCATTTCCATGACTGCCAAATTTTTGCTGAGGGGACTTTCATACAATGAGGTTGTTTTCGGGTAGTTATCAAGTTTTATTTTGCAGTTTTTATTGATGGATAAACACCAGCAAAAGCCTCGATAGTTGTAGAAACAAATTTAAAAACCGATACTAGTAATCCGGATAACATAAAAGAAGTGTCACCCATAAAGGATCGGCACAAGACCTCCGGCAAGATATTCAACAGTAACCGAGTGTATCCGGAAGAAGACAGAGGTATCTGAATCCTTTATTAAGTCAACTGAAAATGAGCTTTTCCAGGAATTATTATTTTTTTTTAATGTCCATAGTCAATAAAAGATAGAAATCAAAATCTAATTTAAATCAATAATAGCTACGATTTTAAATTTAAACGATGCTTCGGGAACTTGAAGAAGTCTTAAATTCTGCTTTAAAACGATTACCAATACTCAGTCTTTCTTGGAATTCCACGAATTTTGTTGTCTTATGATTATGGTGTCCAACCGTTGATTAGATCTAAATTAAGAAGGTTTACTGCTATCGGTGAATATACATCTATCTATTATTTATGCTAATATCGCTACAGAAAACGACAGCGATATTATATTCTGCTGATATTTGTATCTTCATTTAAATCTAATGTTGAAAAATTAGTTAAGGTTATGTATAGGTTTGTTCCAACAAGCACGTAAAACACATCGATAACTGACAGACTGCTCATGTTCTCCCCCCACTCTTTTGATTCTGAATTTGATTGGTTGGTTTTTCCATTTGATTCATCCAGCAGTAATACAATATTTGGATTTATTAGTTATCAATTATTTTTAATAGCTTGTTGGAGCATACCTTATGTTATATATGCCATATGTTTTTCCAATAAGTAAACAATTTGAGCGATAATTAAATAATTATTTTCATGTTTTTTCCCGATAACTTCTTAAATAAATTAGGAACCCCAAAAAGGTTTAAATGGGACCACCTTGGGAAAATACTCTACAAGATGCAAAAGGTTTCGTTCCAATTGGTCCACCCATCTCTGAGTAATCGGTGAACATACATAGAAAAAAAAAAAAAAAAAAAAAAAGGCACAAAAAAAAAGTCACATACGTATCGAATTGAGTAACCTCCTCTTTCGTTCGAAGTCGGTTAATATTATTAAAATAGACATTTACATAAAATATGGCTACTGATTATTTAAATATTAGTGGTAATCAAATTATGCACATTGTGATTCCCATGATTGGGGATGGTGCGTTTTTTTTTCGATCTCTATATATATTATTGAGAATTCTCAAGAAAAATGTTGTCATTATCGGCAAATTGTAGTACAACATGTCATCCAAATTGGGACGAATTTTCTGCGTTTACTCAAAATGATTACGGTAACAATTATTTTGATTTCAGTAGTTATTACACTCATATGTCTCAGCATTCAACCCATGCCGGATTTGTGGAACTGGGGAATTGTTCCCTTACCTTTTTGCAGTATATCGCAATGATGAGCTTTGGCAATAATTTTAATCCCACGAAACGACTACGTTTTACTGGTACGCTATGTAATGGTCATATTGACGTGCGTGAAGCTCTACTACCGCAACTTTCTGAGGAGTAGAAGCAAGTTAAAAGGCGACGTGTATAAAAGGGATAAAAGGGATTTAAATGGCGAAATTGTCGTTTAACTCTAACGGACATCTATTTTTGCACTTCGAGAAAAAATATCTAATTTGGACTCATTTTAATGATCTTGATACGGCGAGTTTAACTCGAAAGCTCTTACGGGGCGTCGAAAACCATGTTTTAAAGCCGAAAAATGAAGCTTTCATGAGGAGTAAGTAATTTTTTGTTTCGGCTGTTTTAGTGAATTCTCCATTGCGCGCCTCCCTCTCTTCTACCGAGACGGCAGCTTCCCCCTCCAACATTCCACCTACCGGAAGCTCCGATTCTACTAAATCTCCTTAACATCAGTTAACATATTATATTAAATCAATACCAAGGATGATCACAGAAGTGATTTTAAAGGCTCGCGGGCGAAGCCGCGACGGGGAATGCTAGTGTATACATATATGCACTAAAATAAAATGTCTACTTTTACATTAGGTACACATGTTCCGACAACAATGAAAACACGTTGATAATTCATCGCATGCGAAGAGTGGCTTTATTAACAACCCATTGTTAATAATTGAAGACTTATCGCTCCGCTCACGCAAAAGAGTATTGAACGTGTTATAAGTGATTGTTGGGACACCTACCTGTTTAACGGAAATCATCTGTTTCCGTGGTAACTGAATGATGTCGCATAACATCTCAATAGAAACTTTTAAAATCAGACGAAGGTCGCAGGTTCGCGTCCAGCGGTGGCCCTAGGATTTTTTTATGGGAGTAAAACATCCTTAGCCATGCCGTCCCTCGGATAGGACGTAAAATGGCATGTACACCTGCATATACACATCAATTATACTGGCTGTTGTACGGGACACCAATAATTCAACATTTGAACACAAAAATTGAAAAAGCTATGCCGTTGCTCGGATAGGACGTGAAATATAGGTGAAATATAGTACGAATGATGTCAGGTACTCGTTAAAGATCCCTATCCTAATTATACCTGGATAGACAAAATTTAGGACTCCCACTGTAGCATCGTCCGATTAGCCTTAGTAGCATAAATGGACGTCAAACAAACAAACAAAATCAGACGGCATGGAGTAGTTCGCATTGTCATACTGTCGCAGATTAAAATACAAACTATTTTATTTTTCTTTAGAGTACGAATGCGTAAAAAAACACTTAACACTCCCAAATTATTCAAAGCTGTTTTTTTAAGATACAAGATAATATCTAATAATTATGTTTTAGTCAACAAACTTCAGTTCCTTAATAGATTTCTGAATGAAATTAATGGTGATTTTACAGGAACTCTAATTTTTGTCAGTGATGGATTTGGCAAGAAATATGGGTGGGGGGGGGGGGGGATGTCATGAACCCCTTGTCTCATAATCACGTGGCTGACAGCAACATTTTTGTATGTGATTATTACCTTGTATTAAGAAGGAATGCGATATAAACAACCAAAATGTTATGTTTAGGGCTTAGCAAGTGCCTAATTCTATTATTCGTTTAAAAATACAAAAAAAAAAAATAAATTGAAATAGTCAAAATATATTTTTATTTTTTTTTGGGGGTGGTTCATGACCCCTGCGACCCCATTTCCTCGATCCAACTATGATAGTTGTCGGTTCCTGGAAAAGTGCTAAGGTGCCTTTACACTCAACGAACCTCACCTTCGAACAGGTTCTCCCTCGAACTTTGCCGTACCGGCGTTAAACGAACAGCCATTTATACTTCACATGACGTTAAGCGAACCAATATGGCTGACGCTCCCAAAGCTAGCTTATGATGAAAAAAATATCCATTATCAATATATATATAATACTAGCATTCCCCGTCGCGGTTTTGCCCGCGAGCCTTTAAAATCAATTCTGTGATGATTATCTTGGTTATTATTTAATATAATATGTTTAATGATGTTAAGGAGATTTAGTAGAACCGGAGCTTCTAGTAGGTGGAAGGTTGGGGGGGGAAGCTGCCGGCTCGGTAGAAGAGAGGGAGGCGCGCAATGGAGAGAATTCACTAAAACCTCCGAAACAACTTACTCGTCGTGAACGCCTCATTTTTCGGCTTTAAAACATCGTTTTCGACGTCCCGTAGACCAAGATCTTTAAAATGAGTCCAGATTAGATATTTTTTCTCGAAGTGCAATAATAGGTGTCCGTTAGAGTTAACGACAATATAATTCCGAACTTCAAGTTTCTGTCATTAGTAGTTTTTGCTCTAAATTGATTCTACCATTCAGGACAAAGCCTCTTATATATATGGAGAAGAGATCTAAATAAACACGCACCATCCCAATCATGGGAATCACAGTGGGCATTATTTGATTACCACTAATATTTAACTAATCAGTAGCCATATTTTATGTGAATGTCTATTTTAATAATATTGTAACGTTAAATCGATATTCAAATAAAAAACATATGGTTTAAAATCTCAACAATAGATTTCCGTTAGAGTTAAACCACAATTTCGCCATTTAAGCCTCTTAGGGGTTACATTTTTGAAATTCTTTTCTTAGTGGTTACCTACATCGCGTTTAAAATCTAAATTCCGAACTTCAAGTTTCTATCATAAGTAGTTTTTGCTCTGCGTTGATTCTGTCAGTCAGGACAAAGCCTCTTATATATATAGAGATTATCTTAAAAATAAAAAAATAGGAGACGAATTAGAACGACGCACTAATATCACAAAAAACTCCTGTCACTTGGGAAAAACCTAAATCAAAAGTGACACTGGCGCTACCCCCGAAAGACCTAGAACACCCGAACAGTCGACGTGAAGTTCGAGGGTAGTGTTCGAAGGTAAAGTTCGAAGAGTGTAAAGGCACCTTTAGAGAAAAAAAATAGTTCCTATTAACTAGGAGCCGTAAATTCCTGTTTTATCGATTCACCTTCACTAAATATTTTAAAAATGGTAAGAAAAAACTCGACTATTGATGAAATCATTGTAGGTCCAGAAAAAAAAAAGAAAAAAAAAAAGGTAATAATGAATCAAGAAGTACTGAGGACTTTCAAGTTTTGCAATAATTAAAATACGCTTTTTCTTACGGAGACAAACAAAAATACCTAATTTTTATTTTCCTATTCTATTTTCTTTATTATTCTATTTAGCCCTGAAGAAGACCTGAATGTCGGGTCGAAACGTCGGCACAATATATATGTTATTACACATATAGTGTTTTCATTTGACCGCACCCCCAAACATTTCCATCTCATAATCTTCTACGGTCAACAAATTCCCTTCATTAAAAATACCTAAATGAATGTGGAAAAAGCTATTTTCTTTCAAATTTCTAAATGGCAATATTTTCAGTTTAAATCCCATCCCAATACCTCCCTCCTCTCACAAACAACTTCCTCGTACTTCGGACACCACGTGCTACGGAATCGCAGCCACGCATACCCTCCCCCCCTCCCTCAAAAAGTTGGGATACCTGGAATTCCACAGCAGACAACTACCTCCTATAGTACGTACTACTACTAAACTAGAGAAGGCTACTGCCATACTAGGAGGTCGGCTTCCTAGAAGAAGCTAGGGCAGGTATAGAGGAGAGAGGTGTTCACAAAAAGTCATCATATACCTGTCCTCGGCCGGAAGCAGCTGTTCCCTCAAGGTTCTCCACCTCTTTCCTAGTTCATCTTAACTCTGAGTAACTATTTACCTCATATATATATATATATATATATATATATATATATATATATATATATATATATATATATATATATTTACACCAATTTTATTTTGAAAATACACAAATCTTAAATAAAGAAAAAATATTACAAGGAGGCAATTCAAATTTCGGAATATATAAAAAATTCCATAAATTTTAAGACAGACTCCAGAAACCTAAACCAGTTCTATGGTGAAGTGCTAGAAAAAATTAACAAAGAGCATTTTTTTTTTTTTTTAAATATTTTGAAAAGTTAGAGATATGAATGTTTTCCTATGTGGAGTCGATTGTCTCTTGATATTGAACTTTGAGCATTGGAAATCTTACACAGGGATGTAGACTTAATTTTTGAATTGCAGATAGGGTAACAGGACCAGGGTAGTAGATACCTATATTTTTTACTTTCACTTACCTATATATGAAATATGATAGGTTAAATAATGGTCAGGATTTTCAGTTACAATGATATTTATTATGGTAAGCCAACGTTTCGATCCAACTAGTGGATCTTCATCAGGGCTAAAAGAAAACAAATATATGAGTATCTATGCTAGAGGGTGACAGTAAATGGATACATTACAGAACTGATAATAATATAAAAGATGGTGTATACATAAATATTAAAATAAGAGGCTGGTTAACAAGATAAAATAGAATATGATATTTACCTACTGAGTCCAGGTGGATATTAAGACTAAAGGTAAAAATACTCAGTTTAATCAAAATCGTTAGAGCCGTTTTTGAGAAAATCGAAAAAAACGTAAAAAGTTATTAAATAAAGTACCCCCTCCCTTTGAGCAATTTTGATGAAATTTTTGCTGTCACATCGCGGGCATATACCTACACTAAATACCCAATTTCAGGTTCCCACGGTTTATAGTTTTTGAGCTAGTCTGTTCACATACACACACACACACACACACAGACACACACACAGACCATTTCGCGGGACTTGGTTATTTCGACTCAGGGGGTCCCAAAACGTGTATTTCCGTTGAAAACCGGAAGTCGAAAATTTTCACGATCGCAATACTTCCACTTACTATATATTTCATATATAGGTAAGTGAAAGTAAAAATAAGGTGAGAGGTAGTGGTAGGGGGTTAGTTTGCCGACTTCAAAGGTTTATGGCGGGGAAATCCAACGCTTTTGAAGTGAAGGCACATGACAACTGAGTGAACAAAAATATTTAAAACTAACAAAATATATGGTACTGTATACAAATAGTTGTGTCTGGACTGAATAATAACATAAAAATGAGATAATACATAATGTATTAATGCATACAAATATGGAAAATATACAGAAAGAAGCATACAATACAAAAAATAATAATAGTACAAGAGGTACAGAGATAATTGCAGGTACCTATGAAATCAAAACTAGGATTTGAGGATGCGGAAGATGTTAGAATAAGTGGATGAAATTATCTCTTTATCTGTTTTGTGATTTACCGGGTTATTTGTTTCTAGATGGATGAAAATGGATTCTGAGAGGAGACGTTTGTCGTGGTTAGATACAGTTGCTAATATGGAGCTATAATATAATCTATAATATCTATAGATATTTCCATTACCAGAAACCCGGACCATTCTATATCCACTAATTGGTACACCAAACCCACTTATTCTGGCCGACTCCTTAACTATTTTTCCCAACATCCACATCACCAAAAGATCAACGTCGCAAAAAACCTCATCCACCGTAGCCTGACCTTGTCCGATCCACAATTTCATTGTCATAACAAAATCCGCCTGAAAAATATCTTACAATCTAACGATTTTCCTGAGCACTTAATAAAAACACTTATCAATAACAATGCTAAAACTCAAAATCTCTCTAACAACTCTTCACAACCTCCGATTTCTACTTTCCAATACAGATCTATCCCATATATCCCCATTCTCTCAAACAAAATTAAAAAATCATTCTCATCGAGTTTCCCACACATGCGCCTAGTATTAAAAAATAACAATAAATTAAAAAATCTTTATACAAAACTCAAAGACCCTGTACCTCTCCTAGACAAGTGTAACGTAGTTTATCGTATCCAGTGCTCCACGCTTAATTGCAACAGTTGCTATATAGGTGAAACCAAAAATTATTTAAAAAAACGTATTTATCAACATAAATACAGTATTTCCACGCGTAATTCGTCTACATCTAAATTAGCAGAACATGCCATTGCCCACAACCATTCCTTCGACTTTGAGAACCCCTCCATATTAGCAACTGTATCTAACCACGACAAACGTCTCCTCTCAGAATCCATTTTCATCCATCTAGAAACAAATAACCCGGTAAATCACAAAACAGATAAAGAGATAATTTCATCCACTTATTCTAACATCTTCCGCATCCTCAAATCCTAGTTTTGATTTCATAGGTACCTTCAATTATCTCTGTACCTCTTGTACTATTATTATTTTTTGTATTGTATGCTTCTTTCTGTATATTTTCCATATTTGTATGCATTGTTACATTATGTATTATCTCATTTTTATGTTATTATTCAGTCCAGACACAACTATTTGTATACAGTACCATATATTTTGTTAGTTTTAAATATTTTTGTTCACTCAGTTGTCATGTGCCTTCACTTCAAAAGCGTTGGATTTCCCCGCCATAAACCTTTGAAGTCGGCAAACTAACCCCCTACCACTACCTCTCACCTTATTTTTACTTTCACTTACCTATATATGAAATATATAGTAAGTGGAAGTATTGCGATCGTGAAAATTTTCGACTTCCGGTTTTCAACGGAAATACACGTTTTGGGACCCCCTGAGTCGAAATAACCAAGTCCCGCGAAATGGTCTGTGTGTGTGTCTGTGTGTGTGTGTGTGTGTGTGTGTGTGTATGTGAACAGACTAGCTCAAAAACTATAAACCGTGGGAACCTGAAATTGGGTATTTAGTGTAGGTATATGCCCGCGATGTGACAGCAAAAATTTCATCAAAATTGCTCAAAGGGAGGGGGTACTTTATTTAATAACTTTTTACGTTTTTTTCGATTTTCTCAAAAACGGCTCTAACGATTTTGATTAAACTGAGTATTTGATCGATTTATATGCCCGATCGATTTATTTGATCAATTTTTTTTTTTTACTGTAAAAATTTCATCAAAATTGATTAACCGGAGGGGGGACTTTACTTAATAAATTTTGTATCATTTTCACGTGTTTTTTTTATTTACTCAAAAACGGTTTTAACGATTTTGATCAAACTTGGTATTTGATGTATTTATATGCCCGAGATGTGACGGTAGAAATTTCATCAAAATTGATCTACGGGAGGGGGGACTTTACTTAATAAATTTTGTACCATTTTCACATGTTTTTTTTATTTACTCAAAAACGGTTTTAACGATTTTGATCAAACTTTGTATTTGATGTATTTATATGCCCGAGATGTGACTGTAAAAATTTCATCAAAATTGATCTACGGGAGGGGGGACTTTACTTAATAAATTTTGTATAATTTTCACGGGTTTTTTTATTTACTCAAAAACGGCTTTAACGATTAACAAAAATAAGATATGAATGTAGAAAAATGTGTGACTTTGGGAAATGATGATTAGCAAAACACGTCAATTTCTAATCTAAGTAAGTTGGTAAGTGAAAGTTGTGTGTTGCGCGCACGCACCAGATTTTTACCTTTAGTCTTAATATCCACCTGGACTCAGTAGGTAAATATCATATTCTATTTTATCTTGTTAACCAGCCTCTTATTTTAATATTTATGTATACACCATCTTTTATATTATTATCAGTTCTGTAATGTATCCATTTACTGTCACCCTCTAGCATAGATACTCATATATTTGTTTTCTTTTAGCCCTGATGAAGATCCACAAGTTGGATCGAAACGTTGGCTTACCATAATAAATATCATTGTAACTGAAAATCCTGACCATTATTTAACCTATCATAATTGGAGAACAGTTGACCAACTCATCTCTACTATATATGAAATATATAGTAAGTGGAAGTATTGCGATCGTGAAAAATTTCGACTTCCGGTTTTCAACGGAAATACACGTTTTGGGACCCCCTGAGTCGAAATAACCAAGTCCCGCGAAATGGTCTGTGTGTGTGTGTGTGTGTCTGTGTGTCTGTGTGTGAACAGACTAGCTCAAAAACTATAAACCGTGGGAACCTGAAATTGCGTATTTAGTGTAGGTATATGCCCGCGATGTGACAGCAAAAATTTTATTAAATTTGCTCAAAGGGAGGGGGTACTTTATTTAATAACTTTTTACGTTTTTTTCGATTTTCTCAAAAACGGCTCTAACGATTTTGATTAAACTGAGTATTTGATCTATTTATATGCCTGAAATATGACTGTAAAAATTTCATCAAAATTGATCAACCGGAGGGGGACTTTACTTAATAAATTTTGTATCATTTTTACATGTTTTTTTTTATTTACTCAAAAACGGTTTTAACGATTTTGATCAAACTTGGTATTTGATGTATTTATATGCCAAAGATGTGATAACCAACATTTCATCACAATTGATCAACCGGAGGGGGGACTTTACTTAATAAATTTTGTATTATTTTCACGTGTTTTTTTTATTTACTCAAAAACGGTTTTAACGATTTTGATCAAACTTGGTATTTGATGTATTTATATGCCCGAGATATGACTAAAAATTTCATCAAAATTGATCTACGGGAGTGGGGACTTTACTTAATAAATTTTGTATCATTTTCGCGGGGTTTTTTATTTACTCAAAAACGGCTTTAACGATTAACAAAAATAAGATATGAATGTAGAAAAATGTGTAACTTTGGGAAATGATATTTAGCAAAACACGTCAATTTCTAATCTAAGTAAGTTGGTAAGTGAAAGTTGTGTGTTGCGCGCACGCACCAGATTTTTTAACTATTTCAGGACAAACCACAGATTGTGGATTTTAAGAGAAAACATTTTTTTTTACTATCAATCACATTTAATGTAATTTTAATAATTTATTATTACTGTGGGGTTATGCCTTCACTTTTTATTGTGAGGTGACACAACCTCTAAATAAGTTATCTTTAAGTGGACTGTATGGGAAAATTGATAAAAGATACACCCTTGATTATAATATATATCTATTAACCTACTTACAATGAATAAAGGGGGGAAAATAAAATGTAAATAAAACAGGAACAATTGTGGTTAGTGATGTGAGTATGAAAATATATAATGGAGGAAATAAAATTGCAGAATAATATGAAATAAAGTAATTAGATCGGTGACGAAGCAGCGTGTTGAAATAGTTGGTGATTTTTAACTAGGTTGACTTACAGCGAATTGTGAATTGGCTATTCTTCTCTACTGCCTCCTCTCAGGAGCACAAGGGGCTGTTTTCAATCAGCTCCTTCATTATAACATTCATTTCAGCAACGAGAAAATTGTAAATGTACAATTTACAAAAGTGACTTACAGTTCACGAGACTAGATAACGTTCGTCACGTGAGGACTCACTTGATGCAGCTTAAGATGGAAGGCATCGTGCTTCAGAGATCCAACAATTACATATATTTGGATTATATAAATCATTGAGATTTTTAGCAAAGAGATTAATTTATTGATGTTAAGCGGTAAAAAAGTTAATTTTTGTTGGATTATTAGATGATTGTTATGTTGATTTAGTGAAAAATTGTATTTATCCGGTAAATAATATAAAACCTTGATATTGCCTTACAGCACTGATGATGGCCGAACGGCTGAAACTTATACTGGAATAAAGTTTTAAGAAAAAAAGTGTTGAGACTTAATGGTCGCCCTGATCCTCAATTTAAGTTAATTGTCATCTTCTAGCATAGATGCTCATATATTTGTCTTATTTTAGCACTTATGAAGATCTACATCGATACGTTGTCCATCCAAAATAAAAGAAGATCAAAGAAAAATCCTGACTATTAATCTATCTTTCGTAAAGAAAAAACAGTTGTATATTACACACCACCACATATTTTTTACTTTTAAATATCAATAAGTTTTATTTAAACAATTAATTGAGCCTTAAAAGGTCAAAAGAAAGCTTCCTAAATAAATCCTGTGGACATATTTGCTGTTACTGTCGAATACAACTAAAAAAATACTACGCCAATTATCTCCTTGAATAGAGACGAAAAAAAAAAAGTTATGATCCCAGGAAGATTTGACTGAAATCATCACGCGAACTAAAAAACGTCTGTAACGCCTAAATATTATTAGGCACTCAATGTATAACTATCTGCACAAACTAGATAGCGAGTCTTAATAATATAGCGTTCTTTTGAATGTCAGAAGCCTTTAAATTTCTATCTCTTTTTATTTAATCTGTAAATTCAATTTCGATAGATTTGAACTCGTTTTGTTGTAAATAGGAATTCGTAGTGCGCCTGTATGCTATGGTTGGGAGGATTATCTGGTCGGTGTAAATGCCTCTTGAAATTAATAAAGAATATATTGATAAAGTTCCAAACAAAGAAATGAATACATTGGAAAGATATGCATATAATACTGATGTTCAACGATGCTGAATGCCAACGGAATGAAATAATAAAAAGATAGGACGTACCACGAGTTTAATACGGCACTACGAAGTAAGAAGAAATATTTTCGGGCTCAGAGCAGAGATGAGGTATAGGCGAGGTGATTGGTGTCAGTCCCGAGCTTATTAAATATGGCGGACAGGAAACGGTCGAATGAGTAGTCCTAGAGATTGGGAATACGATGTCATCATCCCAATTGATTTGAAAAAGAAGCCAAAACGATTCGTAATGGTGGATTCACACTGCACCGAACCGCGGAAAGAACGGATAATAATGAAAACAACCGAACAACGAACGTGGGATTTATTCCTTTTCAAGGTGCCTTTACACTGTGCGAACCCTACGCTAGAACAGGAAATCCCTTGAACCTTGCCGGCGTATTACGAACAGCTTTTTACACTTAAACGCGAACTCCAGCGAACAATGCGAACAGGCGCGCCCCCCGCGCCCCACCCCTGGATCCGCTTCTGCATGTGTCATTGAATAGTTTTAAATAGTATTTTTTGTTTCCGTGTTCAGTGAGGAATCGTGTTATATGCTCTTTGCACTGTAGAAGTTTATGATTGTTTAGTGTTATTTGTGTGATGTATTTGCATAGGCTTGGTGATTTCGCTGAAGCTTTCCAGATTGCCTTCCAATTTGCAAGCGACTCTTTGGTGATGGTGGCACTTGGTATGATAGATTTATTATTAAATGTATACCGTCTTAAACCCGACTCTCTAGAAAAAAAAGACTTGTAATTTTTGAAAAGAATATATTACAATATAATAGTTGGAGACCAAATAGTCAGTTCCACAATGGTAGGACCCCTATTCATTAGAACGGCTAGACCAGGGGCCCCTCGAACCCCAACTAGGCTCCGATCGATAATACACTAATAGACTCGGGAGCTTATAGCTTAGGGGTGGAGAGTTCGTCAGGAGGCTCCGGGCCTAGGCCAACATTCCGTGAAGGGTATTCGGAATCGAAAACGACTCATCATAAATGAATGGCTTTCGTTACGAAATTATACGACTACAACCAGATCCATTAGTATGCGAAAAAATCTGGTGCGTGCGCGCAACACACAACTTTCACTTACAAACTTACTTAGATTAGAAATTAATGCGTTATTGTGGTCCTCTCCGTTAGACCAATTTTGATGAAATGTTGGCTATCACATCTTTGGCATATACATACCGATAATATCGATAATTTTACATCAAAAAGAAAAACCAGTATTCCTCGTATTGGAAAAGACATACTTTGTCATAATACCTCAAAGTATAGATATAGTAAATACATCATGTGACATGCGAACACATTAGACAAAAAAGTCATTTAACCATTCTTTGAGATAGCACCATTCTGTCTGGGGGTCGTCTGTGGTGTAGTGTTTACGAATCTTTTACTGCTTTACAACCACTTACTCTATGATAAAAAAAAATCTTTTTAAATAAATGAATTTATATAAAATAAATCAAGCAAATATCAGTGTTTTATTTATAATTACAGACTTAGTAAGAAGTATTAAAGATAACCATAAAGGTATTCTTTGCAATATTATCGGATTCTAAAAAACAACAGAATTTCATCTGTTATAACTATTGTTGCACTAAAATGCAATTATCTCATTAAAAATCGATTAAATTGAGAATTTGAAGTGTTCGGCCTTCCGGAGATTTTCATGTGATAATCGGCTAAGATGAGAATGTAAGACATCGGACCCCGGGGACCGATGCCGCACCTAACTTGTTAAGTAAGTATGGGGGGGATACCTTTTTAATCGATCCCGATTAAATATTAAACACTTTCAGTCCATTGCCTAAACTATAATCACTAATATTAGAATAATACATCAATCGTAATATTACTAACTCCGATTTTTTCGCAAAGCTATATAGATTGGGTCTCTATTGATAAAATAAATTTTTAGATTTATTTCCTCCAAGCACCTTTTTTTTTCCATGATCTTAGTTATTAATTGGGCTCTACAATAAATGTCCTTTATACTGCTAAAAGCAGTTTGAGGTGTCCTGATGTTTTACACATTATTTTGTAAATTTCAATATCTGATTCATTCTTGGTGTTGGGGCTCTCCTTAGACTTGAGCAGATCTTAAAATCTAAAAATAAATTTATAAATTAATCCTGAATTAATTGTTGACAACTATGTGTGGTATTTGATAGAGTTAGATTGTCGATATGGGGTTAACCAATAGCTTGGAATTCTAAGAAAATAATTTCTTCCACTTATTTAGAAATTCTTTAATTTTTGGTAAATTAACCTTTTTACAATTTTTCTAATGTATCCATTTTGAAAACATTCTAGCCTTTTCTCAGTTGTTTGTTTGCTAGTTTTACGTCACTTTATGCTACTAAGGATAATCGGACAATGCTACAGTGGGAGTCTTAAATGTTGCTTATCCAGATATAATTAGGATATGGATCTTTAACGAGTACCTGACATCGTAAAGGCTCAGGACATACATTCTACGTCCTATCCGAGGGACGGCATAGTTTTTTCAGTTTTTCTGTTCAAATATTGAATTAGTGGCATCCCGTACAAGCCACGGCCTGTGTATATGAGTATAATTGATGTGTATATGCAGGTATATTTATTTTATTTTTTATATGTATATGAGAAGCTTCAAGCGAATAGAAAGATTTTTTGTCTTAATAACATTATTTTTGGATTATTATTATTATTGTTTTATTATTATCGATTGCTTATTTATTAGCTTATAGATGGGAAGACTAAATAATGTCGAAGGGATCGATAGATGTGCACTGCTATATAGGGGGCAGTGCCGGGGGATGATGTATGTGATTTAAGTCCGCCGCCATTTTGTACACCCTTGCAGGGCTACCAACCCCCGTCGCCATGACGCCTGACTCACTCTCCTATGACTCACCAAGCTCTCTTGTACTCAATGAGCGAGATCTATTAGGTCAATATAAAACTAGGCGAGGGTTCATTCAGTCTATTTTAATAGTTGTCTGAGTGTTTAAGTATATACGGAGTGTTCCTTGTAAGTATAGAAAGAAAATATAAGCAAGTATACATCAAGTTTTCACCAGTAAAGTTCCTATTTAGGCATGGTATTGTAACAACAATGTGGGTTTAAAATAATTTTATACATTAAAATTGTTATAAAAAAATGTAAAACACAAATTAGTAAAAATGTTACAAAAACGTAACTACCAGTGACAAGGACTAACCTTACGCTTCTACGTAAGAGGTAAGACAGCCCTTAGTCCATCGCTTTATAAATTTTAATTATTATAACGTACTAATATAAGAATGTAACAGTTCCAGATAATTCTAGAACTTTTTTCAATGTAACTGAAATCATCATCTGTTTTTACTTTCACTTACCTATATATGAAATATATAGTAAGTGTTACTTTCACTTACCTATATATGAAATATATAGTAAGTGGAAGTATTGCGATCGTGAAAATTTTCGACTTCCGGTTTTCAACGGAAATACACGTTTTGGGGTCCCCTGAGTCAAAATAACCAAGTCCGGCGAAATGGTCTGTGTGTGTGTGTGTCTGTGTGTGTGTGTGTGTGTGTGAACAGACTAGCTCAAAAACTATAAACCGTGGGAACCTGAAATTGGGTATTTAGTGTAGGTATATGCCCGCGATGTGACAGCAAAAATTTCATCAAAATTTCTCAAAGGGAGGGGGTACTTTATTTAATAACTTTTTACGTTTTTTTCGATTTTCTCAAAAACTGCTCTAACGATTTTGATTAAACTGAGTATTTGATCTATTTATATGCCCGAGATATGACTGTAAAATTTTCATCAAAATTGATCAACCGGAGGGGGGACTTTACTTAATAAATTTTGTATCATTTTCACATGTTTTTTTATTTACTCAAAAACGGTTTTAACGATTTTGATCAAACTTGGTATTTAATGTATTTATATGCCAAAGATGTGATAACCAACATTTCATCACAATTGATCAACCGGAGGGGGGACTTAATAAATTTTGTATCATTTTCACGTGTTTTTTTTATTTACTCAAAAACGGTTTTAACGATTTTGATCAAACTTGGTATTTGATGTATTTATATGCCCGAGATATGACTGTAAAAAATTCATCAAAATTGATCTACGGGAGGGGGGACTTTACTTAATAAATTTCGTATCATTTTCACGGGTTTTTTTACTTTCACTTACCTATATATGAAATATATAGTAAGTGGAAGTATTGCGATCGTGAAAAATTTCGACTTCCGGTTTTCAACGGAAATACACGTTTTGGGACCCCCTGAGTCGAAATAACCAAGTCCCGCGAAATGGTCTGTGTGTGTGTGTGTGTGTGTGTGTGTCTGTGTGTGTGTGTGTGAACAGACTAGCTCAAAAACTATAAACCGTGGGAACCTGAAATTGGACATTTAGTGTATATATATGCCCGCGATGTGACAGCAAAAATTTCATCAAAATTGCTCAAAGGGAGGGGGTAGTTTATTTAATAACTTTTTAGGTTTTTTTCAATTTTCTCAAAAACGGCTCTAACGATTTTGATTAAACTGAATATTTGATCTATTTATATGCCCAAGATATGACTGTAAAAATTTCATCAAAATTGATTAACCGGAGGGGGGACTTTACTTAATACATTTTGTATCATTTTCACGTGTTTTTTTTTTATTTACTCAAAAACGGCTTTAACGATTTTGATCAAACCAGGTATATGATGTATGTATATGCCCGAGATACGACTGTAAAAATTTCATCAAAATTGATCAACCGGAGGGGGGACTTTACTTAAAGAATTTTATCTAATGTTTACGTTTTTTTTTTATTTTCTCATAAACGGCTATGATGATTTTGATGAAACTGGGTATTTGATGTATGTATATGCCCGCGATGCGACAGCCGAAATTTCATCAATATTGGTGAAACGGAGGGGGTACTTCATTTAATAAACTTTTTCTTATGTTCACGTGTTTTTTTTTATTTACTCAACAGCGGCTGTAATGATTTTTATCAGACTGGATATTTGGTGTAAGTATATGCTCACAATGTGAGACAACATTTCATCAAATTTGGTCATATGCAGGGGGCTCTTTATTTCATAACGTTTTTTTTCCAATTTTTACATTTTTTTGGAATATCTGGAAACGGCTTTAATGATTTTGATTAAATTAATCATTTTTAATCAAAATCAAGTCATCTTTTTTATATTATTTATAAAAATGGCAATAAAAAAAACATGTCGATTTCTAATGTAAGTTGGTAAGTGAAAGTTGTGTGTTGCGCGCATCGCACCAGATTTTTTACTTTCACTTACCTATACATGAAATATATAGTAAGTGGAAGTATTGCGATCGTGAAAAATTTCGACTTCCGGTTTTCAACGGAAATACACGTTTTGGGACCCCCTGAGTCGAAATAACCAAGTCCCGCGAAATGGTCTGTGTGTGTGTCTGTGTGTGTGTGTGTGTGTGTGTATGTGAACAGACTAGCTCAAAAACTATAAACCGTGGGAACCTGAAATTGGGTATTTAGTGTAGGTATATGCCCGCGATGTGACAGCAAAAATTTCATCAAAATTGCTCAACGGGAGGGGGTACTTTATTTAATAACTTCTTACGTTTTTTCGATTTTCTCAAAAACGGCTCTAACGATTTTGATTAAACTGAGTATTTGATATATTTATATGCCCCAAATGTGACTGTAAAAATTTCATCAAAATTGATTAACCGGAGAGGGGACTTTACTTAATAAATTTTGTATCATTTTCACGTGTTTTTTTATTTACTCAAAAACGGTTTTAACGATTTTGTTCAAACTTGGTATTTGATGTATATATATGCCCGAGATATGACTGTAAAAATTTCATCAAAATTGATTAACCGGAGGGGGGACTTTACTTATTAAATTTTGTATCATTTTCACGTGTTTTTTTTATTTACTCAAAAACGGTTTTAACGATTTTGATCAAACTTGGTATTTGATGTATTTATATGCCTGAGATATGACTGTAAAAATTTCACCAAAATTGATTTACGAGAGGGGGGACTTTACTTAATAAATTTTGTATCATTTTCACGGTTTTTTTTATATACTCAAAAACGGCTTTAACGATTAACAAAAATAAGATATGAATGTAGAAAAATGTGTGACTTTAGGAAATGATAATTAGCAAAACACCTCAATTTCTAATCTAAGTAAGTTGGTAAGTGAAAGTTGTGTGTTGCGCGCACGCACCAGATTTTTTTATTTACTCAAAAACGGCTTTAACGATTAACAAAAACAAGATATGAATGTAGAAAAATGTGTGACTTTGGGAAATGATGTTTAGCAAAACACGTCAATTTCTATTCTAAGTAAGTTGGTAAGTGAAAGTTGTGTGTTGCGCGCACGCACCAGATTTTTACTTTCACTTACCTATATATGAAATATATAGTAAGTGGAAGTATTGCGATCGTGAAAAATTTCGACTTCCGGTTTTCAACGGAAATACACGTTTTGGGGTCCCCTGAGTCCAAATGACCAAGTCCCACGAAATGGTCTGTGTGTGTGTCTGTGTGTCTGTGTGTCTGTGTGTCTGTCTGTGAACAGACTAGCTCAAAAACTATAAACCGTGGGAATCTGAAATTGGGTATTTAGTGTAGGTATATGCCCGCGATGTGACAGCAAAAATTTCATCAAAATTGCTCAAAGGGAGGGGGTACTTTATTTAATAACTTTTTACGTTTTTTTCGATTTTCTCAAAAACGGCTATAACGATTTTGATTAAACTGAGTATTTGATCTATTTATATGCCCGAGATATGACTGTAAAAATTTCATCAAAATTGATCAACCGGAGGGGGGACTTTACTTAATAAATTTTGTATAATTTTCACGTGTTTTTTTTATTTACTCAAAAAAGATTTTCACGATTTTCATCAAATTGGGTATTTGATGTATGTATATGCCGAAGATGTGATAGCCAACATTTCATCAAAATTGATCAACCGGAGGGGGGACTTTACTTAATAAATTTTGTATAATTTTCATGTGTTTTTTTTATTTACTCAAAAAAGATTTTCACGATTTTGATCAAACTGGGTATTTTATGTATGTATATGCCAAAGGTGTGATAGCCAACATTTCATCAAAATCGGTCAAACGGAGAGGGCACTTTATTTCATAATTTTTTTCCAATTTTTAACTTTTTTTCGATGATCTCAAAAACGGCTTTAATGATCTTTATCAAATTCGTCATGTTTAATGAAAATTAGGTTTTCTTTAATATCAGGTAAGCTTTATCATTATTCAAATGTTCTGAGTTAAGTAAGTTGGTAAGTGAAAGTTGTGTGTTGCGCGCACGCACCAGATTTTTTACTTTTACCTACATATGAAATACATAATAAGGGTATTGTTACTTTCACTAACCTATATATAAAATATATAGTAAGTGGAAGTATTGCGATCGTGAACAAATTCGACTTCCGGTTTTCAACGGAAATACCCGTTTTGGGGTCCCCTGAGTCGAAATGACCAAGTCCCGCGAAATGGTCTGTGTGTGTGTGTGTGAACAGACTTGCTCAAAAACTATAAACCGTGCGATCCTGAAATTGGATATTTAGTGTAGGTATATGCCCGCTATGTGACAGCATAAATTTCATCAACATTACTTAAAGGGAGGGGGTACTTTACTTAATAACTTTTTAGGTTTTTTTCGATTTTCTCAAAAACGGCTCTAACGATTTTGATTAAACTGAGTATTTGATCTATTTATATGCCCGAGATATGACTAAAAATTTCATCAAAAATTGATTAACCGGAGGGGGGACTTTACTTAATAAATTTTGTACCAATTTCACGTGTACATATTTTTACTTTCACTTACCTATATATGAAATATATAGTAAGTGGAAGTATTGCGATCGTGAAAATTTTCGACTTCCGGTTTTCAACGGAAATACACGTTTTGGGACCCCCTGAGTCGAAATAACCAAGTCCCGCGAAATGGTCTGTGTGTGTGTGTGTGTGTGTGTGTGTGTGTGTGTGTGTGTGTGTGTGTGTGTGTGTGTGTGTGTGTGTGTGTGTGTGTGTGTGTGTGTGTGTGTGTGTGTGTGTGTGTGTGTGTGTGTGTGTGTGTGTGTGTGTGTGTGTGTGTGTGTGTGTGTGTGTGTGTGTGTGTGTGTGTGTGTGTGTGTGTGTGTGTGTGTGAACAGACTAGCTCAAAAACTATAAACCGTGGGAACCTGAAATTGGGTATTTGGTGTAGGTATATGCCCGCGATGTGACAGCAAAAATTTCATCAAAATTGCTTAAAGGGAGGGGGTACTTTATTTAATAACTTTTTACGTTTTTTTCGATTTTCTCAAAAACGGCTCTAACGATTTTGATTAAACTGAGTATTTGATCGATTTATATGCCCGAAATATGACTGTAAAAATTTCATCAAAATTGATTAACCGGAGGGGGGACTTTACTTAATAAATTTTGTATCATTTTCACGTGTTTTTTTTTATTTACTCAAAAACGGTTTTAACGATTTTGATCAAACTTGGTATTTGATGTATTTATATGCCCGAGATGTGACTTTAAAAATTTCATCAAAATTGATTTACAGGAGGGGGGACTGTACTTAATAAATTTTGTACCATTTTCACATGTTTTTTTTATTTACTCAAAAACGGTTTTAACGATTTTGATCAAACTTGGTATTTAATGTATTTATATGCCCGAGATATGACTGTAAAAATTTCATCAAAATTGATCTACGGGAGGGGGGACTTTACTTGATAAATTTTGTACCATTTTCACATGTTTTTTTTATTTACTCAAAAACGGTTTTAACGATTTTGATCAAACTTGGTATTTAATGTATTTATATGCCCGAGATATGACTGTAAAAATTTCATCAAAATTGATCTACGGGAGGGGGGACTTTACTTGATAAATTTTGTATCATTTTCATGGGTTTTTTTATTTACTCAAAAACGGTTTTAACGATTTTGATCAAACTTGGTATTTGATGTATTTATATGCCTGAGATATGACTGTAAAAATTTCATCAAAATTGATCTACGGGAGGGGGGACTTTACTTAATAAATTTTGTATCATTTTCACGGGTTTTTTTATTTACTCAAAAACGGCTTTAACGATTAACAAAAATAAGATATGAATGTAGAAAAATGTGTGACTTTGGGAAATGATAATTAGCAAAACACGTCAATTTCTAATCTAAGTAAGTTGGTAAGTGAAAGTTGTGTGTTGCGCGCACGCTCCAGATTTTTTATTTATTAAAAAACGGCTTTAACGATTTTGAAGAAACTGGGTATTTGATGTATGTATATACCAAATATGTAAAAGCCAACATTTCATCAAAATTGGTCAAACTGAGGGGGCACTTTATTTCATGACTTTTTTTCCAATTTTTACCTTTTTTTCGATTATCTCAAAAACGGCTTTAACGATTTTTATCAAATTCGTCATGTTTAATGAAAATTAGGTTTTCTTTAATATCATTATTAAAATGTTCTGAGTGGGCTTTTTTTTTGGGGGGGGGGCTTTTTTGTTTGTTTGTTTCTTTCTTATAAAGTACCTTTGTTTTTGTTTACATGTGGAAATTAACTGTCTCTCGTTACGCCTAAAAATAAGAAATGGCTAAATATGAGATATGATAAAAATAAAGAAAACATAAAGAGGAGAAAAAAAGAAAAATATTCAGTCAACTCATAAAACTCTTTGAGCCCACGCATGCGGAGAACGCCTTTAATGACAGACTATTGTACATAATTAAAGCCGTTCTGTTCATTTGAGAAGTGGCAATTAACAAAACGCATTAATTTCTAATCTAAGTAAGTTGGTAAGTGAGAGTTGTGTGTTGCGAGCACGCAGCAGATTTTGTAAGTATTGCGATCGAGAAAAATTACGACTTCCGGTTTTCAAAGGAAATACACGTTTTGGGGTCCCCTTAGTCCAAATACCCAGTCCCGCGAAAAGGTCTGAGTGCGTGTAACCTCTCTACCGCCGTACATTGTGAGGTTTTCCTTTGTAGACCTAGGACCAAGTGTCCCCCTCCTGTACTTACTCCTGAACACATCCCTTTCCTCCCAGTTGATCCGGGGTCGTCCTTCTTCTTCTCTCCACTCTTGCCTCGAATGGACAACCCTCACGGTTCTTTCTGGGTGTGTTCTAAGAAAGTTCCCAAACCATCTTAGTTTATATTGGATAGATGATAGTTGACGGGACATAGAATTAGGTAGAAAATAGTCCGGGGAGGTGGTCAATAAAATACAAAATAGTATAAAACTATTTTATTGTTGCCGACGTTTCGACCCAACTATGCAGGTCTTCGTCAGGGCTAAATAAACAAGACACAGACAACAATATGAGTAATTAGGACAAAGAATATGAACTGGCTAGATAAAATATAAAAATATAAAAAACAAAGAATATGAACTGACTATATAAGATATAAATGACTGTGAACTTAAGGTTAAGCATATAATTTATAACACATGGTGTAATATGGCTATTGACACTGATACTGTTAACACTGATGCCGTTGATACTGATAGTATAGGTGGTGTGATAAGATGAGGTAAGGTACATAATAGTGGATATGTTATGAGAATGGTGTACTATGGGTAGATATGGTGGCAAAATGGGGCAGATTAGAAGAGGGATTAATATATGATGGATTATAAATATAGTAAATAGAGGAGCTTACCTTTTGACAGGGATGGATGTCACGGCCAAAGTGAGGGTCAAAGCAGGGTACACTTTTGTCGGAGTGGGAGAATGTCAGAAAAAAAGGGTTGCGGAAGGCGGGTTAGGATTTGATTACATACGCTAACTTTACACAAATAAATGACATTAGTTACAGAAAAATAGTGGCATTTTAAACAGTATAACATTTTACATACGCTAACTTTACACAAATAAAGTTAGTTAACACTGATGCCGTTGATACTGATAGTATAGGTGGTGTGATAAGATGAGGTAAGGTACATAATAGTGGATATGTTATGAGAATGGTGTACTATGGAGAATGGTGTACCATTTTTCTGACATTCTCCCACTCCGACAAAAGTGTACCCTGCTTTGACCCTCACTTTGGCCGTGACATCCATCCCTGTCATAAGGTAAGCTTCTCTATTTACTATAATTATAATCCATCATATATTAATCCCTCTTCTAATCTGCCCCATTTTGCCACCATATCTACCCATAGTACACCATTCTCATAACATATCCACTATTATGTACCTTACCTCATCTTATCACACCACCTATACTATCAGTATCAACGGCATCAGTGTTAACAGTATCAGTGTCAATAGCCATATTACACCATGTGTTATAAATTATATGCTTAACCTTAAGTTCACAGTCATTTATAACTTATAATGTCAGTTCATATTCTTTGATTTTTATATTTTTATATTTTATCTAGCCAGTTCATATTCTTTGTCCTAATTACTCATGTTGTTGTCTGCGTCTTGTTTATTTAGCCCTGACGAAGACCTGCATAGTTGGGTCGAAACGTCGGCAACAATAAAATAGTTTTATACTATTTTGTATTTTATTGACCGCCTCCCCGGACTATTTTCTACCTAATCATCTTAGTTTATGTTCTTCCAGGGTGGTTTTACCTAAGTGAAGGCTTGCCATTACAGTTGTTTTGCGAATCCTTCCTCCTGAGGTCATCACTTCAACCTTTCGCAGGTATCTCATCTCGATTGTTTCGAGGTAATTGTACCTGACGCCGAAATGATGGACAGGTCTGCTGAGGGAAAACTTCATTCTCCCACAAAATCGACGAGTTAGGCGGCCAAATAGGTTATGTTTTCCTCATTAGAATTTTTGCTTCTATCGCTGCACCCCCCAACAACTAAAGGTGCCTTTACATTGTTCGAACCTTACCCTCGAACAGGTAATACTCCGAACCTTGTAGTACCGGCGTACAACGAACAGCTATTTACACTGAAACATGAAGTCGAGCAATGAAGTCTGACTGCACCTATGCATCTTAATACAATACTTTTCATAACGATGACGGCTGACATGGAAAAGAAGATTCTAGAAGCTTATCTTAACTAGCACAAAAAGCGACGCCAGCGCTATCCCCGAATACATGCGAACGAATAAAGTACCTACCTGTTCAAGTTCGTGTAGTGAGGTTCGCAGAGTGTAAAGGCATCTTGTTTGTTTGTTTGTTTGATTAACGTCCATTTTTATGCTGCTTAGGCTAATCGGGACACGACACGGGGAGTCCTAAATTTTGCCTATCCAGGTATAATTAAGATAGGGATCTTTAACGAGTACCTGATTTTACGTCCTATCCGAGGGACGGCATAGCTAAGGATTTTTTACTCCCATTAAAAAATCCTAGGGCCACCGCTGGAATTGAACCCGCGATCTTTAGTATTGTAGGTTGCCATGCTAACCACAACACCACAGGTGACCCCGTAAAGGCATCCTAATTAATATTATAATCAATATAACTGAATAACATTGTCATCAATTGTACTAATTTTCAATTTTGTTTGAATCATTAAAATAATTCAGATCGTGGGACTTAATTTTTTTTACTTTCACTTACCTATATATGAAAGTGTGTGTTTGTGTGTGTGTGTCTGTGTATGAACATACTAGCTCTAAAACTATAAACCGTAGGAACCTGAAATTGTGTATTAGGTATATCCCCGTGATGTGACAGCAAAAATTTCATAAAAATTGGTCAAACGGAGGGGGTACTTTATTTCATAACTTTTTACGTTTTTTTAGATTTTCTCAAAAACGGCTGTAACGATTTTGATAAAACTGGGTATTTGGTTAATTTATATGCCTTGGATACGACTCCAAAAATGTCATTTAAATTAATCAACCGGGGGGGGGGGGGCACTTAATTTCGTAACTTTTTCCCATTTTTTCGTTGTTTTTTTTTTCGATTTTCCCAATAATACCTTTAACGAATTTGATTAAACTCATCATGTTTAATGAGATTCAAGTATTCTTTAATTTAAGGTAAGCTTTATCATTATTAAAATGTTCTGGGGGGGCTTAAATGGGGAAGGGGCCTTTTTCGTTTTCCTATAAAGTACCTATGTTTTTGTTTATATGGAGAAATTATCTGTCTCTCATTTCACCTAAAAATAAGGAATGTGTAAATATGATATATGAAAAGAATCAAATAAATATATAGAGGAGAAAAAAAGAAAAATATTTCGTCAACTTATAAAACATGTTGAGCACAGGGATGCACATGCGCTGTACGCCTTCAATGACTGACTATTGTTTATAATGAAAGATGTTGAGTTCATTTAATGGAAATTATTTGTTTTATGGTAACCATATATAGTTTTCAAATACAAAATCAGACCACTTGAGGTATAGCCGAATTATCACAAGTAAAAACTTTTATTTAATAATAAACAAAATTAGCGTACTTGAGAGAGCAAATAGAAACAAAATTAAGTAAATGAATGTGGAAAAATGTGTGACTTTGAGAAATGGCATTTAACAAAACACGTAAAGTTCTAATCAAAGTAAGTTGGTAAGTGAAAGTTGTGTGTTGCGCGCATCGCACCAGAGTTTTTAAATATCTCCCTGGCCTTTACTTAAATACTGCCGTCATAAACTATAAGATTGATGATAAACTGGAGGTGATAAAATTATAAAAATAAAAAACGTAAGATTTGTTTTATTATAATACTAGCTAGGGTGCCCGGCTTCGCTCCGGTAGTTGTTTGCTAGTTTTAATAACAGAAAAACTTTAAAATTAAAGGAAATATAGAACAAAATTAGCACCTTCTTGAAACTTCGGTTTTAACTTGGTATCAATATTAAGATTCGAGAACTGAAGAGTCCGCCCAAATAAGGAACCCTATATACTTTATAGGGGGTTGAAAATGGTAAATGAACAATTAATTTTAATGCAACTTTGTCGAGTTATGCATCGTGTTTTATGGTTTCTGTAATTCTGAATGGTATAAGCCCATTCCAAGCAGTCAGCAGATAATAACTTATTAGATTATAGTTGAAAAATCTAATACGCCAGTTAAAGATATTATATTTCGAGTATAACTTAAGCACCGAATACTGTGATGATCCTATTAGATCCAGAAGAATAGAAACTACCAAAGATTCTTAGAAACTTTTTTTTAAGACCTTTCTTCCATTTCAACCTCCCTTAAGTTATCCCCCCGTAATTTGGGCGGACTCTGCAGATCTCGAATCTTACTGCTATCACAAAGTGAAAACCAAAATTTCATGAAGTCACAACTTTTCACCATATTTCTTTTTATCCTGAACCATGAGGGGTGATAAAATCTTATTGAAAAAAATGGTGTAATTGGAGTTAGTCATTTTGTCAACTGGAATGCTCATCATACATAGTAATATAACCAACTTCTTTTTCATAATTACATACAATAAGAACACTTAAAACTTTTTATTTTCGGTTTATATTTAGTCTCTTTTTTTTATGTCTATTTTTATTCGTTCACTGTACAACTAAAACATGTTCACTCATATTGCATTAAATTTACTTAAGTATATGTTATATATTGATTAAATGTAATGTGTTAATCAATTAACCTTCTTATGAGAAAATTAATTTTTTAAGGTATCCAGGCGGTTTTCTAATTGATTGCAGAGATGTAAAATCATTATTTTATTTTTAACGCAAAAGTGAAATTAATTATTTTCGCTTGGTGTTTTAGTAATTTAAAAAGAACAGCTGTAAAATGTATAACTTTTACAATCTGAACGGAATGAATGAAGAATAAACATTGAGTGAAACGCATCCTAGCGCTTCCTGGTAGCCTGCAGCTCGAACTAAATTTTTCATTCATAAACTCGTATATCAATCTCAGAGAGGCTAATTAAATGGTGCGAGAGGCTTAAAATTCCAGTCCTTTTCTCTTAAATTTTACACCCTTAAAAGAAAAACGGAAACCTTCTTCTCCGTTAGGGGTTGTATAGCAACACGCTGACATAACTTTATTAAACATACGTTGAGTGGTTTTTGAGCCTTATCGGCACGCACATTGTACACTTTGCTTTATAATATATATTGATATTGATTATATTCTCCAATACCCTACAACTGGAAATGATTTTCAAGTCAATTCTCCGTGAACTGCGATGGCCATCCAGGTCACAGGCAGCTGCTCTCTGAAATACCATAAACACCTCGTCTGTGTGGCGGCTGGGCAGTTCTAGCTGTCTGGCGAGGTGTAAACACAGGGTGGAGCACGTCTCTATGACAAAAAAAAAAGGCGCCCGAAAAAAAATAAAAAAAAACCTGTCGGTGCCTGTGTAAGTTGCTGCTAGTTGATGTCTGGGGATTACTTCAACTACATGTGTAAAGCCAACCTCTCGAACGAAATCAAAAGTGTCTTTTTCTAGAGGTTAAAAATGAATCTTGATTTAAAATAGAAAATTTTCACACGCGTTTAAGGTTTTAACGGGGATTTCCATTGACGACGAACATTGAACAATTTCTTAGGGAAAACAAGTAAACAAGGAGTTGTGTCCTTGTATCTTGTAGGTGAGCGAACAAACGTGGCTAACGTTCAGGTAGTGAATGTTATAACTAAAGCTCGGAATTCCGTGCAGTAAAAACTTGAAAACGTGCAATAAAAACTTCAAAACGTGCAAAAACATGCAATAAAAATGTATTGCTTGAAAATCAGGCATTAAATTATTTTTGTGAAGAAAACATAATTGCTTTGGAAAAAAATAAGTAGCGAAGAGTAAATTGAAATAGAAACAGATTTATTTTTATTTTTACAGATTATTTTTATAATATTGTTTTTAAAATCACTAATAATAGTGGTAAAATCACTGAATTTTGGATCTCTTGTATAATACTATTGATATATTGTTGAAAAAAAAATCCGGTAAAAAAATCGAAACAAAATATTTACTTAAAATAGTAACAGCAAGATGTGGAATACAGAGTAAAATACTCGCGTGTGAGATGTAATTACATATATTGGAAATAGGAAGATCTTAAAATAGGAAAAATACTATTCAAAATTTCGAATCACTAGATGCAATATCCGGTGCGTAGGCTTATTTATCACTCTGGAGACACGCACTACCCCTGTTACCGTTCTAGGGTTAAAAAAAATTAGGCACTTTTTACTATTACTGTACTATTACGGTACTTTATACTGATACGCTACAGCTGGTATCAGTTTGTGATTTCCTCTCACATCCAATATTTTTATCACAAGATGTACAGAACACTACACAACCATCCCTTTTGAGTTCAGGATATTTTTCAATCCATCCCGCAGTTTTCGAAGACACACTAGCTTCCATTATATGCATTTTAGTAACACTATACTCGACAGAAGGTAGTTTGATAATGTCAGAACGGTGGTAATTGAGAAACAAAATGTAAACATCCAGGAACCACTGAACCCACATTTCTGGGAAATCGGAGTTTTGTGTTGGTTTACATCTCCCAAGTTCCCTTTTTTTCTTTCTATCATATTCACATTTATTTGTCCACTATTGTTTTGATGTGTATTAAATAAAATTACAATTTGTAATATTTTTTTTCTTCAAAATATCAAATGATGCAATTTCGTGCAATAAAACTTCAAAACGTGCAATTTCGTGCAGCATAAATTTTCATTAAAACATCCCATTAGGCTTGATTCGGATAAGTAACTTGGGTTCGCTCTATTCTGACTTTCCAAAAAAAAGATGCAATCGCACGGGAATCCGAGCTCTAGCATAGCATTACCATAAGTAATATTGTAAAGTGAAACAAAAAAAACAAAAAAAAAAACAGCTCGTGCGATGCGCGCAACACACAACTTTCACTTGCCAACTTACTTAAATTGGAAATTAACGTGTTTTGATAAAAATGTAAACGCCATTCCTCAAATTTACACATTTTCCCACATTCATTTACTTATTTTTGTCTAAGATATACTAAATTTTTTTATTGTTAAATAAAAGTTTTTACCTGTGGTAATTCGTCAATGCCAGCAAATTACTCCATCGCGTGTGATTTTATAATTTTCTATTTAGTTGTTGAAAACTTTATTTAGTTACCAAGGCAACAAATAATTTGCATTAGATATGTACGTTTCAAAACACGT